>VXAY01001630.1:3034038-3119784 GCA_013399855.1 Oxyruncus cristatus | reverse complement strand
GGCGGGCGGCGCGGGGGGACCCCGGCCCCGGCCCCGGGCGGGCTCTGCAGGCTGCTGGGCGCTGGGGTTATTTAAAAGAGCGAGAGGAGAGCAAGGGCAAAGTGATGCAATCCTTTAAGCATGGCTGGGAATGCTGTGTACATGATGCAATCTCGTGTAACTGTCAGTCATGGATTGAGTAATCTGTTAAAGATGTTCTTACAGTTTTTTTTATTATAAAGAATAATCTATTTCTATAAGAAAATACATATGTATATTTTGGGATCTATGCATTCTTGCTACATTTGAAGCATTAATGAACAATTTTAATAAACTTTATGACTAGGTTAAAAAAAAAAGTAGCTTGTTTTATTTTGAAGGCACGTTGAAGTTAGATTAAACACAGGGTTGAAATTCCAGCTGATTCTGGCTCATTGATGTGATGAGGGATAGGGATTTTTGTTGGTCTTTTAGCTTTCTCTGACTCAGAGAAAGGAAAAAAAATCAACAACCAAAACCAAAACCCCCAAGAGAAACCCAGCAAAGAACAGAGCTGGAAGCTTTAGCCAGTTCTTGTTGCCTCATTTTATTTCCTCTAATCACTTGGTTTAGCTGCCGCTTGGGTGTTGTTTGGGGAGGAGGTGTTTGTGTTGGGGTTTTTTTTGCACTTCATGCTGTTCTGAACGTGTAGAGCAAGATGTGCTATCCAAACCATGACCAATCCTTGGCAAATAACATCGAGTCTGAAGTGGGAGGGAGGAAGAAAAAGGGAGGAAGCTTTAAATGAGTTTGTGTTTGTGTTTGGGATTTTTTTTTTCCTTACAGAGTTTCTATTCTCTACGAATCAGCATTTCTTATGTTTGTAGTTTACAGGAATAAACATGAGAAAGTAGCATTTCTGTGGGATGTCGGTAATTTCGGTCATTGCTCAGGAAGCTCCCATGAGACCCCGCCAGGTGAGAGGTTCCTGAACAACCCCCTTCCCTTTGCTCTTGGGACGTTTTTCTAAAAACTGCAGATAGAATTCTCTGATGAGGAGTGTTTGCTTCTGTGTATGTGTGTGCTTGCTGGGGGCAAGTGACGGATAAGTGGGGGGTGGCAGAGGAGGAGGAAGTTTGTAGCAGGCCACAACTTTGTTTTGGAGAGATCCAAGGCTGTGCCTGCTGCTGGAACAGGTCAGCCTTGCTGGGGCTCCCAGCTCTGTTATTCCCCACTGTGTGCTGCCAAGTCAAGGTCTGTAAGAAGTGAACAGTCTCAGGCTGGTTACGGGGAGGGAGTCGGGCAAATGGTCACGTCTTACTCAGCATTTTCCATTTTCCTGTTGGGCCAAATTTAAACGTGAATTTTTTAGATCCAGATTCCCCGTGCCCTGGGAAAGAAACTCCTTAAATGCCTTAAATGACAGCTGAGCACAAAAGGGGTTCCCAGTATAAAGACAGTGGCCTTGAATTTGCTCCTATACATTCCAATACAAACAGCAGTGGGCTGCAGGACAAATGTGCAATTTGCTGCTCGTTTCTAGTGTTTCTTTAAGCAAAACATGTTTTCTACTGAAAGAACTGTTCTGCTTTTTTTGACTCTCAAGATCAGAGCCTCCTGCGGGTCCATCAGCTGGAGCTCTCCCTGACATTTGTTGCACATTCCCTGCGCCCCCAGGAGCCGTGCAGTTGTGAGCAGGGCAGTGTTGGTCCCGATACAGATTTCCCCCCTTTGCTTTTTAATTTGTACAGTGAAGTTCAGCTGTTTTTATGAGACCCTAAAATAGATTTTCTTGGGTGAGCTCCTGCACCAGCATGACTCAAGTCCTTGCAGGCAAGATCGACGTTAGATCTTGTCTTGACTGTCCCTCGTGACGGTGATTACTCCAGCCTCCCGTGGCTGTTTATTCTACTATTCGTACAGTTACGAAACTTATCCACATCGTTAGATCCTATTTTCTTGTTGTGCTGTAGGCCATGCAATGTTACCCTAACTTACAAGCAGTGTTCCCAGTCAGAGCCCAGTGCTGCTGAGGGTGGAACTGCTGGAGGACTTAAGATCTCCTCAAATACCTTTCTTTCTGTCTTTCTTGCTTGCTTTTCTTTCTTTCCTTCTCGCTTTCTTGTTTTCTTTCTTGCTTTCTTTTTGCTTTCTCACTTGCTTTCTTAATAACAAAGCCTCCAACAAGAGTTCAGTTTGTGGGGGCTGGAAGGCAGGGTAGATTGAAAGATAAGATGTACTGAAGGTATTTATATCTGTTTAAATAATAGTCCAGTTTTGGAGATAGTGCTCTACCAGGCATGAAGGAGCTAATCCCCATCCTTAGACTCTGCCTGCCACGGTGCAGGAGAGCCAGAGTGGTGTTGCTGCAATTTAAAGAATGATGTTTAAATTACTGCTCTATTCCAGTGTATCTCCTAATTAGGATTAGAGATCTCTCCTTCAGAAAGAACCTTGTGCAGCAACGATTTTTTTGTCAGAAAGATGCAGTTACAGACAGGAAAACTGAGGACACAAATGCACCAATTTTACACCAGTCTCAGAAGGAGAAAGAGTCAGAAAGAGAACTCCTGAATCCTTCATTCTTAATCTTGTATTACCCTCATAACTTACATTGTAGGAGCTTTGTAGTGCACGGAGGTCACGAAATACCTCACTTTCTAAACCAGCATGTGAAAAAGCCCCTGTAATTAAAACATCTCCTAGAAAAAAATAGTCTGGAAAAAGTAATTTGGAAATGAATCTGAGAACATTCCAAGCATAAAGTAGGCAAAAGATTCCAAATACCTTTTCTAATCTCAGTGGGGGAATTGGAAAATCCCTGTCCAAACAGTGGCTCAGCTCCAAATATTGATTTATTTTCCCATAACAAATAAGATTGTGCTGGCCAAGAGCAGGACTTGGGACGTCTGGGCTGGTCTCTGACCAGGGTCTCCTGAGCTGCTCTTCCCAAAGCCACTCAGGACAGCTTGTGGTAGGACTGTGCAGTCTGTGTGCAGGCAAACCACGCAGAGAAGTGCAGGCACCAGAGATCTGGTTTGAGTTTTATGGAATTTTTTAAACAGCATTTCATTTGGGCTCTTTTTATTTTATTTATTTTTTTTTGCTTTCCTTCTTTTCAAATGGTGTGTCACACTGGCTGATTCCTACAGGTCCCTCTTATTGCTACTAAAATAACAGAGTAGAAATCAGTCTGTAAGATCAAATCCCTGCAACGACATCCCCGTTCCAAAGCACCTGGCACTGGTTTATAAGGTTTTTGAATTGAGTTGGGCTTAGTTCTTCAAAAGGAATCATATGTAGCATTTATAAAATATATTTAAGAATACAATTATAGGTTTTTTAGTGGTTCTCCAAATTATTACTCTCTGCTTATCTGCCCAGAGCTTGTGTAACCCTGTGCAGTTCTGACACTGTGGTGTTGCTTTCCCACTTTTCCCACAGCCTTCCACTGGTGACTCTTGGAAGATGCAGGAAAAATAATGTGTCTTTCTATACTAATTGTTCCTCCTCTGTCAAATAAAATCACCCAAATTATACCCAAGGGCTATTGGATGGGAGACTTGATCACATTTGATAACAGTATGGTTTTTCCTCCCTGAAATCCTGCAATAGCCCGGAATTAGAGCCTGAAAAAAGCTTTGTGCACAAATTTTACCTTTGCAGTTGAATTGTGAGAACAACTGTCATTGATGTGGGTGTGTGTAAAAACATGAAGTTACTCTCACACTGGTTTTCAAGCAATGTTTCATTAGCTGTGACCAGAATAAAAGTCAATGCAACTCTGTATCTGCTTCAATAAAGAGAAAAGCTGTATATGAGGCCAAATTACATGTCTTCTTTTGTTATTTATAGTGATAATGCTCAATGCCTTGCCTGTCATTCCAATGACACAAAGTGAGTCCAAAGCAGGGCTCTGCATTCAGTTTGGGCTGGATATAGATGATTATATGGTGGATGGGGGGAATGAATTTGGAATAGAATTTGGTTCTAACTCTTTTTTCTCCCAATTTCTAATGAAAAAAAAAATTACTTCTGCTCTCCTGAGTGTTGGCCTTTTTCTCTTTACGTCTTACACAAATACTTAACACTCAGAATTTTAGGGCAAACCTCATATGCTAATGTGGAGTGTGAAAAAAAGAAGTTAAATGTGTGCCTGGATGTTGAAAGGGTCCTAATATGTTACATAAGAAATCTGAACCAGACTAGAAATATACTTACTACTCCCAAAGAAACAATTATGTTCAAATTCCAAAAACTTTTTTCAATCAATCAATCAATCAAGTAAAAATAAAACCATGTGATCAAACCATTAAATCTGTGAGGGAATTAGTTCTCTTTTGAGAGACACTCACTGAACAAACAAATGAAATCATTAAAAGGATTAAATTCTGTTTAACTCTTTGCTGGGACCCTAAACATAGTCTGGGAGTTTAATATTTGCAACCTAAAGCTAAACTTTGGTAGAAACTCTACCCTGTATCCTGAGGTTTTCTGAGGTTCCTGGTTCTTTCATGTGACCTGCAGCTGTGTTGCCCCAGCCTGGGCAGACGAGCAGCACAATCTGTGGTGGGTTTGTAAACACCTAAAAAGATTAGATACAGCTTGGATTGCCATCAGGATCATGTGAAATTTATGGTGCCGTGTTTGCCTGATGGGAACTACGAGAAACTCCGGAGTTTCTCTCTGCAGTGATCCTGGAGTGCTGGCCCTGGGGTTTGATCCTGGCACAGCCTGTCCTCGGCAGCTGCAGCTCTCAGGACTGGCACAGCCCTGATTCTGATGTGCTCTGTTTGATCCACTGGAAATCGGAAGCTCAGTTGGAAACCAAAATGCCTTTTGTGGCCATTTCCCCACCTGCTCAGTCTGGTCAACGGTTCAAATGTTTTGTTTTGAATGAAAGGCTCTTCTCCCCTCCAAGAAGCGCTGGTGGTTAGATCTGCCTGGATGTGAAAACCAGGAGGGGAGGATTCACAACGAGGATAAATGAGTTAGCAGTCAGCGAAAATAATTGATTTGCACTTACAATAGGGACACATTTAGTTCCAAACCTTCCAACTGGGTGCCACGATTTCACAAAGCAATGCCAAATTTAACTCTCATTTGTTATAATTTTTTCAAAAATTTATGAATTTACCATGGAAATTATTCACATAATAAATAATAATAAATTCCAATAATATTTTCTAGCTAATTAAATGCTAAGGAAGACTATGATCTACATCTGGTTTTCAGCTTGTCCTGTCCCTTTGGCTCTTGCCTCTGAGATTCCTGTATCACACATTCCATAGCTATCAAAGCAGCTTCCCAGAGTTCAGCGTATTTAATCAGAGGTTTTAGTTAGGTCTCATCATTTCATACAATTTCCAGAATAAATCCTCTGCAAACTCAGGCAAGAGAAGGGCTGGCTCAGCCAGCAGGCCTGGTTTAGATGGGCTAGAATGCAGACACCTCTGGAAAGAAGGGAGCTTTTGCCAGGAGGCTCCGGGAGGCTCCAGTCCCCATCCCCACACAGACCCAGCGCAACCCTTGTTTGTTTGCTATAAATATCTCGGGTTTGCCAGTCTATTGCAACAGCAGTTCATTAAGCTTGTGGTAAGGAGCTCGGTGATGGTGCCTAGAAAAGACAGTCACAGGAATCACAGCCTCCTCCAAACAGCCCCAAAAATCCCTGCTGTGTCCCTCCTCCGGGAGCTGCCCTGGGCTCTGGGGCGCGGGGGCTTTGTGATACGTTTTCTGTAAGCGAACGGAGGAGCTTCGGTTCGAGAAATGAATGTTACGGTGACACGATGGGAAAACATTTCAGTGCAACATGATGAAACAATTACTTGGCTGCAGTAATTCAGGAAGGGAATCACAAGAACAAGAGAAAGTGCCTGGAGCCGGTTTGCGAAGCAGAAGGAGCGCCGCGGCTCGAGCAGAAACATTGTTTTGCTGATTTCCCCAGCCTCTGCCATCCAGACAACAACTCGGGGGTGGATGTTCCTGGCAGGGATTTGCCACACTTCCCTGAGCCTAGGTGTCCCGAAACAGTGAAATACAGATTCTGTCTCAATTGTTTTTGTACCACGAAAGGCCAGAAAACAAACCAAGAACGTAACCTTTTGAGATACTTGAGCGTGTCTAACACTTTGGTGTACAAGGAGAAGAACAGTATCTGTGGGATAACTTGGCACAACGAGATCAGTAGAATTATGAAAAAAATAAGGAGTAATTATCAAGGAGTTTGGTTGCTTGAAGGAATGCAAGCTGGCCCCCAGCCATGAACACTTGGTGCCAGCTCTGTGAAGAAACAAGACTTCCACACAGGGCTGGTCTCCCGCTGCTGAGTAATTGATGACCACTCAGGGTGGCAGAAAACATCTTTGTGCTTAAACTTAAGAATAGTGCTGATTGTTGGGTTGAGTCCCCAAATCTGAAGGAACAGGAGAGATGGCAGAAGGCCTTGATGTCTGAGTGCAGCTACTGGGTGCAGTGCCCTCAACCCCTTTCAAAGCAAATTACAGAGCTGCAGAGTTAATGAGTGCAGAACACTGACAGAAGTTAAGATGCAAGGGATAAATACTGAGCTTTGGAACAAAAGGGGCAGTTTATGGCCCTACCTCTTCCACCAGTTTATCATATATCTTTTTATTGTCTGTCAGCCCCTAAATGTAACAGGCTGCACGCACGTATGTGCAGCTCCAGTTCCAGGTGCAGTTGCCATAGCTGCAGGTGGATCTGCCTGTTATATATTTAGATCCTGAGCTTGCACATGTGCTTCATTTTGTGCATGGAGCTGTAGTGATTTCAGTGGAACTATTATCACTGGAATGAGTAATGATAAATGCACAGGTCTGTATTTACATGGATGTGTTTACATGGATCTGTATCAATATGGACCTGAGATCGTGGCATCTCTGGGAAAATTTTTGTGCCTTGCTCTGTTTTACAGCAGGTGCCCTGGAAAATCCTAAGCACTTTCATTTCATGTGTTTTCAAATTTGACAGAGCTACCCAGGCACATGGGCTGATTTGGCTGTCGCTTGCTGTGCAAAAGGAGATGACAGTGGCTTTGGCATTTTTGCATTTCCCAGGAAGAAAACCACAGCCACCACAACAGCCGAGAAGTGGGATACAGCTGTGTTCTGACAGCTGCTGTTGGGTCCCAATTCAACAAAGTACTCCAGTGTATGTGCCACCTAGGCCGAAGCAAAGCAATGCTGAACACCAGCTTTAAAGTTTCGAATGTGCCAAGTGCTCTGCTGAAACACATCCTTCTAGAGCCTGCAGCTGCCTGGCCCCGGGATTACACGGTGAAGCGTGAGCATAAATCCTGGGAAAGAAAACATGACGGAAAATCTGGATGTCCAGAAAGGTGGTGAACGAGATGCACTCCAACAGGCCCAAAGGAATCCTGATTTCCTCCTACTGCACTTCGGGAGCCCATCCAGCTTGTGTTGGCTGGGTCTGGCAGCCACTGTCTCCGAGCACGGTGTGATAGGCCCTGGCTGCTGATCAAAGGGCTCTTGAGCAATAACCCACTGCACATCAGCAAGAGCTGCTGCCAAGAACCGTGGACTTCTCTGGGCTGGAAGACAACTGATAAAGTAGATGCTGAGAAAAGCGAGATGCCTGCTTTGGGCAACCTGAGTGCGACCAATGGCTGCAGGAAAATGTTATTTTTATTTTAGCTCTGCAATTGCAGGAGCCTGATTTGCTAAAGGCTCTCTGTTTGTACAGCGCTTGGGTCCAGTTTTTATTTCTGCAAAGCATTTTATTTAGATGAATAGATACTCCCACTTTATGAGGAAATCCACTACTTGGTAGTTTTTCCTCTGTCAATACCAAACATGGGTCGACTGTGTCTTTCCCCAGAATTAGGGAATTTTTCCTGCGGAGTTTACTTGTGAAGGATGGGGAACTCAGAAAAGATGAGAATGATGCCTGAATCCTCCTGTCATACAGGCCTGTGCTGGTTGAAGGGGATACAGTTCTCCAGCAAGGCTGACAGATTGGAAAGGGAGCGGCAAAAAGGACAAGGAGGCAAATCTCCATGTGTGAAGGGGCCTGGAAAAAAGGAAGCGATATCCAAGAGCACACAGTTCTGGGAAGGCTGTGGCAGTGGTGTGAGCCATTTCCAACAGCCACGCAATGGACTATTTTCCCACTGACCTCATGGTAACGTGAAGTGAAAATTTCGCTCCAGTGTCTTCAGCCAAGTCCTTAAAGGCAAAATCTTAGCAAATGGCTCCTGCTTCTGCATGAATTCACTGGCAGGTGCTCCCCTGCACGAGCCCTGCAAGAGCTTTATGACCAGAGGGACACTGACTATTAAACAGCCATAAGCTTAACGTGGTATTTACTGCAGGACTGTGCCTCTTTATTGCGCACAGCGAGGGAACTCCCTTCTCAGCCCTCCAGGTGGTCCCTCCAGGGCAGGGTTGAGGCACACTGGGAGAAGGGGTGGGGTTGGGTGGGAGAGGCTTTCATTGCTGCCCTACCTGTTCTGGGCATAAATTGAAATGATCAGTCTCTAAGCCCTGCCAATTAGGCATGCTTTACTGGCATGGGAGCCAGTCTCCTGTGATAGGGAAAATGAACATTCTTCTCTTTTTAAAAAACGAAGCAAAATCCTGCTTCAGTGCACTGGAGTCCCAGAGCAGGGGCAGCAGGGGACAGCAGGGACTCTGTGGGGTGCCTGACCTTGACCAGACGGGCAGGAGCTGGGCAACATTCTGCAACACAGAGCGGCCCAGGGGCACATCCCTCCTCACATGTTTGTGTACCCTTCCCAGCAGTGCCTGTGTGCCAGGGAGCCCCTGGAGCAGGGCCAGAGGATGAGTCTGCAGCCCCCCACACTCTCTCCTCTGCAGTGACTCCACTTCAGCACTCAAGGTACCACCAGATGTGGGGAAACAAAAATAGTGGTAACCCTTTCCTCGTCTCCACCTGCCAACAAAGTGCTTGGGAGAGCACAATTAGATGCTTTTACAAGACTATGAAACTGCTAATCAAGGCAGTACCTGTGCTCTCAGGTAGTGCCTTCCTAATCTTCGAATCCAGAGGTTCCTACAGTGAAGAAGCAAAATGGACCTCTTGAATCTGTCACTTGTTGGTTTCTGTGGACTGAGGCAGATGCTGTTGTGTTTTTCCACACTGCTCCCTCTCTATAAAGGCTAGAAATGATGGGGTTGGGTTTTTTCCTCAAAGACAAGTTACCTGTGCAGCACGCTTCTACCTGTGAAAGTGCAGCTGTGCTGTGCTGCCACCCAAAAGCACAAGCTGACTTTATCCTCACCTGCATTTGAAGAAGAGGGTGAGGACCACCTTGCAAGAACCCCCTACTCCTTTCTTATGAACCATTCCCACCACTCAAACATTTAGTCCCTGCTGCTCCAAACTAAGCATTTCTGATATCTGCACTTCAGACCTTTGCAACTCTTCAAAACAGGCTTTATTCTGAGAGGGGTTTGTCGCCGGCACTTGTGTATGTGGAAGGTGTTCTTAGGAATCGAAGAGGACAAATGGAAAAATATTAATTAACCATGTAAAAAACATTTCATAAAGTTCTGCCTTTTACTTCCTGATGTCCTGGCAACTATGATCAACTCAGCTTTCTGCATCTACAACTTGTCTGGATCAGGCATTGCTGCAAACTTCCTTGGGGATCTTGGGCTGGTCACTTCACCTTTTTTTGCTTCAGTTCTTTTATCCGCACACAGACACTTCCGGGCTGTGTCTCAGGTAGTATTTGTTTAAAGACATGTGAAATGTGGGGTATGAGACCTTGACGATGCCATACGGTCATTATTTAAAGTTTATGTTGAAAGTGAAAAAAATATTAATTAATTCAGCAGGGAAAGTCTTCCGGAGAAAATGACTGGAAGCACAACTGTCCCTCATTCCAAGCACTTCCCAGACAGTAATTTGACCACACAGAGTTTGGCTCATTATATATGTAAAATAGACAGATGCTATTAGAAAGTAATTTTTTTCCCCAGTGAGTAGAGAAGCCTGTCCCTCATGAGGAAGTTCTCCGCGGGGGCCATATTTTTATCCTGTCTCATAATTCAGAGGTGTTTAAAATCACCCTCAGAACTGACTAGCATCTTCCTTCTCCCTTGAAACTGAGCTCTGCCTTCACTGAATTGCACTGAGTCCTCAGCACTGCCTGTCAGGGTCCCTCCCCTCTGACAGTTTGTAATTCCTGATGTTGGTGGGTATGGTCACAGATTTATTCCGTGTGTAATTACATGTTGTTCAGGGACACCACGCCGTGATAATAAACCTCCACGTGATCAGGCCAGACTCGTCAGTCAGCATGGAAAAGGACTGAGGGGAGTTCATAAAAGCACTTTTAAGAGGCTGGTGGAAATGTCCAAAGAAAAGGGAAATAAGGAGTGGTTTGGACTGTTTAGGATTTTGCAGAGCAGAAGATGAATCGGCACCAGAGAGAACACACCACTGGATGTCCCTGGGTGGCTCATCACATCCCTCTGAGTCACCCCACGGATTCCGTGTGAGCAGGAGCAGCACGGTGGGATCAGGTTTAGTGACTTACTCGTGTGAGTAACAGCCAGGGAGGGGAATTTCCCTTGAGCAGTGCCAGGGTACCAGTGGCAAACGCCGGAGAAACAACCTTTCCAGGCAAAACTCAGAATCACATTTTTGCGCGTTATTATTTTCACTTCTCTGCTTCTCGCTTTAGGAATTTTATTATTTTAGATGAAATGCGAAAAACGTGTCTCCAGCAGCTCCATCAGAAGCCTGCATGTGCCCCAGACTGATGATCTGAGACATCTGGCACTCGCACTTGGGGCCTTCCGACACGGCAGAAATTGCCCCGGGAAGAGAACGCACATTTCCAACATCCAAGTGAAACAGAAATGACCAAATAGTTCCTGGTGCACAAGCCAATTTCCAAGGCCAAATCCAGCTCTCTCTAAGTCCAGGGGAAAGGTCATCGCAAATCAGGAAGAAAATTACTGAGTTACCAGCATTGCAGCAACAGAATAAACTCTCCCCAAGGGACTGACTGACTGGGACAGTGGGATGTCGCCCCTGGCTGCTGGCAGAGGTCCCCTCGTCATTACCCTCATTAAGGTGGTCACCTCCAAACCAAACAAGTGCACACTTCAGGCAGGAACATGAAAGACTTCAATTAGAATTATATAAGAGCATTGCAAAATATTAGGTAATAAATGCTGCCCCCAAACAAGACCAGGAAGGTTCATTGCCCTACAAGGTTTGTCTCTGCAACAGGCACAGCCTGGCTATTTTGGGGAGGTTACACCTTGCCTGGTGACAACACTTGCTCTGTGCAAGAGCAGAGGGGGTACTGCTGGCACGTTCTGACTGAATCTGACAGCAAGGCTGAGGTTGGCACTTCACTGCATGAATCACCAACTCCTGAAATTTAACAGTGTGCATATGCAAATCACGAATTAACCACATTAGCATAGTCAGTTACCCAAACTGTAATCTCCGTCGTATCTCTGAGCGAGGCAGGAGATCCCACACCCATGGGCAGGTTTGCATTTGGGAGCGTGGTTTCCCGAGAGCTGCGTCCAGAAACTGGTCTCATAACCAATTTTTCCTCGTGTAGTTCCAGGAAGGGAAAGAGGAGTGAGAGTTTGTTGAGGGGCTTCCTCTCCTGAGAAGTACTGGGGAGCTGTACAAAACCAGGAGCTGCTGGGGACAGCTGAGGGACGGCTGAGAGGGATGGCAAGTCAGGCATGATCTCCTTTAATCTACTGCCCATCCTTGAGGCTCTGTCAACCCAAACAATGTGGATTTCCCCCTGCTAGCAAATATTCTGACACAAGAAAAGACCATGTGCCAGATTTTGACTTTATTTACATTGAATTACCTGAGATTAGAATCTGAAACTAGAAACTTTCTTTATACAGTTACAAATAGCTATATTATGCAGTTTTAAGGGGTTAAGAAAAGGAGGAAATCATAACCACAGAAGTCATAAAGGCAACTTATCCCAAGCCAAATAGTTTTGTTTCTAATGCAGGGCTTTAATTATAACATGTCATATAATGATGACATAGTGCTATAATAGGCAAATATAATGCATTAATCTGATATTATATTCTGGCTTTAACAATAGGTGCAGTGAACCAGCCTTAGTGGATAACTCATTCAGAACCTATCTGCACACTCCACCTAGATACTTATCTGCCTCTTTAATTAAGTGGAGGGAAACTTCTTGAGGCCATACCCATAAAGCCAGTCTCTGATGATAGCAGAGTTACTGGAAGCCTTTGGTAATCGTTTACACCCACGTTTTGTGGTTAGCTTCCAACTTTGGCTCTTTCCTTCTCACTTTGGAACCACCTATTTATCCCCCAGCGTAAATCCCCTGCTGTTCTTGTACTAAAAGGGGCACAGAGGACCTCAGGGGTTTGTTGGAGCGACACGTCAGCTCAGTGTCGTTGGCCTCCTCAGGACTGAGCCAGGCACCCTGATGGCAGCCCTGAAAACACAGCTTTGGCAAATCTTTCACTTACCAGTGTGCTGCTTGAAACGGGAGCAGCAGGGTTCAGGCAGTGCCACCTCCTTGGAACATGAGTTCCCAGGCTGTCCTTGGACACATGGCAGCAACCAGCATCAGGGGGAGCAGGATGGGGCCCCCGGGGGTAAAATCACCTCTCCTGGTTCCGTGGGTCCCGTGTAGCTTTGTGTACATAGCAGAACGCCCTTTTTTGGCTTCTTCACACAAAGAGTTGGGAGGATTTGCACACAATGAGAAAAATGAAACTTTAACTAATATATTCACTTGGAGGAGGTGCTTCCCGGGTTACAGGGCTTGCTCTCTGCTTGGGATTTGTGAGGGGAATATCCTGCTCTGAGGCTGGAAGATACAGAACTCAATAAAGCCCCAGCATGGCAATGGCATGGGCACAGCAATCTTGAGGCCATGTGGGCCAACATTCTGAGGTGACAGGGGTGTCCAGCAAGCCCTGCAGCAGCACAGAGGAGCTGCCCCGAGGTCCCTGGGCTCAGGCTCAGCTGAGAAAGCACACGGTGTGAGCACAACCAAAACGGCTCCACCAGCCTCCTGCCTCCTGCTCCTTTTCCTCTCCTTTGCGGTCACTTCCGTACTCTCCTCCAGTCTTTTCCAGACTGTGAAAGGCTCTGCTAATGACCTTTGAACAGACCATGTTGAGAATGTCACTGCAGAGCTTCTTAATCTTACGGTGGCGCCTGGATAATATGGTGATGGGCACTGAAATGCTGAAAAACAGACAGACAGATAGTGGAGATAAGATTAGATATGGAAGTAATTTAGGCAGTCATCATACAGAGCAGCTGACATAAGTTCATTTGTAAAGCCAACTGCTAAAATTGCTTTAGAAGTCCTTACATTTTAATTCTGTTGAAAGACAGACCTTTGATCTGAATTGTTTTGGTGGCATGTGCATTATTTGAATGGAACCTCACCTGGCCAGGTAATACCAGCCTGGCCATTCCTGGCATACTATTGCCATAGGAGAACAGTGTACATGCAAATCCATCCCTACCAATAGCTTGGGGCAGGCAGATAACTGAGCATCATGGAGCAGACACAGACTGGAGGCATGAGCACCACTTTATGCTGATATGTAGAATGAATCACGGCTAATAAAAGGCTCAAACAACCATATATATGACTAAACGTAACCCCAAAACACTTTTAAATTAAGCATTATCAGAAAATAAAAGGAGAAAAATTAATATATAAGTGTTATTTGGGCTCTTTTTCATGAATATTTAGTCAATTACACAGGGGAAAATAGAGGAGGAAGGGGAATAAAACAGACTTCTCTGATTCACTATTGTTTATAGCCTCTTTTATATTCCAGCTCTCAGGTATGAGGAAAACACTGGGATGTTTGTACTGCATTTATTGCAGGGGAAATGATTTACATCCACACGTTATGTTTTTGTAATTTGACATTAAAAAAATTTTCAAAGGCACTTCCTAGGGCAGTTTATTTTTGAAGTGGGTTATTTGTTTTCACCCTAAATCCAAGGCCATGGTAGTATTCCCAGCTATGGAAGGGGCATGACAGTCAACCTAAAAGTGTGGATTTGGGTAGTCCCTGTGTTCCTCTGACGGGCATTTCTCAGCACAGGCACTTTGCAGCACTCAGTCCCACTAAAGCAAAAGCTGCCAAATGCACAGATGAACCACAGATAAATCGTTGCATGTCTTAATTAGCAATGGCTGAACTCTCAGAAGATTCTGTGGTTGAATTAGAATAAGCATTCAGAAAGTTCAAATGTTAATCCAAGCCTCTCTAGTTTATACTGGTGGAAGTCCCTCTCCAGAGCTGGCTTACTCATTCCATTTTTAATATGTCCTGGCTGAAGCTGGGCTTGAACCACTGCACAAACAGCAGCTGCCACAAACTCCTTTGTGCCCACCCAAAGTCAGTAATTGCAGGTGTGAGCAGCAGTGTCCACACACCACTTCCCACAGTCTTGTATCCTCCTGTGACACTTTACTTTGGCGTATCCATCCTCGGCTCTGAGGCTGGAAGGCTTGGATTAATCTACTGAGCTGTTAGAATCTGTGTTTCCTCAACATCTGGGCAGCTCAGCCTCTTTGTCAAGGCACCTGAGTCTGGCCAGTGACTGCAGTGAAGAAGCCAGACTCCTAATTTGAGCATCTCATCCATGTGCCTGCACGTTGGAAGGCTCAGGGTCCGGCTTGCCTTGCGAAATGCCTGATGTTACAGTGACCCGGCCCCCACAGCCACTCCGTTATGGGGTGTTATCCAGGCAGTTTTCCTGCCCCTTGGTGTGCTATAATGGACTGTAACAGAGGAAACATCCCTCTGAACAGAAGTGTTCATGTACAATATTCCTACAGCCCAGCTCCCCACTGTGGAGCCAGACCCATGGGCTCACAGCAAGTCCCCAGGGTTATCTGTAAGGTGTTGCCAGGCACATCTGGAACCTCCAGCTCTCAGCCTGTGACTGAAGGGCAGTGCAGGACAAGGCCAGTAGCTACAAGAACTGTACTAATGTGCCTAAGTCTGCAAGAGCAAACACTGGCTTTGTTATGCATGGATTTGACATCTGCAAAGAGTTGTCCAGCTTGGGAATGAATGGAGTAAGTGTGTTTTTTCCCTGGAGCTCTGCATGCCAAATATGTGCTAATCAAGCACAAAAGAATGCCACTGGCTGAGGCAACCATTTAAAAATAGGCACCTAAAAGTATTACGTAGTAAAGTGCTAAAGAACATCGTTTTAATTTCAATTTTCGAAATTGCCAAGCAGCAGGCAGCTCCTGTTTGTTTGGTTTTGGTTTTGGGTTTTTTTTTTCTTTGAGAATCAACCACTCACACATTTCCATTTAGGTTTTGGAACAGGATTTTATATTCCTGTTTTTTGAGGAACATTGGCCAAATCACTGGCTTTTGGCTGGAATCTTTATCAGGAAATCTGTAACTGAACATTCCAGGTCAAGATGCACAGAAACCAAAACTGGGCAGAAGCTTGTATGGTACGGTGGCAGTTACACTGGAAGAAGTAACACAGATTAAAAAAACCAGTTTCATTAAAAAGCCAAGTTCAGGAGAAGGGACAGAAATGTACTTTTGTGAACCTGGAATGTGTACTTTTGTGTTTGCAGGGATAACAGCTCTCCTTCTCACAGCACAGGGACTTCCAAAGCTTTGAATGAATAACTGTAGCTGATGAATAATAGTGCCTTCAAATAAAATCTTAATTGCAAAACAAAGGAATAATAAAGTAAAGTTAATACATTTTTATTTCATTCAAAGCTTAGAAAAGTTTAGGTTGGAGTTTGGGTGAAGGTTTGGTTGCTGCCATTTCCCCCTTTTATCTGAAGCAGCTCACTCAGACCTAATCTTCATCATCTAAACCACAGGATTAACACACAAAATAACTTTGGAGCAAGCCAGGTCCAAGCAGGAAGCTGCAAGTACCATCATGCCTTTATGATATTAGCCAGCAAAATAACTGTGGTTTCTTCAGTTTTTTGGTGGTGTGTTTTTTTGGTTGGTTGGGGTTTTTTTGTTTTTGTTTTAATTCACTACACTTATGTTTTCCTTGAAAGGGGTTTGAGTTTCTGTTTCTTCTTTGGGTTGGAAACTTTCAGATTCCCAATCTCAGTCCTGGAGGGAATGCTCGTTCCCCTGGACAACCCCACCAGCCTGGACCTTGCGCAGGACGGCCGAGGACGACTCTCACTCTGCTCAGCTCTTCAGTGCAAACCAAACCCTCTGGCCACAGTGCACCTCTCCTGCCTGGTCAGGGGTAAAAGAAAGTGGCTACGACTGTATCCTGTGAGGGGACTTGCCCTGCTGGTGTGTATTAGGCTGGTAATATTCCATCTGAACTGGCTGGACTGAGAAAACCAGTGCTCCTTTACTTCTCTTGGGATCCCAGTGGGTTTTAGGTGGGAACTGTGCACTAAGCTGCTCAGATCACAGCAGTTCTGGGCATGTCCAGGCATAAAGCTGCTGGTACTGGAAGAAATGTTATCCTGAGCAGGGAGGAACCTATGGAATTGTAGGTGCTTAAGTCCTCTTTTGCATCTGGCCCTAACTTGCAAGGGAGGAAGAGCCAAATGCTCAAAGGCAACTTTCATTTTATGGCTCTAAATTATGCAAAAAAATTATGGACTCGATAACTTTGCACCTGCATTTGTATTGAGGTGAGGGAGAGCCTCAACCAGGCATGGAGAGGCTCTGATTCTCTGCCCTTTCTCTTCTCTGGGAATTCAGAAGGGAGGAGAGGCCTCATGCCAGCAGCAATCACAGTCCCCATGTGTGTCCCACACTCCCATGCAAAGCTCCGTGGTTGGTACACTGGGTGCTTGTTGGGCAATGCCATGGAGCAGGCTGGTTTCCTTGGAACATTTTCTGTTCATTGTACTGTTCCTTCCCAGCATTTCACAAACCACCACAAAGCAGGGGAAAAAAACCCCTTCTTAAAATGAATTGTATGTCTCTTCCCTCTCTATCCCAACAGCCTTGGCAAGCTCATAGGAACCAGGCAGAGCTGGTCTCTGCTGGATGTTACGCTTTGCACAATGTTATGATAATTTGGGGGAGTTTGCATGATTGAGTGGTGAAAGCACAAGGAGAGAAGTCAGGACTCAGCCTTCGTCCCTGGTTCTGCCACCAAGATCCTGTTTGTATTGAGATGATACATAAAAACTCTTCTGGTTGTCCCATTGGCGTGGACCTTGTTTTATGTATTTGCTGCTTCTGTTATTTCCAAGGCTCAAACCAAAGCAATAGCAAAATGTCCTGATTTATCTGCAAAACAAACCATAAACCCAAGAACTGTGACCTTCCTGCTCTGACTCAAAGGCTGCTAAAGACAATGCAAAGACATCCTCTGACTCCTGGGTAGTTCAGATCACTGTGCAGTCCTTGATCAAATGGAAAAGAGAGGGAAGGCCACTAGAACTCAAGGAAGTTGTGGGAGAATTATGATAGATAGTAATGGGAGTTAAAAGACACCCTCAAGGGATGCTGGAAGCAAGACTCTTGTCAAGGCTTGGCTAGAATACATGAGTTTAGGGACCCAGCTTTTTCAGCTTCTTCAGCTTCTTGGCTCATCCCTGGAAGAAAACAGCTTCCTGTCTTAACCTCTTAATGGGAGTTCTGGGTTTGTCATTCACAGTACTTTCTATACCTGAAAGAACTACTCAGTTCTGCTTTCATGGCAAAATTCCCAGTGATTTCATCATGAGCACAGCTCACATCCTCTTACTCTCTGCTGTTGTGCCCTTTCCCACCTTTCCATGCCGTGAGGCTTGACTGGCAAAGTCACAAGGATACTCGTGCTCATTCTTGGTCTTTTTTCTTTGACACAGGTAACAGTTGTTAACTGCACCTAAAGATCATATTTGTTATGTAGCTACCAAAACAGAAAAGGGGATAAATGAATTCAAACACTGCCTCCTTCACCCATTCAGAACATCTCCTGCTTGTAGTGACAGCATGTTTTCTCCTGGCTTTTCCCCAAAAGTTTTACAGTCGGGTTCAGACGGGGTTAGGAAGAACAGGGCACCTGGACTGTCCTGGCTGCCACACTTGCAGAAGTAGTCTGTAAATGTAGCATGTGATCATCCCAAAGCACAAATAAAAAAAAAAAAAAGAAGAAAAGAATGAACCAAAAATGCATTACTGTTCTGGAAAATGAAATCCCAGGATTGCACTTGGCTGTGCTGCTATTTCAGCAGTGTGATTTCCAAAACAGCACTTTGTGGTCCTTCTGTGAGTACCTACATCCCTGGGGTTGGTACCTGCAGCTGCTCTCTCAGCCTTTCAAAATCCTCTTCCAAACAAGTGGCAGGCTACACATAAAACCTGGACAGTTTATCTAAGAACAGTTTTCCTAAGTTATTTCAAAGCCTTTATCAAAACAAAAGCTGCAAAGATACATAACCATGATCCACTAATAACCATGTAATCTCTAACCATCATGTCATCAATAACCATCTGCTTTCATGGGCCAAAATGAGGGAGGCTGGAGAATATGAACACTGATTAGACAAGGAGATGGTCTGGGTTCTGATCAGAGATGGCTCAGTCTCCTAAGAGTTGGATTCACCAGCAGCAGTGACAAAAAAAACGTTTTGGTTCATAAGGAAATGTTTTGATTAACATATTTAATTTTGCTTTAAGTCTTTCTAAAATATAATTAAGCACTAAACTAAATGGAAAATGAATCCCAAAGCTAAAATGTTTCACTTGGAAAAGGCTAGATTTGTTTGGAATTTCAGGGTGATATAACTAAACCCATCAGTTGAAACTGGTCACAGTTCCCAAAGCATTTCGATTTTCCTAGATCTGAACATTTTGGCCAAGACTATGTGATGATAAATAAGGGAGGATGCTCGTGTGCTGTCAGAAGCAGGGTTTTAGGTGTACAGGTGTGCACTATTCCACCCCTGCTCTGCACAGAGCTCCCAGCAGGAGGGTGGGGTGGGTAACTCAGCAGTCAGTCACGCTTCGCTTTTAGTGTGTTATGAGCTGTGCCAAAGTTACATCTCAACGAACCCATAAACTCCACTTGGCAGGAAAATACCAGGTACATTTGCACTGCCACAGAAATACAGTGTCAGAATTAAAGCAGTCGTTCTTTTCCTACAAGATTTCCTTCAGGCCTGTCCCCAAAGTGAATCCCAGGCAGGTGATTTATTGTTTATCCACACGACATTTAAGCAGCATATTTAATACAGTTGCAGTTCATACTTTAAATTCAAACATAACATCAATCCAACATTTTTTTGGCAAGTAAGGGGCAGCAATGGACTGTCAAGAATCCAAGGAGACTCCGATCTAATTTACATGGTGTTGCTCTCAAAAGCTGGCAGCAAGGAGCGCATCTTTTTAAAATGTTTCTATTAGGAGCCGATGTTTATGATCACTCTCAGCTCGGTACAAAAACATTCTTCTAAACATTTACATTTCACATTCTTTAGGACAGTTGAAAAATGTTGGCTTGCAGTTCTCCACGCTGCAGAGAGGCCGTGAGGAATGTTATAGTAGAGCATTAATAGCCTTGTACTTTTCTTGTTCTTTGATTTATTGTGTGGCAGTTTTTATACTAGTTGTGTTCTTGATGTTGCCTGTCCTGAACTGAGTTTCACTCAAACGACATGAGCCTAGGTTTATTTTTCTAGCTAATAAAACCAAAGTCAATTAATTTATTAACAATGCTTTGTACTAACGTTACAGTCACCATTTGGAGACTTTCCCATTTGAATATATTCCCTATATACTGTTTCAAAACTCCCCAGCAGAGTCAGAAAACGAGCATTTTTCATGAGATGCATCCATGAAGGAAGGACTGTTGCAGTTCTGTTTGCACAAACAATGTCACCTTGTTCTGGTTTGCCTCTGCCTCTGATTCACAACGTACAGGATCAGCAATAAAATTAATAATACAGAGCCCCTGGTCAGTCCCTCTGCCTCCCAGGTGACTACTTCCATGAGTAACTGCATGTTCTGGGTGCTGTGTCACCCAGTGCTGGGGAGCTCTCCCAAACAGTGCCTTCACCCAGCTGGACTGACTGCTCGTTCCTGCTGCTCCCTCCTTGCACACAGGTTGCCCAACCTGACCCAACCTGGCAGCACCAGGAAAAAAACTGAGAAAAAGTAGCACTCCTGGCTTTATTCTTCACCAGGAGAATTGTTTTCAGAGCAGTGTTTTTAAAGTATAAGTGAATTGTAGATTAGAGGTGTATAAATGTAATTGATGTGTTACCCACTCCACAAATGTCTTAAAGGGAATGGACCTTACTGACATAGTTAGATGGATTAGGGCTGAGGCATGGGACACGATGAAGCCCTAAACAGTGACAGCTCCCGGGAAAGTCACTGAGAATTGATGGTACCTGGGGACTACAGGCTTGAACAAACACAAGGGTGTCCCTACACGGACAATTTTCTGTATCAGATCATCTCCCTGCAGTGTTGCAATCAGTGGAAGTCCGCAGCCGGGCCCGCTCCTGTGGGAGAGCTCACTTGTGGGCTGAGGAGATCAGGCTTGGTGGGCCGTGCTGGATGCTGGGCACTATCATTTCCACTCTCTGTGCTGAGGCGTGTTCAACCCCTGTGAAGGGACACCTCAGACACAGTGGCTTCGAGTCAGCTCCTGCTGCCCTTGTGCCATCAACTGGGGACGTGAGACTGATGCAGTGCTTTGCTCTGGGGCACTCGGGGAAAGAATCAAATTTGCTGTACACCTTGTTGGCAGCAGTAGGAGAGAACTCCAGGCAAGGGAATTTTACAAACTGTGAATACAAATTGTAGGTGTGAAGTCTTAACTGCTGTTCATAATTAGGCAACAATACGAACAAACTGCACACGTATAATGCCCTTCATCAGAGGAATTCAGGCAGCTTAGAACGTTCATTGAAGTCTCATCAAAACATGGGGTTGTGGCAGTATTACACGGAGACCCCCTGAAGCAGCTGTAAACTACCTCGTTTGGGCCATGGCAAGGAGCCTGGCACTCTCAGGTCAGGAATCTGCTCCGTTCTGGCAGCTCCCGGAGCTCCCAGTCAGCCGAGGGCTTGTGGTGTTCAGGGAGATGCTTTTATTCGGTGGGATAAAAGCTGGGACGTTCTGGCTTACATCAAACTTGTTTTGGGGATATTTGCAAACTCATGGAAACAAAAGACAATGTCTCTTGACAACACATTTTAGTGTAATTCTGTGCAAGAACACTCTCATTCCAGAATGAAAATGACCACACAAAGACTGACTCAAAACGAGCTCCCTGCCAGCCTTCAGAAACTGAAAGTCCCATTTTAAAGTCGAAGGCATTGACAAGAAGCCCATGTTTTTATTTGGCTTGTTGTTTCCAATGTGTACATCCCCCAGAGCAAGTACCCCAGACCCGAGCAGTCAGGGGAATCTTGAGGTACCCAGGGACAGCTGCCACACATCAAGACAAGCCCCCAAACCAAATAGGGCCAATGAGGTGCTCAGTGACTCATTTCAAGGCAGACATTAAAAATGATGGGTCTTTGAAGGGTTCGAAGATTTTAGCCTAAGTGACTGGGACAGAGGATGAAGCTGAGGAACTACTGCTGTCATAGACAAGTCCTCTCAGAGCAACTTGTTACCAGTCAATAATCCATATGAATTAGCATATACAGGTCTCTGTAGGAAACTGGTACCACCACAAGTCATGAGTTAATAGAATCTGCCTACAACCAGTGTCCTGCATAAGACTAATAACTGTAAAAAGAAATAAAGGGAGCAGCTCAGAGTGGGTGGGAAGCAGTAGCCAGAAGGCTGTCTAGGAGGAAGGGGGAAATAATAAGGCACCTGGTTCCCAGCAATGGCCAGAGGTGTGTTTATAGAGGTCACACACCTTTTGGTCAATTAGGTCTAAACCCAGAGGAACCACTGGTAAAATATCCGTTGCTGCTGGCTTTGGTAAAGGCCAATTAGAGACCCATTTATATTATAAAACATAATTTCTGGGAAATAAAAGTTTGGAGAACTTCAAAGAGTTGTCCAAAGAAGGACGGAGCACAGTGTAAGTCCAAGACTGGACTAATGGATCCCTGTGCCTGAAAGTGTGGGTATTCCTTGAGATTCCAGGGAAAAGTGTTTAGAACTCTGGCCTCTGGTTGCAAAATTTAAGCCAGAATTGAATTTTTTTTTTTTGCTTACTTAACATTTTAGTTCCTCCCAGTCTAGTATCTAAATGTTCAATTCTAATTGTTTCTGAAGGAACACTTGCTTTGTCTGGCCAGGGGGAGAGGTGAGTGGAACCAAAGCTGTGGTGGTACAGCTCCAGGGAGATCACAGGCTGTCAAAGCACCACGTGTAGGTAACCCTGAGAACCTCAGCACAGCTCCATGAGGCTCTGCAAGTGGGAGGAGGTTTTGCCAGGCTGCAGAGAACCTGGAAGTGCAGGAAATGGGAATGCTTCTACAGCCAGTCCTTTTGGTGGGCACAGACAGGACCCTTTCTGAGGCACAGAGAGACTCCCCATGGCTTCTCCTCATGGTGCTGCACAATGAGGAGATCAAAGTCATACCATGGGTTAGTGACAAAGCTGAAAAGAATCCAGATTGCCAGCTCCCTGTCCTAAATACCAAATGTGGTCCTGCCTTCTCTAGGATAAAAGCATAAGGAAAAATATTCTAAAAGCCTTCAAGAAGCAGTGTGGATTTCGCTGTTAAAGGAGGAAACATTATCAAAGCATCAGAGAATTCCACAAAGTAACACAACAGTTACTATTGCAAAACTCTGGGGATCTCTTCTGTGGTGTGGAGTTATTCAGCGGCTCAGATTCACAGCAGTGTTTCTTCGTCCTCCACAGTCATAAATTCTTTTTCCTGTTTTGGATAAGTTCAGTAAGTTCAATTCTTTTGGCTTCAGTGAGAGCCAGACCTTGCCTAAAATGTGATATTTTTATTTCCCCTTCCATAGAACATTTACGCTGTGTTTATCAGGTCCATTTCTTTCTTCATTAGAAGTTAATGGCAATGCCATTAGCGCCACTTTAATGTCATGAGAATCACACTCTGTAGGGTGCATCCTATGACTGCCTCAAAAATCTCTCCCTGTGGATATTTTGTCTCTGTGAAATAGTCTGGTTCCAACTATTCATCTTTGCCAAGAAGAACAATGTTACCAATTATTCCTACAGTGGAAAATAATCAGAACAATCATTTGTTTTCCTGCAGTTGGTTGTACATGTCCTTCACCAGAAGAAATTCAGCTATGGATTAGAAAAATTTCCTTTCTCCTTCCCAGCCTCTTCAGCCTGTGCAGGATTCATGGTATGCCCATGCATCAGATGAGTAGTTTTACCTGGGAGGTAGGAATTGTTCCAAGTTCATACCTGCTCCAGATGTAATTCGTTTTTGTGAAGGAGACTGGCAGAGTGCCTATCTACAAAAAATCTCCAGTATTATTATGTAGAGCATAGAAGAGTTAACAGTGACCCAGTAAAAGAAATCAAAAATTTAAAGGTTGTCTTGTAGAGAGAACAGATCTGTCATTACTGAAAGGAAATGCAATGAAATTGCTGAAAGAGCATTTCTGATCATGCAATCAAGGAAACATAGAACAAAACTCCAGGGCACAGAGGGATCCGTGAGTCCTACCCTGGGGAGAAGGTACTACAGATACTTCTTCAGATAAAGGCATATCAGAATTCAGTGCTTGAGCTCAGAAACCCAAACATTCATATTAAAAATGCAGTCAGTTCATGTTCATGTTTGTCAGTTCATTGGGACATGAGTAGCTTTAGGACTTGGCTCTTGGATTCTGCCTAAACATGCAATTCCTAGGAATAACTCAGCCGTGCCATTCCCTCGCAGGTCTCAGTAGTCAGAGCAGGTTACAGCAACAGCACACCCAGGTTACACCAGCAGTCACCCCCTGTGCATGCAGGTGGGAGAATCTGGTCCTATAGATTTTTTTGCATTTATTCTGGCTGTGCCCAGCAGCTGTGGAGGTGTTGTCCGAGGTGCTGAGTCCTCACAGGCCACTGCAAAGCCAGAGGCAGCTGCAGGTGCTCCACGCCACTGAAAATCACGTCACTGGCTTAATCATCACCAAAGCCTTATTACCAAGATTTGCAGCTGGTATCCAGTGAAATCTGAGATAGCAGTTAGAGTCCTAGTAACTAGTCATACCAGTTTTACTAGAAAATTAATAAATGCAAATGTTAACTGTTCTAAATTCACTTAATAAACAAGTCACCTGGAAAGATATGTGGTTTTCATCAGAACAGAGAATATAAATAGAAGAGGAAATGGAAGGCCTGATACTTGGTGTCCAGTAAATCCCACGATGTCGCCAAGTTTTTACAGGGCTCACAGGGTATGCAATGGGATAATTAGCAAAATGTCTTTGCAGTCTTTCAATCACTATAAAATAAATGTAAATGCTTTCTAAGTGTGCAGCCCATTAGTGACTAATGAAGCGACTGCAGCTGATGGGCTGGATCCCCCAGAGCTGCACACAGCAGGTGCACGAGCCTGAGGAGCTCCAAGAAGTGATTCTGGTCTCAGCTGATGAGAGGCTGGCCAGGGAGGACATTGCCAAGAGCCTCATCCCCACAGAGCTGCTGAGTCTCACACATGTCCTGGATCCACTCACACACAGTGACTCGGAGGGTGATGAGCAGAGGGACTTGAGATTCATCCCCGTTTGGAATGAACCGTGTGTGGCTCTGAGTCCTGGTACTGTTCCCAGTCTTGCCTTATCCCAGTACCTCAACTTGTTGCCTCATAACAGGCAAACCAAACTCCAACAAAAAGTTTGGCGTGACTGCTGAGTGCTGAAAAAAACTATGCTTCTGCTGAAGTCCTGTCTCCAGGAGACAAACGTGGATTCCCCTGGAAATCTGCCCAGATCTAAAAGTGAGTATGGAAATGGGTGTTATTGCCTGCACTCTGTGTTTGTGTTCAAACCCTCCCTCGCCTGCAGTTTCCAGATTTTTCCTATTGAAACTAGGGTGAGATTATAAATTAATAATAATTAGCTGTCAACTTGATAATGAATTATGGATTGAAAACAAGTATCATTGAAAGTTTGAAAAATCATGCGCTTGCTTACAAAAGAAAACTTCTGTACCACAGGTATAATGTCTTAACAAAAGTAACTTGAAGGGGGGATTGAATTCTGAATCTGGACCGTGAGAAAAGTCTTCCCATTTTCTGCAGGGGCCTAGACATGTGTCACCTTGGACACCTCTCAGCAGAGAGCAGCTGTGATGTGCCACAGCAGCTCCAGTTGTGAGCCCGGCACGTGCTCCCTGCCCAGCCTGGCACAGTCCCAGCGCTGCCACTGCTCCACACCACGGTGTGGACAGCAGTAAAAATTACCCAGTTGACCATAAAATTCATGCAGTGGCCCTGCTGGAAGCATCCTTCGTCTTCCTGGAGTTATGCATTGGAAAGGACTCTCTGAGTCACCCCCCTGATCTGCATATCCCTTTGCATCTCGGCATTAGCAGTCAGGAGCCCTCGGAGCCGGCTGGAAAAGCCTCATGTTTGTGCTCTCCCATGCAAATACTTCTTCTCCCTATATATTAGTTACCGTGTGTGGGTTTTCTCTCTCACTCTCTCTTGCCATATGTGTGGGAGTTGATGGCATCAACTTTATGAAATCTCAACACATGCCAAGAACAGCTGGAGAAGTTGAAACAAGTTCTGGGTGAGGTGAGTTTCATGGGCAGGGACTGAAATTAGCCAAGGTACTGTGGCTGTTTGCCATGCCAGGAGACTCACATGGAGCATGTGGGCTCTGCTCACTCCAAAAGCAGATTCCCCATGGAAAAAAGGATTTGATTTAGATAATGACATTGGATTAGATAACCGAGTTATAAGAATCTGTTCTCCAGGAGAGACCATCTCTGTACCTCTTCCGTGACTGGTTCATTATGTAAATATAAAAATTTAATCATGAGGGTGAGGTAATTAAGATCTTTAGCCAGCATGTAGCACTCTTCATCTTCAAACCTTTACTAACATTAATACTTAATCACCACAACATTCTGGGAAGGTTATCATCCTAATCAATGGGTAAACTGAGGCACAAAGATTTAAAGTCTCAGCCTGCCTGTGATGGTGAGCCTGTGTCCCAGTGGGTGCTCAGCATGTCCCATTGTGTTCCCAAGCTGCCTGATAGGCTTTATGATAAGGGCCAAACCAGGAGTGCATTCCAGGTAGGATGAAATAAAACTCCCTTCAGACTGCACAGAACCTGTTAATCACTGGCTGCTCCCTGCAGCAGGGATTGTTCTCAAACCCAGGACATCTGTCCTTCCCTTGTAGCATCCACTCCTTTCTGTTGATTCCTTCAGCAGCCCAGCAGTAAGAATTCCTGATGTAATAGATACCCTCTGGCCTCAGCCTCAGTTATGACTCAGGTATTTACATCTTCTTTTTTGTGTAATTGTAGAATATAAAGAACCAATGCTACTTGGTCTGATGAATTTTAGTGTTATAAATTGTTCCATACCTACCACGTGCTTTTGAAGCACTTCACACATCTCTCTCAAAAGAATGTCCAGCTTTTTCCCCCTTCTCATACAGGAACCTTTGAGTCTGGTTCAAAGTTTGGTCTTAAGTTGTCAATTTTCAATAACCAAGGCTAGTTTAGGCGAGTAAATGCAGCGTTTACTTTACCAGTTTCTACCATCAGTTCCACCTGAACACCTCCACCAGGTCATATATTATTGCTTAGGTATGTCACTCCCAGAGAAATCCAGGGAGAACTGGGAAAGAAGTTACCTCCCTGCCCAATTCAGAAAACTAAACTTCAGCACAGCTTACAAAATACAAAAACACACACAGGGTATCTGAAAGAGAAGTTTGCTTGTCTTGAGGCTTCACAAGCAGGATCTGTCAAATGTAGCAGGCTGTCATTAAAAACAATTAACCTAATCAAAAATCCCTTTTTTCTTATTTCTGCTTAGTCAGGTGGATATTAAACACTAGGTTTTCCAGGGGCACGGGGAAGGAGAGGAAATCAGCATCTATTTTTTCACTCCAACATGCGTACGAAGCAGCAAGTACAGATTTGCCTTTGTCTCCCTAAAGTATGCATGTCATTAGCATGACTGCACAGGGAGTCATGGACTCCAGGCACTGCTGGCCACCTGCTTGTCTTCACAGGGACACCGCTTGTGTGTGCAGCCCCTGGCACTCACACTCATGGAAACACGCTCTTCTGGCAAAGTGGACTTGTGAGAGTTGCTGTCCTCCCACCCCCACGCTCCCCTGGACTTCTGGTACCTGTTAGGACAATACTTCTCATTGAACATGTAGATTTTTGTACTTGTTGGGTTTTGAGCAAACTGGTTGTCTGTGGTGTCTCAACTCCCAGCATCACCACCATGAGTCCAAGCACAATTCTCTCCTCAGCACTCCCCAAACCTCTTTCGGTTCTCCCGAAGTGGAGGAGGCAAAGAAAACCCCTAGTTCCTTTGAGGTGGGAGCTCAGCCCAGGGGGGAAGGAGAGGGAGGCTGACCTCCCCAGTGCATTTACTGATCATATTTATTTTTAAGGCACTTAGCCATAAGCCTCAGCCTATGGCTCTGCTTCCTGCAGGCACACCCTGCTTGTGGCTGTGCAGGTACTCCCTAAGCACTAGTAACACCCAGCACTTATATAGGGCTTTTCATCTTCAAAGCACTTCCCGAACATCGTTTAATTAATGAATCCTCACAGCCCTCTCTGAGGTATGCACAGTTATTACCCCCACATTTTACAAGTGAGGAAAACTGAGGCAGCGATTAGCTGAAGCAACACTGTGGGAATTGGGATTAGTGCTCAGGAGAACCCAGAAGTGCCTGGACCCCCATGCCACACAGGGACTGCCAGGCTGCCTCGTTGGGAAATGCACGTGGTGCCTCAGTTCAGCACAGTCCCTTAAACACAATCAGTGCTTGCCCCTTGGTGCATCAGCAACATCTGACCTTCCACGCTTACGAAGGTTTCCTGTGTGGAGATCTAAAAAAAATTCTTTTTCATGTCTCAGTATCAGTTCCAGCTCCTGCTGTCACCCAGAGAGCAAGTGGAAACACAGACACAGGCTGAGGTCCTGGAAGAGGACATCTTCTACTACCTACAGCACTACCTAACACAGTCAGCCTCAGTGCCTTCACCGTGCTTTCAGAGTGACACAGAGGGGGGACTTTCACCCAGAGATCTCTGAGCACTCCCTGGACAAAGCACAGTGTTGCAATCCCAGATCACAGTGTGGCTCACTCAGACCCACTCAGCCTTGGCCTCGGCTGAAGGTCTGATGATTCACGACCCTCATCCCACATTCACAAAATTTCAGTGAGTTTCGCTCACATCCTCCCCAGTAACTGTGGGTTCCTCCCTGAGAAGCCCCAGGGTATCCCAGTTCCCAGCTGACATGGGGAGGACAGAAGCAGACTTCCTGGTGGTAATGGTAGCCAGTAGGGTGAGAGAGGGCACCAGCCATGGGGGTTAAACCTGGATGGTTCAACCTCGTCAAACTTGAACATCCGAGAGAACCTGCAGGGCTTGGTTCCTTTCCAGCCCTCCAGGGCTCTCACAGCCCTAATTATTATTGTTGTTGTTGTTATTATAACAAAACATTCATATACTGCCATAAAATACAAACTAGATAATACACGTTCTGTGCCTGAAGAGCTCAGGCTTCAAACAGGCTGGACATTCTGAACTGGATCCCTCAGGAGACACAGGGAAGGCACAGCCCTTTTACGGCAATTTCCCCTCTCAATTCCTTTCCAGCGTGGCTGAACACTGTGAAGAAAATCGGGATGTGGCAACAAGGAGCTGCCCAGGCAGCAGCAGACACAGCATGGCCCTCCCCAGCTGGGGAGAAGCTTCGTGTCTGGCAGTCCCACTCACAAGGCAGGGGACTGGAGGGACTGGGATTTAGCTGGGGCTGTGCGTGTCCAACCAGCTGCAGCTCAAAGCTGGTACCTACCGCTCGGAAGGCAATGCCTAATGCTCTGTCCCTGATGGGAGAGCAGCTCCCAGCTCCTGGGAGTCCTCACGGCGCTGCCAGGGATTGCTGTCACTCAGCTGATCAGCGCTGCTGCCTCCGCCTGAGCCGGAGGGAGCGGTACCACCTGCGCAAAGGCAGCAGGAGCCGCTCCGTCCTGCTCCCTCCGAGACAACCACCCCCGGGCGTGTTCCAAAGGCACCGCTGGACTGACCTGGGGCTGGCGATGCTCAGCTCAGGAGCCTGGGGGTGCCTGTGCCGTGCCTTGGCACAGCCGATGCTCCGAGGCACCGGGCAGGCTGGGGGTCGTAAACGCTCTTCTCAGTGAGACTGGTGCCTTTTCCTGCCTGTCAGGTCCCCTCTGCTCCCTCCTGACAGTCTAATCAGAAATGCCATGAGATACTGAGCCAAGGGAGAAGTGGAAATGTTGCAATTGCCAAGCTGCACTTTGAATGGAAATAATAATACTTGTAAATAATAATAATCTCAAATGAAAAAAACCCAAATCCCTGCTTATTCCAATAGAGCCAGCCCAGGTAGCAGGAGGGTGTCAGGCAGGTTGGTCCAGCCCCTGGACAGACTCACCCCCAAGGCCCAGCACCAACACACCCTGTGAGCACCAAGCATCTGCAACAAATACAATAAGACAAAGACAAGGAGCACTTCAGGTCCTTTGTGTGTCTGAGCAGAAGGGAGCAATCCCTGCCCAGTTTGTACCAGCCAAAGGCTCTGAGCCAGGAACTGTCCCTGCATCTATATTCATAACTCATAACACAAACCAAACAAAAAAAAACCAACAAACACCACAACAAAATACATTTACAATGAAGGAAACATTTCTCAGAAGTGCTGCTGTTTCCAATCCCTCCAGTGCTCTGTGTTCCAAAGTTCTAATGTTCCCTGGCCATTTGGGCACAAAGAATTGAGCTGCTGAAGCGTTTGAATGCTTAATCTGACCTACCTTAGACCTGGTACAAACCCAAGAAGATACTAAGGATAGGGAACAGGGACCCACGTGCTATATTGTTAAAGGCTATGATGTTAAAGGTCTGATTATTATTGAACTCCAAAGCAATTCTCATCACAGAACCCACAAGGCAGTGGGGAAACCTCACCGGACACGCAGTGTAAAGGCTCACATCACCCACTGTCTGTCCCTAAACCACTGCTGCTACATCTTCCCACTCTCCAGGCTCCTAATCTGTCCCCAGCCAGGCTCCGTTCCATCCCTTGGGGACTTTGTTCCTACACAGAGGTATGTTGATGACTCAAGTCTGAATTTTTCCCCAGCTGCTCTGCCCCTTTCTGACCAGTCAGTCCCAGCCTGTCCCATTCTCCCAGAGGGCTCACTGGCTACACCAGCTGGATCTCTGCCGTGTTCCCCACCCCTGCCAACCTGCTCTGCCCATTCCTTGGCTGGCACCAAAGGAACCCTTTTTCCTGACTGTCCCAACAGCTGCTCAGTGCCAGCCATGGCCCCTCTGGGCAGGGGGCACCTGCTCACAACCCTGGCACATGCTGGGCTGCATTTTAACACACAAATAAAGCAGGATTTCTTTTTCTTTCCCCATCTGCAGAAGGTGATCCAGACAAAATGGCTAATTTCTGAGTTAGGTGCTCATGGTTTATGCTTCCTGCCATAGCAATAGTTGTCAATCAAGCAGAGCTTAATCTTAACTCAGGCATTAACTTGAACACAATTAATTCTTGGCAGCAGACAGAAAATGCTGTGAGCCTCGTCTCTCCTGATGGTGATAACGTTGATTGTCAGGACAGGCTCTGCATTCACTCCTCGACTCTAGCAAGAGTTAGATCAAGCCCATACAGACTAATAAAACAAATTACATTGTTGGCATCAGCAAGTACAACTCTAAAAGAGTCAATTGATTTCTGTCTCACTATGCCAACTAGGACCTTCCTCAGCATTCAGAGGTGGCTGGAATTTTCCCACAAACCAAACAGAAAAGTGCAAATAAAAACCCACTAAGAATAAAAAGGGAGAATAAAAAGCACAAATCTGAGGCATGTGGCCTAACTGAAGGGACAGTGTTTGCCAGGCTGCAGCACTAACACCCATGTCCAGACATGTGGCAGAGGGTCCCAGATGTGACCTGCTGCCACCTGGGTCAGTGTCATCCTGCCCTACCTTCCTCTGCCTCACGGCACTTTCCGCGTGATTTATCTCACTCCACTTACAGAGGTGACTTGTGTGGGTCAGATGAAACCCTGTTACCTTTGCTGGGGTTCACAGTGATTCAGGTTATACATGAGATGACCTGGGCCAGACTGTCACCAGCTGAGACCTGCTCCAGGTTATCTGGGTGAGCTGTCCTGCAGCACTTGCAAGCCCGACACTCGCTGTGGCTCTCCCCATCCCTCATTTCTCTGGCTATCTATTTTTCTGTTGTTACCCTTATCAAGAGAAGAACTCAACCAGCCTGGCATACCAGCCTGATGGACTAAGCAGATTGCAGTGTGACTCAGTGCAGAGCTCTTCCATGTTTCTCACATCCACAGCCGGTGGACAAGGCGACAGTGAAAAGAGCATGTGGTGCATCCCGGGGATTGCAAAACCTTGAGGAGTCAGCAGATTGGAAGGTCCCTCGCCAAGCAGGTCCCATTCCCCTCTGAAATGCCCTCTTCCTTTTTTTAATTTTATTTGAACAGTCTGAAGTTTGCACAGCATCTGAGGCTTATGAGGGGATGCTCAGGAATTCCTGTATCAGTACAACTCCATGAGGAATACTCTGGCAGCTATCCCGAAGGGTCTGCAGGAGTTGTCTGTTCAGAGCCATGTATTTGATGGCCAGTGCCAATTACACCACTAATTAAGCAGGGGCAAATATTTTGAAAGTGATCTATAGGCAGGAACACACTCCTATTAACCCTCCAGTGGGGACAGTTATGCACAGATACATCCGACCTGGGAAATGGAATGGAAAAACCTACACAGGTGCCAAAACTCTGATATTTAAGATTGATTGTTGTATTTCCCCGGAATTAAAACTTTTGGTAGAATTCTTGGTCAAAAGGCCATCTCTTCCCGCAAAAAAAGCAGGGGGAATTTTTCTGTGTTGAGCAGAATCTTTGCCTAAAATTTCACTTGATTTGTACAGCAAACATTCCTCAAGCTCGCACTGTTTCATAGAGCCTTTTTGGACATCCTGGGAGGTGGCTGGTGCACTGTAGACTGTGTTGTGTAAGGTGTTGCCTACTTATAGTTGGCATATTATTACAAATATGTTTTTCAACTGACTGAAAGAAACATTGATAGAGTCTTACTGATAAAAAAAGCTTTGGAGTGTATGTGGAGAAAAAAAATGTCATGTTGTGATTTTACTGCAAATAGTATTGAGTGATATTTACTCCAAAAAGCACTGTCTTGCCAAGATTCGTATGGATAAAAAAAATGCCCATGCAGTTCCTGAACTCATTTTGACAAGGTCCAAATGCAGTACATGCTTGCAAAGAAACTGTCTGGTGCTTGGCTTCCAGGAAGGAAAATTCTGCAAGTGGCTCTTTCAGAGAGTTACTTCACTTCTGCTGAAACAATCGATGTAAAAATCACTTATAAAAAAGCTCTTTGTCAGTTTTTTCTCTGACAAAGTTATGCAGCACTGGCCTCAAAAATTAACTTGTTTATAAAAATCCAAATATAGGCAAATAAACAATTTATCTTATTCAAGAAAAGAATTTAGTTATGAACACTTACATGATTTTAAAGATGTTTGGGAGACAGTTAATCCTCAAAAATAGTGGGTTTTTTATCTAACACAATGTATATTATTTCAGTGTGTGCGCTAGATGTACACAGTACATCATATTAAACATCTCCCCTGAATAAAGAAACGCCAAAGGAAATCCTATACTCGTTTCATTTAAAAAAATATCCTCCCCATGTCTCATAAAAATCCATCTGTCAGAGTTACTTCCGCAGTACATCCATGCTGCAGTGGTGTCATAAAATGATTTTCTGTACCCAAGCAGGGGTTAACACTTGATTGCACATGTTGGCCATGTGCTCCTTAGGGCAATGCCAGCTCTGAGTCCAGGCTCTGGGTTCAGGCGTGTGGAGGATTGCCCGGAGTTTAAAGAGGAGGGATTAAGTGGGGGTGATTGCAGCCGTCCCAGGTCTGTGGGATGGGCTGGGTCCTGTCCCACACCACCCTGTGCTGTGCCAGGCAGTGTCACACACAGTGCCACGGGACATGGGACCGCAGGGCTGCAGAGACCCTGAACTGCTGGGGTTTGCGGTTGAGTCCAAGAGAGTGGAAAAAACTCCCCGGGAACTAAGAATCCTCCCAATTCTCACTCTGTTCCATTCTCCTCCCCTTTGATGTTGCTGTCTCGGACATGAATGTCGTTATGGATTGCGTGTGTATTAAAACCAAACAAACATGAAACAGGACACTGCTGCACAGTTTTCCATGTCAGAAGGAATGAGGACAAAGCCCTACAACACATGACTTATGCAATTAACTCTTCAATAATTAGGTATCCATTAGTTCAATTACAAACTAGGAGAAATAAGCATGGTACATTTTCTGTTTTTCAAGCATTATCTCCAGCAAAATAACCACCAGGAACACAAACACAGGCTAACAGAGTAAAGGCTTCACAGCTCTACTCCCCTTCTGCTGACAGAGCAATGTTTAAATGCAGTATTCCAATATTACAGGTTATATGTCCAAGCATGTATTCTAAATTCACATCTATAATGGGTTCTGTCAAGGCTTGACATGGCCAGTGGCAACTGTTCCCTGGAACTGAGATCAAGGTGGAAGTGCTGGGACAGCTGTACTTGAACTTCCATCTGCTGAGGAACAAGCCCCACTGTATGAAGCAGATCACAGATCTTTCACTGCCTCCTTAACAAGTGGATTGTGGAGCAGCACAAAGAATGAGAGTGTTGAGATCTCATGTACTATATTGCACCTGGGAATTACTGGGTGTATGTTCATAAATAGCTCATGTGCCAGAACAGCCCAGTGTGGTCTTATTTTTACTGCTGAGTTACTCCGTGATCTTGTTCATCTTTCAGTATCTCATTTGGTCCTTCTATATCTTGGGGAACAGCACTTGTCTGCCGCACTGAGGCACTGAGGTCTGTAACAATAACTCTGAACTGCTTGATAAGAGGTGCTACTGAAAGACAAAGGTGTATTATTGCAAAATGTTGTGGGTTGGCAACTTAGCTAGTGGCACTGTATTGCATCCAGAGCCCATTTGGCTCCTCACAATGAAATGAGAGTGGGGGGAGAGGAAATCAGGTCAGAGTTTTTGGCAGACCTGTTCAAGGTAAGCATAATCCAGCTGATTCATTATGTGCTGCAATCCTTGCTGGCAAAGACTCCGAGGTAAAGTAGCCTCCAGCCCTATTGCAACTCACCTCTGTGTGGGGGTGTTGATGCTGCACATTAGGGAAGGGTGTCACTGGTGGATAAACTTAAGGGGGTGAGGGCTGGATAATGAACAAAAAGCTTCACACAAGTGTGCAATACCAGCCTAGTATTCCCTGCTGAGCAGCCCGCTCCAAAATGTTGTTCCTGCCTCCTACCAGACCACGAGGACACCTTTGAGAAGACCCTTCTGATGACTAATGCAATCTCATGAATCACTGGCATTGGGATGTCTTTGTGGCATAATCAGAGCTCTGGTTATTATACTCATTGATGATAAAACAAGTAAATCTTAATGAGTTGTGGGAAAGGAGACAATAGGGCCCTCTGCCAGGTCTCATTTACCTTGACAACACGCCTACAGCCCAAGCACAAAGATCCCTATTGTGTACCCTCAGTATTTGTGAAGGGGCCAGACAGTTCTTCTCATTTCCCTCAATCTGATGGTGCTCTCTTTATCTCTGCCTTAGCATTTCTAAGGTACCTATCAGTTGGGTATCTGAGCATCTCAGTTTTAGTCCAAGGTTAAATTTATGGTAAATAAACCACTTGGACAGCCTTTGAAGGTGAAAACTGATATATAGTTAAATAGTGGTAAATTATGCAATTTACATAGTGCCTCTTCTTTGACTAAAAGGACAAGCAAAGACTTTGTTGTTCATGTTGTAAACAAATCCTCTGTGTATGATTCAGGCACTAAGGAACTGGGTCTGTTACCTCACTAGCACAGCTAAGCCATTGCACGCCAGTAACACATGCCCAGCATGAACTGGGAACTCTGTCCCACCAGGACTGTGTTTACACGAGGGATTCTTGTCAGCCTGGCTCTCTTGCTCAGGGTTACACCTCATCACACTCCTGCTCAGGAGGACGACAGCAGTGGGATTATATACAAAACAAAACAGATAGGAGAAAAATGAGCTATTCCACCTGGCAATGACCAGCACTGCTGACCTCACTGTAGCTGCTGGCTCTTCTTGTAGAACCAAAACCCAGATGAGAATGGGCCAGGAAAGTCTTCCCCCGGTGCCTGCTTTGTCCGCAGCTTTGTCATCTACAGCTGCTTGGGATTCTTCAACGGAAAGAATTTTTGAACAGAGGAATTTTGAGATCTCTATCAAGCTCCGTTTCTGTAGGTAGTTTTTAAGGAGGTGTTTGTAAAGAAGGGCTTTGCAGCCCCCAGCTGGATTAGGAAGAACAGCCCCTGAATGGCACTTGCTAGGGGAGGACCAAGAGCAGCACTTAGCATGTCCCTGTCCCAAATGGCTGCCGGAATCACCAGGCTGCTCCTTTCACTGGCACGGGTGTCTGCCCCGGATTTTGTGCAGACAGCATGGGAAGATGAGTTTCAGCTCAGCGTGAGTACAGGAACATTCTCGAATTTCTGAGAAGCTTGTCGGGATGGCAAAACCCTTCCCATTCAGATCTGGAGATAAGGGCATATTTCAAGCAAGAAACAAAAGACAGACCCTGACATTTAGATCTCAGAGTGAATTCCCTGGGACAGCAACAAGAGAAAAACATCTTTCCACTTGTGCTCTAACTACATCAGAGCAGTTGCTGATTTATGATGTTGAGCTGGGAGGGCTTTAAAAATAGTCTTTTTTCCCTCCCCTCAATATTGCCAGCCACAGGGAATTGCAGCTAAATTAGGGATTGTCTGCTGTTGGCCTCCTTTAAACAAGTTTTTGTGTTCTCACATGTTCTCCCCGTGTTTTGCCCTGTCAGCTGGGGAGCTGCTCCGTGACTCACTGTGCAGAAAGACAAGTGACAAACCTTTCCCTTAGGACAGAGGCCGTGTCACCTGCACCACACACCTGTGTGTGCTGGATGCACACCCAGAGTCCCCAGCTCCCACTGCCCCCACCCAGGGACTCCATGCAAGTTTTACTGTGGCGTTTCTGCTTTTCTGATGCACAGCAGTGAGTGCCAGGAGGGGAAGGATGACCAAGTAAGGGCCATACAGCGAGACTGCAGCAATAATCCTACAGTAAAGGTCTCAGCAGGGCACAAGGAATCGGGCTTTGGTGGGGAAGGTTGTGCAATCAACCAGATGCTCTTCCATCACATGGGAACTCACCATCTAACATGGGAGGGGGGCTGGAGCCCTGCAATTTCCTTCCTCTTTCTCTTAAGAAGTCCATCACTGGGCCAGGCTGCTTAAGGTCATTTCAGAAATGGGAGGACTTGCTTTCCACCATATCCTTGTGCAAAGAATCCTTTCATCACATTCTTTTCACATACTGAAAACAATTTTTTATTGGTAGAAGACCTTCAAGAAGTAGGAGCTTAACAAAAAGACTGAGTACAAGGAACAAGGCTAAGATGGAGATAAATACACACTGCCCCTGCTTGCTCTCTCCTCACAGCAGCAATAGCCTGAATTCTCTCTTCTCCTGCATTGAAGTAAGTTAAGCAGCTCAGATAAGATTACAAAGCTTTCATAAGTGACAGGAGAATCAGATTCGTTGTGTAAGCCAGCAAAATAAATTTAGTGCTTTCTCATGGAGCAAAAGATCCTCTCCAGCTCCTTCCAGCCACAGGCAGCAAACGAACACACACAGAGTAACCCATAGTGAGCTTTCAACTCTCCAAAAGCTTCCTTACTCACTTGTTACTTACAGAGGATTCCCTTTGAAATCAGTCACCAAGAGTTTGTGAGTTCTACTTTAGCACAGATGAGTAATTAATAATAATAATAATAATGCTGCTTTCCCACCTCATCTTTTTCACTATGCTGAAGGGATAGGAGCAATTTCTACAGGAATTCCCCCCCACCCCAGGTTACTGATTTGCTACAGATCTTCAGTTTAACCTGTGGAAGGAAGAAAAGCTGCAGGTTCAAGCTGCAGGTTCATCCCCAACCCAGCCTGCTTCCTGCCAGTTTGTGCCAGACAGGCTTAATCAATAACTTTGCAGACACTCATGGTGCCACACAGAATATTTTACCTTCTGGAACAAAAGTAGCATGAATTCAAACATTTTGAGACCTCCTTCAGCCTTCCAAGAAGCTGCCAAGCCCACAGCAAAATCCAGTAACAAAAGTCTGAGGATGACAGTGGGGCTGCTTTGAAAAGGTGGGCTCTAACTGCAAGTGTCCAGTGCTAGAGATGTGGATCTGGCCTGCTTTGAAATGGGGACTGTCAGCACTGAACTGCTCCTGTCAGCGGTGCAAGAGCCACAGAGGCTCCTCTGGTCAAAGTAAACCCATGTCCTACTAAGCCAGAGTGAAAGACCAAGAAGGAACACGAGGACCCTGAAAAGCACCACGAGCCACCATGCAAAGAGCTCCAGTGACACTCCCAGAGCACTTAGCAAAGGTCAGAAGAGATCCAGGGCACTTCTGAGCAGGGACTCCTACGCAGACAGTCGAGTCACTTGGAGAGTGATGCTGTGTGATCCACAGGAGCATCCCTGAGAGTTCAAAACTCACCCCTGCTCTCCAGGGAAAAGGCCAGTGTCTGAACAGGCAATGGAGATGGAACTCAGTCCTCACTTCTGAGAGAAGTAAGAATAGAGACATATCCTACAGGAAGGTGAGCTGCTTGTGTCCACAGATTGAGACTTCATTCCTGAAGTCTTCTCATGCCAAATAAATTCACCAGACTACGTAAAAACCCGGAGCTGAGCACTTGCCAATGTGTGCATGCAGCTGGAGATGTGCAGTGTGTAATTGCATTTGCCATCAGGGTAATTGTGCATGCAAAATTGTGCAATAAGTATTTTCTACACATGCTCATGCTTTTAACTTTCCTTTCTCCCCCCTCCAAGAATCAGGCACTGTTGGAACAAATAGTCAGGTAAAATATTTAAATTATTAAACAGCATTTTGACTTGCTTTAATTACAAAGTCACAGATGAACCACAATACTGTGCACTTAAATGACACAAAAGACACACCACATCACTGCTGGGTCATTAGGATCTGTTCGCACAGTTCTTTAATTTGCCTGTAGAACGATGGATTCCTTAGACTGAAGCTAATTTGTTACACATTGTCTGGAATCTAAAGCCAGTTAAACACTGATCCTAGTTACTGCACAGTCCTTGGCAATTAGCTTGTTATTGAGGGTTCATTTAATTTCATAGTTGGGAAAACCAAGGAAGAAACCCTTCTGCCGGAGAAATCACAGCTAGTGCACAAAAAGGCCCAAGCCACTTAGATCTACGCTGAGATACAGAGTGGTTCTGTACTCTTACAAAAAATAGAGCACAATACAGACGGATTCAGCAGATCAAATGAAGCTCAGTGAGCGCTTTCTCAGAAAGAAGAATTCCCACCTCCAATAAGAAACTGCCAGACTGGACAGGGATATCACTGCCTGGACTCCCAACACACGTTCCACAGTCTGATGCTCTGAGTGTAGCCAGCGGGCTGCCCAGTGCAGACTGTGTGAACTCCGTCACCTGCACCGGCCACAGATGATGCCATTGCTCAAATAAACACTGTCAGGACACAAAACACCACAATGGCACTGCCCTTGTGAGCAGGAGAGACCAGGGGTGTCACAGCATGGCAGTGCCACCAGGCCAGAGCGGCCAGCACTGAGAGCTGACACTGCTGAGCACGGTCCCTGCTAAGGGGACCAGGATGTGACACCGGGGTCCTGCAGCTCACAGCCAATGCATGCAACAGTCAGTGATGTTTCATAGGTACACAGACACCTACATACACACAGAGGGCTGTCTGATGGGAAGAAGAGGTTTGCTAGGCACAGAGAGGTGTTTTTCTTTGAAAATTAGGTGTTGTAATGTAAGATTCTTAGAGACACTGAAACAGCCAGATACCTAAAAGGGAGAATGTCAACAAGAAGAGGGGGAAATAAAGGTAAGCATCCCAGTTGGGCAATCAGTTCTGTCACTATCAGGGCCAGGTGAATTACAGGCCTGGTTAAAATCAAAACTCCAAATATCCCTCTGAGCCCTCTTCAGAGCTCAGGCTCTGTAAGTGCCACGCCCAGGGACTCTGCGATCTTTCCATACAGGTGTCCTGTTTGTCCCAGATGAGATGAAGAGGCACTCAGGAAAACTGTCCACTTGCCCAGAGCTGGGGAGTTCCCAGCTAGTTTTAGCTCTTGGGCTGCTATAGGACCTCTGTGTTCAAACCAATACAATTTAATAAACTAATTATAAGTGATGCAGAAATGATACAGCCTTATCTTAACATCTGAAGTGTAACTGTATCCAAAGGACAAGCTGCACTTCGAGCAGATTAACAAATCCCAGCGCGAGTGAAAACGAAACCGACACCTTCCACTTCTGCGGAGTTCGATGTCAATGCAGGCAAGGTTTCAACAAAGCAGGTGAGGCAAAAACTCCCTGTCGCATTAGAGAACTGTAGCCATCCTGCTCCAGTGAGCAGCTCAGACTCGCACAAGCTTTTCGCTTGGCATTACTGTTTTGCCACTGGTCTGCAGAAAACAAACCAGCATTCCCTGCTATGGAAAAGCCCCGTGCGTGGGTGGGCAAGCACTTGGAGACGTGCAGGCAGCCCCTGTGCACAAACCCAGCCTCCTGCACACTCACAGGTGTAACACACGTGGCGCCCAGCACTGCAAAGTCACACCTACGGGTGCAGATCCCCCCGCGTTTGCTCAGGGAGTATGAACACACACCTGCACACACGTGTCTGTGCACATACACCTGCACACACGTGTTTATTCACACACCCCTGCACACACGTGTCTGTGCACATACACCTGCACACAGATGTTTATTCACACACACCTGCACACACGTTTATTCACACACCCGTGCACACACGTGTCTGTGCACACATAGTTGCCCACACGTGTTTATTCACACACACTGCCCACACGTGTTTATTCACATGCACTGCACACACGTGTTTATTCACACACCCCTGCACACACGTGTTTATTCACACACACCTGCCCACACATGTTTATTCACACACACTGCACACACATGTTTATTCACACACACCTGCACACACGTTTATTCACACACACCTGCACACACGTGTCTGTGCACACATAGTTGCCCACACGTGTTTATTCACACACCCCTGCACACACGTGTTTATTCACACACACTGCACACACGTGTTTATTCACACACACCTGCCCACACATGTTTATTCACACACACTGCACACACGTGTTTATTCACACGAACTGCACGCACGTGTTTATTCACACGAACTGCACGCACGTGTTTATTCACACGAACTGCACGCACGTGTTTATTCACACGAACTGCACGCACGTGTTTATTCACACGAACTGCACGCACGTGTTTATTCACACGAACTGCACGCACGTGTTTATTCACACGAACTGCACGCACGTGTTTATTCACACACCCCTGCACACACGTGTTTATTCACACGAACTGCACGCACGTGTTTATTCACACACACCTGCACACACGTGTTTATTCACACGCACTGCACACACGTGTTTATTCACACGCACTGCACACGGGTGTCCGTGCACAGCTCTGTACGAAGCCCTGGCGCAGGCTGAGACACGCAGCACACGGAACTCACACACATGTGCTCACACGGACACGAGCACACAGCCAGGGCTTGCTCAAGGCAGCGCCAGGAGCGCAGGGCAGAGCCAACGGCAGAGCAGCTTCCCGGAGGAGGAGTGTCCCCGGCGGAGGGGACACGGGCCGTGCCGGTGCCCGGCGCGGGGTGGGTCCCGTGTGTGGGCAGTCACGCTCAGCCAGACACACACACAAACACGGGCTTGAGCCCCGCCAGGCACGGCCTCACCCCCCGCACTGGGCACTGCCGGTGCCAACACGGACCTGCCCCGCCGTGCTCCTCCCTCCTCCTCAGCCTTTGTTTGCACACAGATCCTCGGATCAATCCCTTCCATTTCCCAAATAATGCAGATTCCCTTTTGTTTACAGCCGGGATGCTGAGCCTGAGTCAGTCTCTAAAACCATCTTGGCCAAGCCAGTCCTGTCTTGTTTGTTTGTTTTTGCAGTGACTGTGTGTGAGGAACTGGGCGGGTGGAGGCGGCTCTACATGTCCCTTCACCTCTTGTGGGTTCTGGCACATTCTTTTCACAAACACTCTCTCAAATGGAGGGGACAGGATGCTTTGTTTATATAATCACTGCTTTTTGCTGAGGCTCGACCCACCCCAGCACCTCTCTGTTCAGGAGGCTCTTCTGAGCCAGTCCTTTTTTCCAGGCTCCCTGTGACATGACTCTGGTTAAAGGTGGGAGAGTTCCTGCAGAAGGGCCTCCCTCAGTCATTGATAACTTCAGAAAGAACTACTTTAAGCTGGAATGTGACAGTATAGCATCTAATATTCTCCAACTTTCTCACCCCTCAGCTGCCCCTGAGTCTCAGTGGATGCTCTGGGCAATGGGAGCTTCCCAGGGCCAGCCCGACTCTGTTGATTCTCAAGAGCAGCGTTTCTGTGAAAGGAATGGTGCTGCTCTGACTCCCCATCCAAGCTGTAAGAAGCAAGAAGGAGGAATAAGGAAGGATGTGAGAGTTATTTTAATACAATCACTTCACTTTGTATTTTCACACCCATACAGCTCCCTCTATATAAAGACCTCTATCCAAACTCAAGAACATCACTGAATTAGAGCAGGAGCTTTGCAAAGACCAGGCCTAAATTAACTAACCACGCTAATTGTGTTGATAAAGGCATCACCTTTAGCTATAAGGTCATACAAACTGTCCCGTTTTTAATCCATGAAGAAGGAGGACCCTCTTCACGTCTTCTCGGTGTTTCTATAGCAGAAGCCATGGGCAGAAACAGAAAACAACAGAAGCAGAAACAACAGGGCAAGGTGCCACCCAGGGCCTCTTAGAGGCTCTTTTTATAGACCTATATATGCAATAAAAAGCATATTATCAGCCCTGTTGCACACATGGTCAGAGCACAGCATTTGCCAGCGTTCAGTAATTTAGCATGAGTGTTTCATAATACTGAGTGGGAAGAAAAAAACATGAAATCGTTCTAGGGATTTTTCTAGTACCACATTGCTAGGAAGAGCTGTTTCCCATAGCTAAATTAGAGGCACAAACCAACCACTGGCTAAACCACTTGAAGGGAAGAGAGCACCCGGCAGCCAGGCCCAGGAGGTGACACCAGTAACACAGGTTGAACGTTGGCTGTCAAACACAGCAATACCCAACAAGACAATTTTTGCAGGTTTCAGTGATTGCAAAAGCAGAGACTGTCCAGCACAGATTCAGGGCATTTCTGCAAATTAAATTTAAAAAACCGAAACAAAAAAACCAAACCAAACCAAACCAAACCAAACCAAAAAAAAAAAACAAAAAAACAAAAAAACAAAAACAAAAACAAAAAACCCCAAGAGGGAGACAAATGGGAAAATAATTATGTAGATTAAAAAAAAGAGTAAGACAAAACACCAGATTTCTAGAGACACATGAATTTATAGGTAAAAGTTAGCCTTTTTAGTCAATGAACATTGCTCTAATGTGCATCCTGGGATGCACACCCCCTAGGATGCCTATCCTCTTGCTCCTGCAGAGCTTATAGAACTTCTCAAGGGTGCATTGTCTGCATTTGCAAACAGAAACAGCATGATTTGTTCAGGTTCATTTAGACACCACAGTGGTCAAGGAGGCAGGAATACCCAAATGCCCTTTGTCAGCTCCAGCCTCTGCATGTGGAGCAGCAGTGCATTTGCAAGCTAAATCACTTCTATTTGCTGTGTCTTCTAAGATACACGAACTGCACGCACGTGTTTATTCACACACCCCTGATGCAATTCCCCTCATGTTCTAACACAGCCAGGTTTTCAGAACCTTGGCTTCTACCTGCTGCAAGATTCCCAGATGGTCTGCTATCCCAAGAATATGGGGACTGCCTTAAGTCCACCATCAGATGAGTCCAGCTCATGCACTCCATCTAAAACTAAAAAGCACCAATTCCCTGTGTACACAGTTCTCCATGAGGAAGAGCAGACAAAGACAATGAGAAATGATTCCCACTGGGTTTCATGCTGGGACTGTGACACAGGCAGAGGAAAGTGGCAGCACCTCAGTGATGTGAAGTGGAACATCTTCTAACCATTTTTAATGGTTAAGATCTCTCCTTCTAAAACAGATCTCAGTGGCATATTTTGCTGAAATGGCTAATTGTTTAGGAGTAGAATACCAAGAAGTACCTTAGCCAGGAAAAAAAAAATCAGTCTTTCCAGGGAGAGGAGAGCAGGTGGGTTAAAGTCCTTCTGAGTGTGTGATTGCTGTGTTGGTGAAAACAGCTTCTCCTGATGAACTCTGCTAAACTCCTAGACCAGTTGAGGAAATTCTTCCAATTATTACTTTTTCTGAATAAAAACTTTCCAGGTCTTTACACACTGAAGCCCTATTGTCACTCCCTGTATTCACACCTCCAGTGCAGCAGGATTGTGTACATTTGGCCTCAGCCTCTTTTGTTACCAAGATGAACCCTTGCAGTTCCAAGGAAAGGGTCCCAGAACTGGAAATTAGTTAATTCCATGATCTATGAACAAAAGTGCTAAGAAACTGTTTGACTCTCAATTCTCCTTCCCAATCTTCCCACTTTGACTGCTCCTCAGTCTCCTCGTAAGTGGATTGTTGACGTGCCTCCATGTCTACTTCCATTAATCTGTTTAATTTTCAAGCCTCACACAAATTCCAGCTCACCATGCCTGTATAGTCCTTCAATAATGTGCTTAGTGCAATAACACCAACAGATTAAAACCAATAATTGGATTGCAGAGGTTTTAGGCAACCCAGGGGTCAGTGGGAAGGGATGACAAGATTGCTGTGCCACCTGTTCCAGCTGCTCAGATGTGCCTTGGCATGTGTTCTGTTATTTTCACTGCACCCCTTTCTGGAGGGCAGGAGAGGGACATGACCTGCTGTCCGAGTTTTCCTTTTAGCCTGGGCTGCACCAGCAATTGTAGCTGACATTCAGTCTCAGTGACACAACCACAACTGAAAAGAAGCACCAGAGGGAGTCTGAATATTTTCTAATATGTAGAATAATAAGATAAAGTAGTTCTATAGAATCTTCCAGGTGCTGAGAGCGGACCACTCTAATTACAAACACTAATAATTAACCATTTGTAGCAACTGCAAATCTAGTCATCGTTTTATATCTCTCTTTTTTTTTTAATAAAAGCTTTTATCTAAGTCTGATATCCTCACAAAACTGCAGTTGCTGAACACTTCAGGAACTGACTTTTGCACTCCAAAAAATTCTCTTTTACTGCAAGTAAAACCACTTTGTTCCATATCTGCAAAGTACAGGTACATGGTCTAAGACCAAACCGTATTTCCATAGAATCATAGAATCATGGAGTTGTTTAGGTCGGAAAAGACCTTTAAGATCATCAAGTCTGACATTAACCCCGCACTGCTGAGCCCACCGTGACCCACGTCCCGTGTTTCTTCCCGTGACTCTTGTCACACCTGTGATGGTGACAAACACTCCACTGAGCACAGAGGAGCTGCAGCCACAACAAAAAGGCCGATTTGCACAGTGAGATATTTTGATTACTAAGCAGCTTTAAAAATCTGCTTCAACTTTGGATTCTTTGAGTCCCAACTGGTTATTTGCACTGCTGTCCCCTGTCTGGATTCTCTGACCTTCTGACATGCAGTTGCTGCAGCCTGTTTCATGTGTCCCCAAGCAGAGAGCAGATTGGATAGAGATTAGATAACATCGTGGGCTATGGGCTGGGTACTTCTTTTTTTTCTTACCAGTTTCCTGTTGATAGAATCACACTGATAAGGAGTTTAGTTGGTAGTTGAAGTATGAAACTGCAAAAAGCTGCCTTTTCAGAGACGTGTTCCAACTAGGATGTAGATGCTGCCAAAAGATAGTTTGGGGTTTGTAACTGGGCTCTGGTGCTGAGGCCCATCAATGTGACTATTACCCAGGAGCAAGGAGGAGTAAAGGGATCAGCGTGGGTGCACGGCTCAGGGTTAAGCATTTTCAAACCTGTTTACAAACATGGTTAGAGAAGCACTGCAGAAACAGAGGAAGCTGTTTGAGATATTACTTCACTCTGGCTACCTCTTACCATGGTATTTCTGAAAGTTATTGCTCCACAGTGCTTTAAGGGAAGATGAGTTAGCACAACAGTGTGCATTTGTCTCATCTGCTTCAGTACAAAGTCATCCAGGTTGCCTCCAACTATCGCAAACAACTGAAAGTAAGGTTTTACCCAAGGCTGATGTGCAGCAACACCACAGAACCCTGCCAGCTGAGTTCCAGATGCAGTCATTGGGAACAAACAGCTTGTGGGCACTGAGGTTTCACACTTCCACAGTTTGATCTGCTGTGATCACACACAGATCCAAGGCCTCCAAGGCCCACAGTGCTAAGGTGAGACCCCAGAGACAGCTGGGTTGGAATAAACCTCGGAACACACCAACAGACACCCACAGTTCAGCCAGGAGGCTTTTTATTTTAAATGTCTGCACCTACTGTGTTGAAGACTTACTGACTCTACAGAATCTGAAGGTCCATCTTTATCTTCCACTACCTGCAAGAGGAATGAAGAAGCGACCGCCGGCTCTGCCGTTGGTGGTTTGTTGCCACCTCAGCCCTTTCAGTTGGGAGGGTGCAGTTGTGGTTTCACGTGCAGGGGCAGCCCCTGCCCTCACACCCTCCGTGTGCTGGCACAGCTGGTTGTGCAGCCGTGCAGTCGGCCAGAACAGCTGAAAAATTCCTTTCAGCTGACAGCTCAGTTTACCCCACAACCGTGGAAAAAGGTGTGCTGATCCAAAACAGCAGCACCGCAAAAACTGGGACAACTGGCTGCAGGGAGAGAGTGGCCGCTGCAAAAACTGACGTGAATCCACTGCCCGAGAAACAGGAGGTTGTCCTGGGAGATCTTGGTAGGAAAGCTCAGCAAAGAAAGGGTCAGTCTACACATGCAGCTCCCTCTAAGGCAAAAGGGAGCCACAGATATGAATTGGGAGCTGTGCAAGCAGCAGTACAATGTAAAGCAGATTTTCTTTGATTAGCCATGGCCTCTAATCTCTCCAATGCCCCCCTGCAGCGAATTCCAGAGTTCAACAGCCCCCACTGGACTTTCCTGTTAAGGCTCAAATCATTAAAAGTATTTGTTTAGTAAAGGCTAAAGCACTCAGGTCCCAGTGCCTGAGAGCTCTGCGAGGTTAAATGTTGTCAACCTTTTGAACGCAAGCCATATTCCACAGGGTCCCCATGATTCATTGGTGGAGCCATATGGACACTTTACCTCTAGGCTTCACCCTTCACCACAGCCCATTGCAGGGGCTGATGAAATGCTTGGACAAAATGAGCTCTCCTGGTCCCAGACAGAAGGATTCTGAGGCACAGCCTCTGCCAGAGCTCCCATGCTCACACACGTGTCACTAGTCAGCCTCCTGTCTGGCCTTGGCTGGCATAGAGTTCATTTCCTTCCCAGTGCCTGGTATGGGCTGTGTTTTGGATTTGTGCTGGAAACAGTGCTGATAACACAGGGATGTTTTCCTTACTGCTGAGCAGGGCTTGCACAGAGCCAAGGCCTTTTCTGCTCCTCACTCACCCCACCAGAGAGGGGCTGGGGGTGCACAAGGAGCTGGGGGGACACAGCCAGGACAGCTGACACCATCTGACTCCAGGGATGTCCCAGACCATTGTGCTCAGCATGTGGAACTGGGGGTGAAGGAGGCAGAGGGGACATTCAGAGTGATGGTGTTTGCCTTCCCGAGTCACTGTTCCATGTGATGGAGCCCGGCTGTCCTGGGGATGGTTCAGAATCTGCCTGCCTGTGGGACATGGGAATGAGTTCCTTGGTTTGCTTTGCTTTCACACACAGCTTTTGCTTCGCCTACTAAACCGTGTTTATCTCAAACCAAATGTTTTCTCACTGCTACCCTCCCAATTCCTTCCCCCATCCCACCGAGGGGGAGAGAGAGAGCAGCTCTGTGGGGCTGAACCACACCACCTCCTCCTGACAGGCAAGAAGGGATGGCTGAGTGCTGATGAGCCTCATGGTAGTTCTATTGGCCAAGGCAGGTGTGACACGGACAGAAAAACCCCTGACCTCCCAGGGTCTTCATCAGATAACTTCCTCAAATTTAAAATTTCACATCGGAAATCAAGTGTTTATGCTGCCCTAGGACCAGGTTTCTTTATCCTCACAAGTTTTACTAATGGTGATGTATTCTGCATGAATCAGCAAAAGTGGTTTGAGTATTTTGAGTCTGACCCACACCAGCTTTGACTCAACTCTGTTGCTTAGGGCAGAAGGTGTTCAAAGATGGGAAGGATCACTTCCCAGAATGATCCAGGGTTCAATTTGTCTACAGTTTCCAAAGGATTAATATTTCTCACAGAACACTCCTAGTTACACCCTAGAGAATACTCCTCAACTGGCTTCATTTCAATTTCAAAAGTTACTTCAGTGAAATTGCTGTGAATTAGTGGCCAAATGCACATTCCTGAGAAAAATTGATAGTTTGCATTGCAGCTGAGGCTGACGTGGGGCAGCTGGAGAGGCTGCATACCTGCCCTGCAGGAGGATGGCTGCTGACCCTTGCAGGAGACGAGAGGTGGGAACCAGCCCTGAGCACTTGGAGCCCCCAGGAACACTGGGCCCAGGCTGGGAAGGGTCAGCTGGAGCCTGTGGAGGGCTGAGCCAGGCACTGGGTGTCCCGGCAGGATATGGGAGAGTGATGACTCTGGAAGACACAGCTTGAGAGAGCCCATGAGGGGCTGCCCAGAGCTACAGCAGTCTCCCCATCAGACCCTAGAGGAGGAGAGGTGAGAGCCCAGAGCTCAGCAGAGCCACAGAGACGGGTCTCTGGCTCCCAGCTCCCTCTGTCAGCTCCGTGGGAGCTGGGCGGGGGAGCTGGAAGGAAATCAAGCAGGTTTTCAAACCTGCCTGGCAGGCAGTGAAAATCCAACCTGGTTTCTGTCAGTTTTGCAGAAAATGTCATACTCCCCCAAGCATCCAAGCTGGGATCAACAGGAAATGCTTTTCCTTTCCCGTGAATATTTTTGAGATTTCAAAAACTGCCCTGGTGTGTACTTTGAAAATTTTTTTATGATTTTCACGAAATGAAAAAACCTGGGATGGGTCAATTAAAAATTCTGTTTCAAAAACATTTATTAGGGGTCTTTTTCCTGATACAAACCATTGACTGACACAAATTATGCACCTCCGAATACTTCCATTTTAAAAATCTGACATATTCGGGGGAATAACATGTCCTGTTCAACAACAATTGTACTCATATTTTGAAAGTCTGTCTGCTTCATTTAGCTATTACTGAGCATGCAGAAAGTTGTAAAAACTGAAGGGTTAGTTCTTAAGCCTGTTTGTACCAGTGTTAATGTACAATGTCTGTGACATTTCCAAGCAAACAACCCTGAAAGCCCAGACCAGACCCTTCAGAAAATATCACTGACACATAGGCTTGCTTGCCTATAGCAAGCAATTCTTTACTAAAAATTTCACACTGGCTATTACCTTGAAAAACAGCTAAGAATAATCCACTGAAGGTCTCTTTCACCCCAGCAAAGCAGGAAGAATTTGTTAGTCGTGACCAGATTCTTCCTCCTGTCACTTTGCCAGGTTCCTAAGAAAGGCTGTTCCAGTCAAAATCCACAGTGCAAGGCACAGTAACTTCCCAAATCCTCCTGCCTGGCCCACTTACAGCCCAGATAAGGCAGGGGTCTAGTGCTGGAAAGTGCTCCCTAGGAAACCTGCCTCACCGAGGTTTACAGCCTGGAAAACCATGTCAGAACCAGACATTTGTTCATTTAGACAGGCAGACTGAGGTGCTATGGAAGGTCATGTGGCCTCACAGGGAGAGGTGGTCAACTTCCACTTCAAGCAGGTATTTGAAGAGAGAAATTACCAAAGAAATACCAGGCTTTTGAGCAAGACCTACTTTCTCACTTCCTCTCCAGCTCAGCCCAGTGAAAGATCCGAGTACAAGTTAGCTTTTACCTCCCCCCCAAAAAAATCATTATGTCTTTGACCTTTACAAACAAAACGAGAAAACAAACCACAGTCACAGGCCACTCTTAAACAATGCCTGGGCTTGATCCAGTCATTGCTTTCTGTTTGGAAAGGGAGAGTAATCCCTGCAAATGCACAAGCCAGTCATGTGTGTAAATACAGGGAGCAGGCAGAGCCCTGTCGCCAAAACCACCACCGAGCCCAGGTGTCACAGAGCAGCTCGTGTCTATTCCTGGTGATGACAGAACAATTAAGAGGTTAATTGTTTCTCTAAAGCGCAAAAATGAGGCTGCTTTAAGGTCTTAGGGAAAGAGTCAAGGAATTACCTTCCAGAGGGCAATTCAAAAGAAATGTATTCCTCTCCATATGGGGGAAGCTAACCTTTAGTTCCCACACTGGGCACAGAAATTCGGGCACTTTCACATGAGCACCTCTCCTCTTGTCATCCTCTGTTGATTTTTGTACAGTTTCTATTTATAGTTTCCTGGATGTCATGGAGATCTTATTTGACCTTCTGCATAGCACAAGGCCGTGGATTTTCCCCCAGTTTTCACTGTGATAAGCACAACATGGTGGCTGCTTCATAACACTAAACAGAAACATGTTTATGGATGCACAGCCAAGGCCCCACGTGCCTGAGGCGGAATGGGCTGTAGAGAAGCAAGAAATGCCCACGGGTGGTATTTAAGAGGATCAAGGCTGAAAGAGCCATTGCACAGTCCTGTCCCACACCCACTGCGGGCCTTGGAAGTGGACACTCAGGTGTGGTCACAGCGATCCTAACTTGTGGCATCGTGGGAAAGAAGGAGAAGATTCTCTCAATCAATAGGAACATGCACAGAGCGCTGGGAGAGGCTCCCTGAACCCACTCTCCAGACCAGGATAACTCTCAGTACAAACAAACAACCAGGAAGCCTTCCAGAACAAGTGGGGCCCCAGGCACAGAGAACACCTGGTGGTTTGGCGTACCATGAGAAAGCTCAGATAAACAGTTCCGAAAGTATTCTGGGACCGGGGAGAGTATTCCCAGAATCTCATGTGACATTTAAAACACGATCTTGTGCCATAGGTTGGTGTTGAGGGAGGTGAGAGTCCCGGTTGCAGAGGGGGCAACGGGCACACCCTCCCAGGGAACACAGCAGGGCTGCACCCCAGGTGTGCTCTCCTTCACCTGCCGTGGAAGGAGGCCTTGGCTGGAAACCAGGGGAACAGGAGGGATGTTAAATATTGAAAGATCATCACTTTAAGTCAAAAAAACCCCCCAAATATGCAACACCCGAAATGAATCTGACCAAGCCAAATTAATTTGCATCCTCTTTTATGGTGCTTTTTGGATTACCACTAGTCTTAAACATTTACAGTGTAGTGGCAGTGACAAAGAGATCTGAAAATACTGTACAAAGTTACTGGGCAAATATGGATCCAGTGAGGATGTCTTTGGAATCATGTTCACTGGTACATACACAGAATCTGGGAATGTCCTGAGTTGGAAGGCACCCACTAGGATCATCAAAGTCCACGCTCTGCACAGGAGAGCTCCAAGAATCCCACCGTGTGCCTGAAAACACGTACATAAATTACAGAAAATAAACCCCAAACCACTCAAAATTACCTCCTGAACCTTTCTCTCAAGGTGCACGTTAATGTCAATGGCTTTCCGGGACTTGTGGTGCAATCAGGTGCTGGAGAGTGGCTGGATTTTGGAGCGGGCAGCTTTGCAAAGGGGACAAAGTGCTCATCCCTGAGCAAACAAAAGAAATAAGGCAAAAGCTAAGGCCAGGCTGAGCCCACCCGTGTCATCTGCCAGCTCACGGGGCTGAGCTGATTTCCCCGCAGTGGAACTTTGCCAGGCTCAAACAAAGGAACCCCAGAGTTCTGGGCAGCAGAGCCAGGGCCAGGGGCTGTGCAGGAGGTGTTGGGCCAGCCCCGGGCTGGAGCGCCGGCTCCCGTGTGTCCCAGCTGCAGAGGGCAAACCAGAGCACGGGGAAAGCAGCTACCAGAAATCAGCCCACTGCGAACAAACCAGGGAGGAACAGAAAGGCCAGAGCAGCTCTGAATGCCTCAAATGCAAGGGCTTGGTTCAGGCAAATAAGGCCAGGTCTACGGAGTCTGAAAGAGACGGAAAAAGGAGGAAAAGGAAGATGAAGTTATATTCCAGTTAATGCTGTCCCTGTATTTAAATGACACATTACATACTGCAGAGGGTGAAGGAACTAAGAACTCCCTCATCCAACTTAGAAAACTTATCTTTTCCTCAGATCTCAAAATTCAGTAATATTCCATGAATTTCCTTTATAACAATTATTATCTAATGATTCTCACATGAGACTGAGCTTTGTTTTCTACTCCCAGCAGCAAGTGATACTGGACAAATAACTGAGCTGAATTGTGCCTCAGTGTCTCTTTCCCCAACATGGGGGAATAGCACCTTCTCTAAAGCACTCACAGCTGTTTGGATTAAGTGCAAGTTAAGTCTGCAAATTTAAACCACACTCACTGATATTAAAACAGTCATTTGCTGGCCTGGATGTTGAACATTCTTAAAAAATGTGCCCTTGAACAATCAATAACCAAGTTACCCATGAAGTCTGTGTTTCATAAAAGATCATTCAGCTTACTGCTACTGGGGGTTAGAAAGCAGAGTTGGTCATGGAAGAACATGTTGGGGGATAAATTTCCTCTCTGCTGTGTAAAGTTCAGGTTTCTCTGAATTTTGAAACGGAGTAAGAGTCCTGTCAGGAACCACATCCCTTTTGGGCTTTACAGGAGATTCCCATCCAAACCTCCGTGTTTTACCTGTCCACTGCCTGAACCAGAAACACTTTCACCAAAAATGACCTTGGAAAAAGCATCCTTCCTTTATCCGGTCAAGAGAAAAGCTGGAAAACCAATAAAATTTTTGGAATGAGCTATCACCAGGACACTTTCCAGAGGCCAAATGTGCACAGATGTTACACATCTGCACAACCAGCCCTTCCAGAAATATCTACTTGTTGATAAAGTACTACAATTACAAAACCAGCTTAAATGATGGACTTTGTTCTCTTTGATCAGGTTTCGCTGTTCTGTTCTAGCTGGTTGTTCACAAGTCTTCACATACATGTACATTGCTGTGGGATTATTTTCTGCTTCACTGAAAGGCTCTGGGTTCTGACATTATTCTGACATAATTCCCAAAGCATGTGGCCTGCAGGACGGGAGGCTGGAGATGGAGCATGGCAAGACCAAGCCTGGCAATTTGCTACAGCGAGGCTTCATTTCATTCTTTCCAGAAGGGCACCTGCTGACCACAGAGCACAGTGTTGCACGTGAAAGGCTGACGTGATCCATGTCGTAGGCAGATACAATCATCCACATGAAGGGCTTTTCCAACATCCTAATCGACTCCAAGCGATTCCAATTGGGAAAATGTAAGATTTTTCTACCCTTTGGAAGATCCGTTTTGTCACCGTTTACTCTGATAACCCTGGCCCACCCCAGGCCATGCAGCCATGCCAACGTGCCTTGGAACTCACAGAGGTCCTGCCAGGGAGATCCAAGCTTAACTACTCATGGAGGAACTTTGTGCCCAGAATTTATAAGCAGAACTTTGTACATGTGTACGAGTTCCTAGAGGAATTCACTAGGACAGAATGCATTAGGCACTTTGGAAATTTCTGCTCTGTTTTACTCTAGTCCACAAAAATGAGCCACATAAATTTGCTCTGTTCAGAGGCTGGGGTTGCGACCTGATGGAATGACAGTCTGAAAAATGACAGTGTTCAAAGGGTGGGAACTACCTGAAAAACAAGTTGAAAAAAGCAGTAGCAAGAGTTTCATCCCATGTTAGAGCAGAACTATGTGTTGGCAGGTGGCCCATGCGGGTCTTAGGCTGGGTTTCTGATGAGGCAGTGGGGAGGAGAATGGGGGAGACTCATACTGGTGTTCCAGAGGTGGAACAAATGGCTGGAAAGAAGCTGCTCTGATAAACTGGACCAGCAACCCCTCACTCTGCATCTTGATGCCTGAAGCCAAGGCTTCCTGGAAGTGGGAAACTGTGGCCCTGCTTCAGAGCAAACAACAATGTGAAAAGGCCTCGCAAAAATGACAATGTATTTTTAAGCTGAACAAGAAAAAAAAAAAAAAGGAAAGAAAAAGGAACATGGAAAGGTCAGTCCACCCACTCAGCCATCCTTTAATACTAACTACTAATAGCATGGAGATGGGGGCACAACGTATTTATTTTTAGTTCTGCTGTTTGCTTCCCAACTGCAGCTCCCTGAAATGTGGTGTCAGTGAGGTCAGAGGCAGGTTACATTTTTTCAGCAAAGCCCCCATCCATGTGAAACTTTCTTCCCTTCTGGGTCCTGACAGGAGCACAAATTTCAGAGATTTGGAAAGACCGACTGAAATTCTCTCCTTTCTCCAAAGGACTTAACCTAAGGAACAGTCCGGAGGATCTGATAGAAATTCCCATTGAAACAGAAGGGAGCAGAACTGCAGTTTGGGATTTACTGGGTCCTTCAACACCAAATGGATAGTGGAGATCTACAAGAAGAATGGAGGGATTAAATCCACATGGGCAATGAAACCCTACTGACAACTAGGGATGGAGAATGAAAAATGTCCCCTCAAGTGTCTTTTGGTGTTCAGGTTAGACAGTTTGGAGGGTGACTCATTGCAGATTTGAGAGATGGTTGTCAGTTCCCAGAACTTCAGGCATCCTCGGAAGGATGAGGAGGCTCTGCACAGAAGTGTCACAGAGAAGGTTGTGCCTCAGCTCCAAAATGATAGTAATGCCATGGAGGACCCCAAACCGTAATAGGTCCTAGACCCCAGTATTAGGAGCAGGTTACACTCACATCGCTGTTGCCACATGTAGATGCACAAATGGGAAAGAGCAACAAGGCCATGGCTGTCCTACAGTCAGTGCTGCACCCAAAGGAGTGGGTCTGAGCAGGAGGAAAAAATTACTCAGCAGACCCTTACCAACACCAGAGTGTGGACAAACAACAGGGAGGCCCCTCACTGAACTTCCCTCACACACTGTAAGGCAGCTTGACCCAAGACCCCCCGACGGCTCTCCCTGTGGCAGCGTTCACCGAGTCACAGCCTGGGCGCAGGGGCTCTTCCTTCTCCTTTTCTTTCACTGGAGGCCTCTGCCTTGTCTGAGAAGCCTTTTCCTTCCCTGATTTTTTGAGCTGCTGACTTAACGGTTTCCTTTTTTCTTTTCTGTGAAAACGTAGCAAAAAGGAGTAGCCCCAGCCTGGCCGCGGGGAAGAGGGGTGGGTACTTTACCAGAACCCTCTGTGAGACTCAAGACCCTTCCCCCATGACCACGATTTTCCCACGTGATGGTTTCCAAAGAAGAAGGCCAGGCAATTAGGAGGGGGGATTAATGATGAAAATTGGGTTGTCAGGGCCTGTACAACTTCAGTGTGTGTTTTTGTTTGAGTCTCAAACCAAAGGGAAGGGAGCGGGAAGGACAGGGAACATGTGCTGCAGCCTGATACCGTCCACCAAGGAAAAAGGTTCTGCCTGGATCAGAAAGAACTCACCTAAAGATGAAGAAAATGGAGTTACCTGTAGGAGATTCTAAACCCAGTTAATGCATGCTCAGCTCAGTGCTCCAGACACACAGCAGGGAGGGGACAGGCAAGGAGTGTCTGCCAGAGCTGCTCGTGCTGTGCCCAGCGGAGCAGAACTGAGCTTAAGGAACACGACACTGCCAAGTATTCCCATATCACCAAGGAGGCTCCTGCTAGCCCTGGGAGGCACAGCAGAGTGAGCCAGCTGGGGATAGTCCTGTGCTCCAGGGATGCTTCAGTCCTATGTACACATTCCCTCTGGATGGGAGGTCGATTAGCGGTCAGGCACAATGACACCCCTGCCTTTTCCTTTGAGCCCCCAGCATAAGCAAGAAGCAGCTACTTCACAGGGCAAGGAGGAAGGAGAAGGGGGGAATGCCAGCCATGAGACTCGGTCCAAAAAAGTTGGACAGCACATCCATATCTGTTTCTAATTTTAGTCACTTTCTGAGGCCATCAAACACAAGATACTATTCTGCTCACCAAACCACAAATTTAGGAAGTGGCTAAATCCTGAGGAGAGTGTGATACTGCTCTCATCTGTGCACACAGCAATCACATGCCCACCAGGGCCATCAGCTGGGTGGTGGCTTCTGTGAAGGAACAGCACTGTTTGTGTTACTCACCAGGGCCTTGTCCCTTCTCTTCCCTACTCCTGAAGCTTCAGAGTAGGTCAGGAGTAGCAGATAACTCCTCTTATTTGTTTACCTCCCCTTTTGTCATCATTCAGAACATGGGAGGGAGGCCACAGACTCTGTCACCCTTGCCAACAACTGGCTCTAGACTGCCAATGACCTTGGGGTCCAGATGATCTGGATCAGACTGGAATGAGCCAACTGGGAAAGCTTGTATGGCATCATCTGTCATCTTCGGCCTGGGTTTGTCCTGAGCCAAAGTTATGCAAACACCTCATGATCTGCGGCCAGTGACAGACCATTACTCACAAGCTGACCTCCCTCAGCACTGAAGTTTGAACTCTTCATCCATCATCTGCTTTGACGGCTCTTTTTGGTCAAATGGAGGAGCACGTTGCTATAGGACACTAGTGCAGTCAGAATTTGACAGCACTCGTGCATTAGATGTGTGAGAATCAGAAACATCCTCGAGTCATTAAGGAGAAATAAAAATATTCCTGTTTTGCTCTGGTGCTTACCAAGAAGCTTCAAGTTAGAGAGATACTTCCTTTTTCGTACTGGGGGAGCTTCTCATTTACCACAGGGTAAAAGTAAGGACATGGGGCAAACCGCAGCAGAGATGCTGTGCAGGAAGAACACACCTCACCTTACCTTACCCTGCAGTAACATATTCACATCTTCGTACCCGTAGAAATAATTATTTTTAATGCTCCCTTGGGAATGTTTAATACTACATTGTATTGTCTGGAAGAAGTTTAAAATCAGGTGATCGATCTCTCTGGTTTAATATGAAGAAAGCCTTTATGCTCAGAGCATTCTGGCGTTTTGAAAGCAGTGGCTGTGAGGCAAGTGACACTTTTCGAATGTCTCAGTCCCATCTCACATCAGTGTTCTGGGACACCCAGAGAACTGAGGGTTTCAAGACTTTTTTTGGCAGAGGCAAAAGCTACTCCTAATTAATTCCCTGTGCGGGTGCTAAATTGGAATCCACTTTGGAAGTAAGTAAAATTAATTTGCATTACAACGCTTACATCCTGGAAGAGTATCCACGCCACTGGGGAACAACGATCCATTTATAATCCTCACACATAGACTTAATGTAGATTAATGACTCCGTACGAGCAAACCATTTTCGAGCCACAGGGAGAGAAAACCCATCGCTCGTTTCCCAAGCGGTCCGCAGGGTCGCTGCACAGCTCTGGCAGCGGGGAGGGGCGGGAGCGGGGCGGGGGCAGTTCGGCCCGCCCGGGACCCACCGCTGCCCCCCCGCACCCCGGCTCCGTCTCGCCCCGTCCCGCACCGGCCGGGGATTTCCCCGCTCCGCTCGGCTTCTGGGAAGCGGGAGCGCACGGGGGCGGGTTACTGTCACTGCAACCCCGTGTGGTAACCGGGGCACAGCCCGGGCGGCTCCCGGCGGACGGGGCGCGGGGCTGTGCCCGGGGGCTCTGCCCGGGACCCCTCGGTCGGGGCGCTCGGCTGCGATCGCAGCCTGGGACGCTCGGAGCTGCCCCCGCATCCCGGCACGGGGCACGGCTGTGCACATACACACACACTGTTCGCCTCTCCCGGAGGCGTCCCCAGCTTCTCCAGTTGCGCCCACACCCACGCCAGCACCTGGATTCTGCCGCTTCCCATCCAGGCGGGATGGCACCGCTTGTCACTCACCGGAAAACACGAGTCACACATGAGTTCTGGGGCTTTCTGCACTTGCAATCTGACATCCCTCCCCCTGCAGACGTGGGGAATCTCATGGTACATCTGCTTTCACTTTTGCATTCAACTGACCTACATTGCAAGCAGTCACTTGGAATCACATCGCCTTCCCAGCTGACTTTGAGATCAGACTCTCAAACACAAGGCAGCGTGTTCATACTTGTGCTGCCCCTGTTTGCTGCAGCACATGCCATGGGTCGGGCGAGCCCGCCGTGCTCCTCGCTCCGAGCCTGGACATCAGCTCTGGCTTGGAGCCTGGTCATGAGGGGAAAACACTGTGAGTGTGCTTGAAGCATTTGACTTCGCGCAAGGGAAGTGTCATGTGGAACACTTCAATCCAAAATGTGCTCAAACGCAGCCTGACTGGAGTAAAGCACCACGATGCGTGGTCTGGGTCACCGGGGTGGGACGGGCACAGGTGTGGGATGGGCTGTGCATGGAGCCAGCTCACCTCGAGCCTGCACAATGCCCAGGTCACAATGAATAGTCAGCAATGAAGTGAACAAGCAGCTGCTTTGGTGACGGTCCGTAGCTGCCGTGGCTCGGAGCGCTGAGCATTCCAGAGCAGCTCCAGCACAATCTGGGAAGAAGACAAAGGAAATGCACCTATTCAGCTGTGTATTGTGTATTGCTCAGATGTGGTGCTTAACAGGAAATAGGAATAAAGCTCTTAATTTTTAAGCAGTGTTTCCCAAACCATTTGAAAATCTAGGAGCCTTGGAGTGCAGGCACATTTCCATAGGGATTCTCAGCGGTGGCACTTCAAAGGCAGGAGGTGAGTAAGCCTCACATTTGCATGTGCAAGCAGCACTCACACATCCCCAGCACGGCCTGGGGTTCAACGTGCTGTTATGCAGTCAGCATGCACTGAAATTACTGTAATTGTACTTCCAAATTAAAGCATGCACCAAACCTTTTCATTTGTATAGAGATCACTGTTTAATTACCTGCACCATGCTATAATCTAACTTCAAGAAAAAATCATCCTATAACAGTATATACGGGCATATAACCACCTGTATCTATGCCGTGTGTAAGTAGGAGTATGAGCTGATGTATTTGGTGTAGCCAAAAGCAGTGAAGAAGTCTGGGGGGTCTGCATAGCACTGCATGCAAAAATTAAAATAAATTAGTATCCCAATGGGCCCTTTTATAAAATATCTAATGTAGGGAAAGTTATGGAGTTACGAGCACTCTGTCACTCAACATCTCTACTTTTTTTTTTTTTGATGGTGGAATTATACCTGAATTTACACTATTTTTCTTGGCTGGGAGCATCTCTAGAGATCTGCATAATTTTTGCCTGCAATCACAGACACACATATTAAGAAGACAACTACTGAGGTTTGTACAGAAATCAAATACCATTTTGTGCTTTTCTGTGAGTCCCTAACAGCTCCACGATCCCGCAGGAACCCAGATCACTTGTTTCAAGAGATGACACCGATCCATCTAAAACCACGCCGTGGAAAGAATCCCTTATTTTAAGCCCTGCAATTGGTACTTGTGCATTCAAATATTAAAGGATCACTTTCTAGGCTTTTGTCCTGCTCTGAGGTGCTCCCATGCACTGAAGCTGTTCCGTACCACCTCGGCACAGTCCTCACGAACAGTATTGCCCATTCTTGGCACAGTAGGGTGGAACAGTCTCCTGCTCCTACAACACAGTTCCCAGGCTGCAGCTCCTTCTTGGCTGTTTAGGAATTGAAGGGCAAGGCTCCCTGTCCAGAACTAGTTATAGAGATCCCACTTCTGAAAGACAACAAATGTATTTTCCATGCTGGTCACCAATAAACCGCAACACGTCCCATATCCGGCCCCCAGCTGCAACCCCCCAGCTCAGCCATCCCCTCCCTCAAGCACCTCTGCTGTTGTGCAATGGCACAGACAGGGAAAATAATTCTTTCTTAACTCTTGCAGCTGAACTCTTTGCACTCTGCAGCATGAGACTGGATCATACTGTTCATTACCTTATCTTCCCCAACTACGCATTACTAATGGTCTAAAAATCAGCCAGGCCTTCTGTAAAAATCCACCCACTCAGCTGGTGCCTTTGACTCAGTTGAATGGCAGTGCTGGGGCTGACACATTTAAAACCCCCATGTACCTCCCTGGTGCAAAAACAGGGCGCACACTTACGGAACCTGTTGGTCAGGGACCAACTTTGGCACTCGGTGTTTGTGCTGCGCCCAGCAGAGCTGAGTTCAGGTGAAGAGTTGGGACTTTCCAGCACCATTCTCATACACACAAATAATCTGAATTTTGCTCAGGGGGTATTCTCCAGTGTCAGCATATGATCACACATAACCATTTCAGTTAGCAAGGTGCTGACCACCCTCAGTGTGAAGCTCAGCCCGATAGGCTTCACTGGGAGATAAAGCTGGTGGTTCCAGCAGCATGCAAAACTGATCTCTTTTATTAGAAGCTCTAAGCTGAAAACAAGTTCAGTTCAAACCATGGCCCTTCAACTTCAGCAGACGCCCGTGCACCAAGCAGGGAGCTCAAGCATAACATAACCCACCATGGTCTGTAAAAACCAGGATGTTTTTCAGGTCCTGAAACTAAAACATCTGCCCCTGGCAATTAAATACAGCAAGAATTTCAAAGCGTTACTATAGTCAACAAAGAGATCTAAGAAGCCACTGAGAATACAAGGTTTGACATCTTTTGTCTTGCCAGAGGTTCTCCAGATGTGTTCCCAGGTCCATTCTAAACTTTGTGGTGACATATGCAACAGAAAAAAGAAAAAAAAAAAAAAAAGATTGTTTACTTTGGGCCTGATAGCCATGGCATTTGTAAACCACAGACAGTTGGCAAAAATACAACAGCGCATAAAAATAATGCAATTTCAGGCAAAAAAATGCATCATCTGATTAGCCCTTCAAAAGTATGGTTACAGCCATGCACAGCTTGAACCCCTAGAGAAGGGACAGCTTTACATCTCACTCAGAGGTCCACAGCAAGGGGTGATTCATGAGCCTGAAGATCCTCATGGTCCAGATACAATGTGCAAAGGAATCAGCCAAAGGTTTTCTCATGCACAGGAGTGATTGCCCCCCTGGCCAGGAAGAAGGGGCTCCCTGGCAGTGGGAGCTGCAGGCAGACTTGCTCTGCTGCCTTCAGCCTCCCTGGCCACGCAGCACCTTCTCCTCTCCCTGAAGCCCGTGTGTAGAAGGGGCTGTGCCCCTTGCCACGGTTTTGTTTGAAGCAAAGTTACTGCCTTATTAGACTCTCATTTAGCAAAAATAACAGTGTGAATAGGCCGAAAAACTGGTCTCTGGAACTGCCCCCGGGGCTCCGGGCAAGTCACACAGAAGGAATGGGTCTTCAGATTGCTTCACTTGGGACAAAGATACCCGTCATTAGCTGGTACTGAACACCACCCAAAATTGCTCCTATGACTGATAAAGGCGTACAGTATGGGAGGTGAGGGCAAAGGCAGGGCCTGTGCTAGCTGGACAGGGCGTTGGTTGGTCCCCACCGATTTCCTGTAACCCAAAGGGCTCCACTTCTCCTTTCCTTCTCGAGGCTTTTGGCTAACAGGAAAACTGCCTCTGTGCCTTGTTTGGACACTGATTGCTGCGCACAGGCCAGTTGCACAAGCGTAAAGGGTACCTCTAGTACCTTAATCTGCCCCCTCCCTCATTAGATGTGTGCTCATTGCCTCTTTTCCTTCCTCTTCTTCATTTCCTTGCTGTTGCAGAAGAACAAACACCAAGTGAGTGGGGAAAGCGTCCAGAAAGGAACTTCAGACAGGGAAGCATCCAGTGGTCCCTCTGCTCTGGGCAACATTTACGGAACCTGCTGTTCATCAGAGATGCACTTTCTCAGTGCAGTGTCACACAGACCCCGTTGCTGCTTATTACTTAATCTTTGCTTCCTCATATAGCACCCAGCGTTTGGTAACAGGTTTCCTGAAGGTGACAGAAGCAAGGAAAAGATAGCACTTCAGTGATAAAACTGAGAAGTTTGTCACTTGACCCATGTCCACTACTAAAGGAAAAAGAAGTGGCTGAGTAGGTTCTAGTGGATGTGAACTGGATTCAGAACAAATTTGCTGAGTTCCACACAGACTCAACCCTTTCCTGAGGTCCCTCCTCCTCTCACCCCTCTACCTTCCTCAGGTCACTACACACAAACAAGCCAACCTCCCAAGTAAAGGATGCCATTTTTTCCCATAAGTGACTGGGGTCACCATTTTGGGTCTGTCCCATTATGGGACAGTTAGCTCAAGAGGAACAATATTAGACAACCATGAGATACACAATTTTATCCTGAAAAAACTCCATTGAGAACAGGCTCAGTAGCCTGTTTCTTATCACTGATGACAGAGGACCAGTAAACAGCTGGCATTCTTTGTGCTCCTGAGTGGAGATTAAAACTTTCCCAAAGTGCTTTGACTTGCAGGATGTTATTAATCCATAGAAGTGCTCTGTGCAGGTATAAATCTTCCTGGTCCAGGGGTTGTAGACTAGGAAGCTCCAGGACTTTCCTGGGTGACAAGGAAATTCAAGGTAGAAGTGGACATTGCCCTTGGTCTATTTGACATTCAAAATGCCAAACATATTTTCCAGATGAAGCATTAATTTGCCGACCTGTATTCCAAATCCCAATCTTAATTCCACCAAAGTCATACTTCTGATTTGTCAAGTGAATTTCACCAGGAGGGTGGGGAAATGCGAAGACAAAAATTTTGAACATCTAGAAAGCAGTAACACACAGGTTCCTGTGACGGTCTGGAAGAAAAACAACAAAAAAAAATCACTGGAACTGGGACTGGAATCTCTTGGGACTCTCTGCTGCCACTCTTCTTAGATTTTCTGTTTACCATCTGACCTCTGTTTCACTTACTTAGATTTTTAATATCAAGAGATGGAGCCCTCAGAAGCAGTGAGCATTGAGTATGTTGGAGAAAAGGATGGAGGAGATTCACCCCACACAGTGGCTTTGGTGCCACTTCCTGCACTTCCCCAGCTTCCAGGGCCCAGCTGTCCCACCGGGAATGCCACATTCTACTTTGTGTCACCGATTCCCACAGGAAGAGGCACAGTGTGCTCTGCTGTGGTGACTTTACTGTGAATTTTGTGTCCTTCAGTAAAAGAAGAAAACCCTACTCTGACAATATAAGTTTGCACTTCATTTACATTTAGAAGAAAACTGTTTTTTCACAAGGTTTTCCAGCACAACATTTTACAGAAGTGCATTGGAAGGCTGAGGCTCATTAAGTTCATGAGTTGCACATGCACTAAGAATCCAAGGAAAATTTCTTCTTCATCTGGAAACACATGGAAAAGGTGCCACACTAACCACTAGAATGGTTTGAAGGACAAGTTGGTTCCTCTGTGACAGCAACAGTAAAGGAGGAATTGAATGGCACATTTCTATCCATACACACAGCAAGGGAACTCACTGCCAGGAGATCCAGCAGCAAAGGCTGACCCTGGGAGAGAGATAATCTGTGCCAATTTACCCCAGACATCAACTCTTCTCCATTTTAAATTCCTTTTCCCCAGCAGACAGGTCTGGCAAGAAAATAGCACATTTAATTTTAAAAAGAAGGGGTGAATTTTGAGCAGATGTGACAGAAAACATTGGATCGGTCCCACAGCCACAGTGGGATTTGAGGAAGTGGGAAAAGTACATCTTGACTCTCAGGAGGGCTATCAAAAGGGAAGCATTGAAGGCATCTGGAGCAGCAAACTGTTATGCAGAAAAGCCCCTTGGTTTCCAGCAGCTCTAGGAGGAAGAGGGAAGCATTTAAAAGCACATATTTTTTGGTTTCTTGCACTTATTCGTCAAGAACATCTTCCCAGGCTTCAGAATCTAGAGTCTTACAATGTTTTCTATTAGCAAACCTGGGAACAGTGCATTGTATAGCAGCCAAAGCCACAGGAGAATAAAGTGAATTTCACCAACAGGAGTAAATATGAAGTAGCCCTACAAGCCAGACACAACTCGGAGCAGCTGTTTGATATTTTAGCTTGGCATGTATTTGCTTGGATGTGAGACACCTTCATCTCCCTAGCCCCAAATGAAAGGAGGACAGAACACACTGTGCCTATTGTGGGCCAAACCCTCGGTATCAGGTTCCCTCCACGCACAGCAACAGAGCTGTTGAGGTTGGGGCAGACTTGGGCTGCCACCAGCCTCTCGCACATCTACGACAGAGCTGTGCTTCAGCAGATAACACAGCTCTGCACACACGGGGTTTGCAGGTCTACAAGGAGGCAGGATCAGCTGTTAATGAGGATACTGCACAAGGGCCTGTGGGTTTTTAAATTAACTTCTAGATTTAGAACAGATTTTCCCAATATTCAAGGCTCCGGGGAGACAGCAGTTGGCAATATAACTTGGAATCCCATCAAACTAATCCTTCAAGTATCTATGGCTCTCTGACAGATTTAGTTTGGATCAGTATTGCCTTTTAGATACAGCAACAAGAGACCATATTGCAAAAACTCATTATTTCCTACACAAACAGGTAGCTTTTTCACCTCAGCTTCAGTATAAAGACCCCTTAGGTTTAAAGACTCAGTGTGCAGATTTGTTTCTTAAATTCCTGTCGGCCAAAGAGGAAGATGCCAGATTATTTGCATTTTTGTTGCTGCTTTTGAAAACATTGAGACCTTGCTTAAACAGAAGTCAGGTCTGACTTTTAGCTACTGAGACTCATAATGCCAGGAATACAAAAACACAGAACTATACTTGAGGACACATCCAAGATCTAACACCTTTTGGCCTAGAAAACAGACAGGAAGGAGTAGTGAGAGGTCATCTTGCTCATCCCAACAGCTCTGGTTGCTGTTGTGAATGTCTGCTCAGGAGCTGAGCGAGGTCTGTTGGCGAGCTGCAATCACTCTGGCAGGATCTTGGCAGCATTTCCAAAGCTATTAATTAGCAGATTACTCATCAGTGGAGCTGGGTCCTCCATGGTTTGATGCCCCATTGACCCTGCTGAATTATTTTCCCATAAATAAAATGCCATTGGTCTCCACGGGACAGACTTTCCCCCCTTCATTTTCACAGTCAAAGCAACTATTCCAAATGGTGTAAAAACACCTGCTCAGCACTGAGCAGGCAAACCAGCCTGGAACTATCAGCCTTGGTACCACGTGTGTGCCACGGAGACAAATGGATTAAACAGTCAGGTAGATGTGCCAGTGCATCTGCAGGCTGCTGCAGCCTTGGGCTTTGGGCTGGAGTTTGTTCAGAGGGGAAATGTTCACAAGGACACTGGGATTTACCCCCTGCTTACTTCAAAAGTAAAGGAGGACTTTTATCTTCTACCTGATGGGCAGAAGGATTGATCTTGCACTAGCAGAGCTGGGTAGCACACACAGCTGGGCAGCACGTTCCATTTACCATACTGTGAGTGCAGCCAGGATCCAAAGCTGAGCAAAATTTCACTTATACAAGTGGTGGTTAATTCTGTGCCAACAGTAATTAGCTTCTGTAAAGAGTTTATAACAAGAAACCACAAAACTGTTTTATTCTGATGAAGCTGATGGGGAAAAGCCATGTGAGTCTGTCCATGGGGTGTGAGCTCCAAGGCTTGGCAGGAGAATTGAGGCTCAGGCTTCCAGGCCAAAGGCAAACAATGCTTCCCTGAGCTTGGAGCAGCTTCCTTTTTAATACTGCCTGTATTGCAGCAGCATCTCTAGTCCTGGCCGGGGAGCTGGGCTGCTGCTGTTATGAATGAAGCAGCGAAACAGAGGCAGGACCTTGCTCCCAAGCAGGCACAGTCTGGGGCCCTGATGTGGCCAACAATGACATCTCAGCTACATCCTTAGCACATTTACACCAAGGAAATTTCTGTGAAAATTACAGGATCGGGGTCTTCCCAATTAATAATAAAAAACAAGCTACGAAAATATATTGACCTTAAAAGAGCAGAGAGTTTATGCTGAGCTCTGAAGCTGGGACAGGTTGTTACAGTTTCAGTGGGATTACAACCACTTGTAAAACTAAAGCAACTGCTCCAAGTTTTTATCATAGATTCTTGGAATAACATCTGTATTCATATCAAAAGTACGCTGCAATTGGGATTCTCTTCTTCCTGGCAGCAAAAGGGGATCACTGCACCAAGCACTGGGCAAATATGGAGCTCCTTATCTTACAGTGGAAACAGATAAAGGGAGAGAAGGAGCCATGAAACTAACTCCAACTGACTGCTTGTGGCCACACACCAGAAGGACACTGGGAAGAGAGACAGAGTCACCTATGTCATGGTTGTCATTAAAACACTTCAACAGCTGATTTTACAAAAAGAAATGAGCACATAAAAATACTTCCTGTAATGCAGGTTTCTTGGAGAAAGCCTACTGAAAAACAGGCTCTTGCCAGGCTTGGAGAGTAGAGCTCAAAAGCACATTGGATAAGGGAGAGTCAGTGTTATCAAGGCTGGCAATTCCCAGTAGAGGAGCTTCAGGAAGAGAGTGTGACTGGGCTGCACTGGGGCAGAAACTCTCTACTCTTAGGGCTGCACGATGGAGATTGCACAAGCAGCTCCTCCTGTGACCCTGCCAGAGGAGTGATCACACAGCCAGCCCTGCCAGGGGGTTCCTCAGGACTCACTGCAGGACACAACAGTGGAGTTTTACTGTCACTGCCTAAGAAACCACGTTCTTAGAACTCCTTCCCTCTGAGCCTGACAGCTTGGGCCCCTGCACTGCCTTTCTGTAAGACATGATGGGGTGAACGGGGAAACACCAGCCCTCCCTTTTGCTCTCTTGACTCAGCTCTCTCCAAGGAGATGAGGTAAGTGCCAGGCTGGTCCATAGCAAGGCACTGAGTGACAAAAGAACAACATCAACGTTCAATATTTTCAGTTCTGTCACAGGGACCCTCAACCTGCCACACTAAACAAACACATGGCTGAGGTTCTCTGAACAGACCACCCTGCAAAGATAAAAGTGCAAGAGGAGCTGGTTTCTTTAAACTACTGTGCATTTGCATCAAAAATGGGGGAAGGAGCGACTGCAGTATGTGCTGATTTACCTGTGCTGTGCTGACACAGCTCGGTAAAAGTGGCAGCAAAACTGTGGCAATGTGTGTTCGACAGCCAAAGGGTGGACACGGAGTCTCTGGAGTTTGCAGTCTGGTTCCCAGCGTGTTAAAGCCCTCTCAGCCGCACACCTGGGGCTGTAACTATTCCTGCTCATTAGATTCAGCTGGCAGAGATATATGTGCCTGTGCCACAAGAGCACCTTCATTTTCCTGGGTGGAATACGTGCATGCGGGGGAAGGTGGGAAAAGATACCCTAAATATCTCCCAAAGTGCAAGTGGGACAGGGCAGTTCGTCCCAGCAGTGCAGAAGTGAGGAGTTCAGCAGTTCCATGATGGAGCAGAGTACAGCAGCTCACCTGATCATTTCATGCAATGAGCCCTGGCATCGTCCAAAAAACAGTCTGACCTTGAACTTGTAATAACTTTGCCATAACGTCTGGATACAGGCACCTTTCTTAGTACAAAGAGGAAGTGGGCAGTGGGGTGATGTAAATGTATGATTAACTACTCAGGAGATGTGGGTTCAATATTTGGCTTTTTTCTGACCAAGCTTTATCACCAGCTCTCTCATACCATTCAAATTATTTCCCCTCCTTCTACTTTTGTTTATTTTCTCACTTTCTCTTTCATTCATTCATGCTGTAGTTTCCCCGGACGTGTTTTGAACGGTACGTAGCAACAGGGTCCCAGACTTAGTCTGAGATTTTGGGCATGGCTGTGCTAGAAATAAACAGTAATTCAAATTTGATACTGTTGTTTCTTGGAGTACATGTGCTCCCTGCCAATTTAAAAGGGCATAAAAAATAGCTTTTGTTTTCCTACAGTCTCGTGTGTCTCCTGAGAGGAGCAGGGGATTAGATTGCTGGGTACTGTACAAGTGCTCAGAGCAGAAAGGTTGGGATTCAGGACTCCGCTGCTGACTTGTACTGCTGTTCATGGTCACCCCTGTGCTGCTCCCTGCCCTCACAGCAGCACTGCACAATCTTCCAGAATTTGTCAATATTGCAAACATACTCCAACGTCCACATGGCCCTGTAAGCTAAGCAAGGAAGTGACTTTATGGGACAGCACTGGAACAGAGAAAGGCTGGTCCTGGACCATTAGTCACTGGCTTATTGCTATCAGATTTTTCTAAGAAGAGGTGGCACTGGTACCTTGTTGTTCTGAAACTACTAGAAAGTGATGCCAAAGCCAAAACCTTCTGCATTTGCTTGTAATATCAGCCAAGAGATTGGGATAAAAAAAAAAAAAGATGTATAATTAGAAAAGATTTAACAGGAAACTGAAGAGAACCTCTAACCATTGTAACCCTGGACTTTATTCCAAAGACAAACTAAACCAGACAGGTTTTATCCTTGATATGTTCTGAACAGCATGCCATTACATGTGGTCCCAGTGAGTGTCCTAAGTAAGCAGGTAAGGAAAGGAAGGAAAGAAGCAGCAGATGTCAGAGTCCCTGAAGGTATGGAACAGGCTTCCCACATATCTTCAGCTTCTTGGAGAGAGGAAGGGCTCCATGTCTTTATCCTGCTGGAGGCATTCTGCCTGTGGGGAGGGAGCATCTTCAGTGTTATGCCACAAAAGGCACTATGCTCCTGAGAGGGATCATTTTGCCTGTCAGGAAACATCAGGGTTAGCTGTGAGGAACAAGATCACCCTGCATCACACGAGGGAGGCTCCTGGTTCAGCCCTCAGTGAGAGGGAGGATCAGCCCTTGCCCTCCAGTCACCTCCTCCAGCCCAGTGTGGCCATATCCCAGTCCTCCAGCAGGAAGAATTGACCAGCCTTCGAGGAGAAAGGCACAGACACAGGCAGAATGGATAAACCTAAGGACAGATTTTAGTTACAAACCCACTCAATATTCTGCTGACTTACAAGCTTGAAATAAACTGTGTGGAGCCACTGGGTTCAGCTCCTGCAAGAAAAGGGCCCATGGATTGTGTATGGGCCTGTCTCATGACATTGGTCCAGTACTTAAGGCATGTTCCTCTTTCTTGTCGCAGCTGCTTGCTAAAAAAACCCAACACCCAGCCCAAATTTTGGAAGAGGCACAGAAGAGACTGATGCTAAGTGCTCCAGCACCGGGTCAGCGTTGCTGGGAGCTCCCAAGCTCAATCTGCTCTGCGGGTCCCGTGAAAGGCTCAGAGCTGGCAGGACAATCCACGCTGGTCCCAGGAAAGAGGGTTCCTTGCAGGAGTGACCTCAGGCAGGGGGACCAGCTGGTCACTCCTCTGTCACCGGCATTGTGCAACATGTGTCCAGGACTTCACTGCTGGATTTCATTATCCTCTTGCTAAGATGTATCCCCGTGCAGGAAGCAGCTTTTGGAATAGACAGGGAATGATGCTGAAAGTAATTTGAAAGGAAAAGAGGGCTCAAATATACTGTCACGATGTTTCTGAGTAAATAAAGATAAGAGAGATGGAAGCTCCTCTGGCAGGGACATTAGCAAATTTGCCTCAGCAAATTAGTTTAGCTCTAGAAAATGGACATGGAACGGAAACAAGACATTCAAAGCAAGGATGTGCTTTCACTAGGCACAAAGCCGAAGTTATTTAAGAAAAAAAGAAGTGGAGTTGGTTCCAGAGTAGCTAATTCATTTCTCCTTATCTTCCCTTGGCAGAGGCTAGCTGCTTAAAGACCACTTGATGTATGCCTGCTGCTTCCTCCCCTCTCCCCTCATGTGTTTGCCTTGCAGAAAACAAGAATTAGCTCTGTTGCAAATGACTCCAGTTCCCTGTGGGCTGCAGAGAAACAAATGGCAGCTCATTGGGCACCCGTGTGAACCCAACACTGCAGAGCACACAGCAGCACTTGCCCTTGCTCTCAGTTCAGCTCTGTGCTAAAATATTTGCTGGAATACAAATGTCAGTTCGAAACAGGTTTTTTTCATTACATTTGTGTGTTGGTAACAGGCCCAGTAAACACGGATACACTGTCACAAAACACTTCTCAAGTGTAGCTAAATTTGCTTAGCAAAACTCAAATGCCTTCCAATCTCACTGCCTGAATGAGTTTGATTGGGATAAAGCCCATTACAACCCATCCCTACATTTCAGGGAGATACTGAAAGCAACAGGTTTGATATCTGCAAAGTATAACACATCTTCTTATTCTCTGGTAGTCAAACTCATTTTCTCAGCAGCTCATTTAGCAGAGCCAGTATTATGTGGACAGAGATACTAGAACATCCTGCTGGACCATTTTGTCATAAAATGACTGTCTGTACTGATATTTAAAACAAAGTGGTCCCTGTCTCTTACACTTTATAGCTAAAGTTTCAAACATGTCAGGGTTAAGGCTTTGGCCAAGCTGGAAATCAAGCTGGGTTAACCTTGCAACTTGAAGCTCCGCAGCTCTTCCAGGTCTGAGCTGTGCAGACATCAAAAAACTCTGGAATGTGTAGCACTGGTGAATAATAAATACTCTGTGATAACTTTAAGCTGCTGCTGTTATCGTCCTCCTTTGGCTGCTCTGTGTGAGGAGGTCCTCTGTCTTCATTTATGCCTCTTTCTTCGGCCGCTCTGTCCCATCAAGTCAACCTTTGCATGTCTCTTGCTGCAGCTCTTGTCCACGTGTGGGAGCATGGACTGCTCGGGGTTCTATGGTCTGGTTTTCCCAGAGTCCCAAAAAGAGGTGAGGATTCCTGCCAGAACACCTACTGTTTTCTTCCTAGCTGTTCAGCCTGGCACATGCCAGTTCGGCCTGATACTTTTTCTGGATGTTTCCCTAGATTTTTGGAAGAGGAGGAAAAGCGGCTGACTCAGTCCACTCCTCCTAGTTTATGCTGAACTGACCATATGTCAGTGCAGATGACATGAACTCAGCCTCTGGTTTTACAGTCTGACGGTTTCCAATGAATTTCCAATAACCCCTCAGAAAACTTCTGCATTGTTCATAGCTCTAAGCTCCTTACTTATTTTTCTCTATTATCACCTTTTATTTTGTAATCTCTTCAAACAGAGCCTGATTCTACTACATTTGTCGGGTAACAAGCCGAGCACCTTTCCAGGATTCAATAAAACTAAGTATTTATTAATCACCTGGGACCCAATCTTCAACATTTTAAGAAAAGCACAGTGATGATTACCTTTGAGTTACGAATTGGAGAAGTGACAGATTCTCCTACAACAGCAGCATCCGTGGATGACTCCTCAGTGGAAAATCTGGGTTGTCAGCTTATTGCGAGCATCTGTTACGCCACTGGCAGTGACATTTCAGAGTATTAAGCCCAGTTGGTAAGTTACTATTTTGGAGCAGAAGTATAAATTCAGCACACTTTCATCCAAACCAGAACATGCATCCAGCAAACTGGAACTTGATGTCAGCAGGAAACATTTGTACCATGAACACAAACATGCAAGAGGAGAGAGGTCAGTGTCATTCCTTTGGTAACCCAGGACTGGGGCGGCTGGGGGCAAGGCAGTGTTTCCTACTGGCTCTCTGGACTAATAGACGGCTTCTTCCCTAGGGAAAGGTCCATGTGTACAAATCAAAACCTGCTAGTGACCTTGCCATGTGGGGTCTCAGGCAGCATCTTTCACGGAGGTGAAAGAACTGAACTGTTCATGGAGAACGTGTTAGTTCAGCCCTACAAGCTTTGAAACGTATAGACTGGCAGAGGTAAGTGAGCATGAAATCAGTTCTGTTAACCTCATGGCTGCAGCTCCTCGTGCCAGGAACACTCAAGGAGAACATTCCTGCCCAGTGACAGCACACTTGGGTTACTCCCAAGCACAGAACAGCAACAAACAGTGCAGTCACAGCAGCCTCGGTGTGAAACAGTTAAAAATATTTGAGTCATGTCTTTTCAAGAATTGAAGGACTAGCTGTGAAAAGCTGTGCTGACTTCCAGGGAGGCAGGCTGTAAACAACACAGCAGAACTGAGGACAGGGCCAGTGTAATATATCTGACGGGTACAAATCCTCCTCCTGGCCAGCGTCGGGCGAGGGGCTTGTCAAAAAGGCATGTGCAGCTGTTCCCTTCTCAGGCTGTTTACTCTGCACGAGGATTTACCATCTGTGCAGCAAAACAATGCACACACCAGGAATCAGTGCCTGTCAGATGGAGCGTGGTCTCGTGGCTGAAGCACAGGACAAGCAGTCAGGAGATTTAGATTCTATTTATTGCTCTCCTAGTGGCTCCCGGAGCAAATATGGGGAAATCACTTCACTGCTTTGTGTCTTGTTTTCCTCCAAGATACTACTTTACCTTATTAGTGGAATGAACACTCTTTGGTTGTGTTTATAAAGTGCCTTTTATTCTTTGGATGCACTGCTGAAGCAGAACTAAACAAGATGTATTTACATAGAATTTCTAAAGCTTCAGAAATAGCAGGACAACCTTCCTGCAGCAAAGTTTAAGTTCCCTAAACTCTGTCACAAATAACTCAAAACCATTCCAAAAGTTCCTATGTTCCTCTCTCTGTCACACTTTGGACTCTGAAGAGGGGATCTTTTAGAGGTGGTGGCAATGACAACGCTGGAAGATGTGTCAAAAGAGGCAGAAGGATCAAATTTGTTAAGAGGTGAGCCAATGCAAATGACTCCAAAAAAACTTTGGGAATTTTTATATTCTACCCTGAATTTTTCTGCTTCTTATTGGCATTGGCAGTTGAATGGCATTGAAAAATCAAGTATTGTACAATACATTTTTGCCTTCAGAATAAATCTTTCAGGGTTTTTTCTAAATCAAGGCACTCCAGCTGTACAGGGCTCAGTATTTCATGTGAGGTTTCTGTGAACTGCACCAAGTTCGGGACGCACAGCTCCCAGCACTACTCCCACTGTGCTTTGGGAGCACAGGAACTTCACAAGGTGTCCCAGCAGAGTCATAGGAAATTGAGCTCGTTTGCTTAAAAACTTCCAGAGTTTCTTGAATTGCACTTACTCTGGGATTAGCCCTGAGCCTGTATCAAAATTATGAAGGAGATCGTGGATGGGTCCTCATTGACAACACTTTCCCAAAGTCTGACAGGATTGTTTAATAAAAGGCATTTATGGAGCAAGACTGTCGGGTGAACCCTGCAGGGAGTCCCAGATGTGCCTTGCCAGGATGTGTAGGGAGGGATGTTCCTGTATGGCACTCCAGAAAAAGTCTTGTCCCACTAAAATTAACCTGATTGCCAAAGTACTGTAGTATTATAATTCACAAATTCTGTATTCTCTGCCTTCCTCTGGATAGCTGTGATTGGTTCTACTCCTCTCCTACCACCATGTGCTTGATTGTATATATAAGGAAAGCGATGCAGCCATTTTTGTGTTTTCTTTTAATTCTTCTGTTGTTATTGAGACCTAAATGATCTTGTTTTTGTTTTTACTGTTCTGTAATGAGTCACTGGCTTATTTAATTTAATTTTATTGTAATTGTTATCTTTTCATTCTTGTTTTTTTCCAGTCAGTTACTCATAAGACCACAAGATATAAACAGGACACTGTTGCTTTGACAACTTCTGAGGGTAGTTTTTTTTCACTGTCACCCAAATGCAAAGCAAGTTACTGAATGGTCCTCACTTCCTAAGAACTTTCACCTTAATTCGTGTATATTTTTCCCACATGTCATGTTTCTGTTGATCCTTAAGTTTTCCAGATAAAACAGATCTGCCCATCTGTTTTGGTTGTTGTTTGGAAGCTTTCTTGGGCTTTCTAAATGTGCCTGACCTAAAACTTTCCATTGAAATTTTATTGATAGAAAATCAAGTTCCATGTTGTATAATTTCCTTCACAACAAACAAATTCTGCCAAAACATTTTGATTGAAAATTTGGGAGAAATAGTTACCCAGTGAAATGTTAAATTTTCCGTTGCCATCTCCATTTCCATGCCAACTCCAGCCTTGGCAGTGTGTTCTGCAGTGACTCTTCCTTGCCAGCCTTCTTATCTTTAACCTGATTGCCCAAGGAAATGGGGTTTATGTGGCTGTGCTATGTTTGCTGTGTTACACACACGTGCCTCTTTACCCATCAAGTCTTTATAATTTCAAAACAACTGGCAGCTTTCCACCAAATCTGGTATAAAGACAGGGGTCTGAATTATGTTAACATTCTATGTTTCACTGTAGTAGTCAGATAGAAAGGAGCACAGAAGGCAGATGAGAGAGAACAGCAAATGCCCAGCTATGGGAAAATGTCCCCTTGGAGTTCACACCCATCAGAGCAGACACCACAGGGCATAAAGGCACAGAGAACCAAGACTCTTTAGTTCTGCTGCCTTTTGTACTTTGTTTCCTACGAGGCTGGCAATCCTCAGGATCTGTGAGACTGACTGTTTGTAAATGTGCCACACTTTGACTGGAGATGGTTCAGATTTTGGGGTGAAGAAATTGTGTAGCGCTTTTGTTTAAGGTGATCTGCAGCTCTGAAGCTGCATCGCCCTCCCTGGTAACCAGAGCAGACTTACAGACTTAGAAAGCTGGAATCTCCTCCAGCGTCCCTCCACTTCTCCCGTTACCTGAGCCACTTAAAAGGAGTTCAGAGGTTCCTGTACATGCCACGATTGCAGCCTTAGGCATTCCCTAAGATGCAAATTGTCTGGCATGAAAAAACATCTATTTGCATCTTTTACAGGAAGTAAAGTTTATGGAATGTTCTGTAGTATCCCAGAACTTCAGCAGCCTCTGCAAATGTCCTGCATTAGACCAGAAATTATAACACAGGTGGCACAGAACTCCTGTAGAGAGTGACCATTGTCCAGCAGCACCAACAGGCTGGATGTGCCATGTGCAGAAAGCTTCCCTAAGGAGGAACCTTGGAACAGCCATGGCAAGTCGTGGCAAATTTTAGGCAAAGGTTTTCATAAACTCCAAGTGGTGTGGAAGCAGCTTCACAGATTAGTAATAGTGATTTTCTCTGAGTCAGCAATGAGCCAGCCCACCTCCCCACAGCAGAAGGTACCAGGATGTTTGGAATGCCATCCATAGGACAGGAGGTCAGACTGAACTTCTGACCAGCGTGACCATCAAAAAATTTGTGGCTGCTTTTGCAAGAGTTAACACCAGTTAAGTGAAGTCAGATCCCAGCTTGGGTAATTCCATCCTACCTCCCTAAAATTCCCCATGTATTTCAAACAGATGCAATATTTTTCACTTCCCCTGTTAAAGGCAGCTGAGCAGTTCTGTATGTTTTGCTGAGCACTTGCTGTGTTTTACCCCCAAAGGTAGCTACAGTTCCCAGGGAATGACCCAGTGCAGGGCTTTGGTGCATTCAGCACTATTTGGGGGGAAATGCTGTTCTGTCTGTACACAACCAGAACTGCTAAACATTCTCCCACAGAGCCACGGTTTGCTGCAAAAGCCAGCACTGAAGATTTTGTCTTGTGACAGGTCAGTAGAACATGAGGCAGACCTGGCCTCTGGTTTTAGCTCCTCTCTTTATTTCAATTAGCAACTTGGTCATGTTCCTTCACTTTCAATAAGGCCAAAAAGCATGTTAATTTTAGTTCAGAATAAGTTGGCTTGGACTCTTAATTTCTGTGCCTCAGTACTCATTATTAACAGTGCAATAGCAATGCTCATTAATGCATCATTAATATTTACTGTAATGGATGCTGTAGGGTCACTTTCAAACGGAGATGAATTCTTATTTCCCATTTTTTCTGACACATATAAACTGATGAATGAACAAACTGATCAATTTATACCATATGCTGTGCTAGACAACTCCCAGTGCTTGATGGCAGCAAAAGGAAACACAGGAGTGAAGCCAGAAACACTAATTGAAAGCACGTTCAGTGAGACAGAACTGTAGCTTGGTCTTAACGAGTGTGCGGTGGAGATAATGTAAAAGCAATTACTTTAGCAAAGGCAATTTACTGAAAAATTGTTTTTTACAGAGTACCAGCTTACTCAGCTGGTGGGCTTGGTGCCAGGAAACGGAGCCAGTTAGTGCCACTTCCACTGGGGCCACGGAGATGTGCCCATGTGTCTGGCCCTGTATGTTCTCACCACCACACGGTGTCCATCACATCCCCTTCCCAACCTGTCCTCACAACACACCTTGGTATGGCCTCTGTCATCCTGAGTGACAGCCCTGCACACCATCAATGGAATACGCTCACCGGGAATTCTCCCTCCTTTTACTCAGGGTTGGTGATGGGCCCACTCTGGGTATTATAGTCGTGTGAGACATCCTGGTGTAAATCTAGCATTTCCCCACTCATTCCCCAGTTTTCACCTGTATAACCAAGGCAAGAATCCGACCTTTTGATCAGGATGCAATTCTAGGACTGAAGTTTCGGATAACCCTACAGTTTACCAACAAACCGGAAAGGCAATTGAAAAATGTAAATGAAATTACTGAAAAATGTGAATGAAGGGTGTGCTCAGGTTTCCTTATCGAGGCCAACTGTGAACTAGCAGTGACATAAAAATTGGCAGGAAGAAAAGATAACCCTGAGTGCTTTTGCTGCCATTCACAGGATTTCCAAATTCAAGTAACACTCACAAAGTTTTTATTAAAAAAGTCAACGTGTAGCCTTTTGGTTGCAATTCAAGTTCTAATAAAACTGTTTATTGAACTCCTTGACCCCTTCCTGGAATCTGCTCGAGCTTCCCAGAACTCTGTGTCATGTGGTTCTCGGTCATTAATAACTAAGTATGACACAGCAGTTTAGACGCACAGCAGCCTTTCCTCCGTGCGAGAGGCGCCAGGACAGAGCCCCGGGAGCACAAACAGCTCAGCCCGGGGCTCAGGATCCAGTCCCAGAGCAGCGGGGCCGTGATGCAGCACCAGCAGAAAGGGCAGAGGCAGGAAGTGATTCATCCCTGTACAGTACAACGTGTGGGACATGATCACAAAGATCCCAGACTGCAGCCAGCACAAGTACAGTACTGGGCAGAGGGCTCTGGATATTAGATCCATCTCCCAGTCTGTTTACACTGAAATCCTCCGCCACCAGCCAGCTGTGCATTAAAGGCAGCATCTGGTGCTAAAGAGGGTCAGTGAATCGCAGGACCTCTGAATACATGGCTGATCTATTCTGTCCACCCACTCATTTACGTTTATAAAGCCCTCCTGGCTTCTGCCTGGAAATCTTTGGCTTTCAAACCACAGATCTCTCCAGCAGTTCTCCTCCAGCTTTTGGCCTGCTCTACTGCTCCTTGAATCTGCTTAGCCATTTCCCTGCCAGTTCCCAACCCCTCAGCCCCCTGTCCTGCCCCAGCCCCATGGCTAATTAATCATCTCTTCTTATGACAACCGGACTGTGCTGTAAGAAATCCTGAGTGTCACTTTCCAAAGGGCAGAGCTGATGTGTGTGCTGCAGCAAGATACGTTCCAGGTACATTCTGCCTCACCAATTATATGCTTAAAAGAAAAAGAAAGGGCAGGGGTATTGTTGTCTGGAGAAGCTAATTGCATTCTAGGGTGAGATGCTGCGCTTCAGCTACAGTGGAATGAATAAGACTCATTGTGAATTGATTCAAAAGCCTTATCTTTGCCAAATTTGGATTTAGTTACACATACGCGTTTCCTACAAACCAAAGGAAAAACCTGTATGGACCTACTGGGAAAATGGGTTTAATTTTGATCAAGTTCCCTGTGCTGACAGTCACTGTAACTTTACTAGAGAGGATCAAAACTTGCTGTAGGAACATGGGTAGGAGGGAGATGGAGGAGAGAAAATTGAAATCTCAATTTAGGTGGGAAGTAGTACATTAAATCAAATTACGATTTTTTTTTTTCCTTTCCATTTGTGTCCGAAACTGCTTCTGCCCACCTCCCTGCTCAGTATTTACAATGCATATTTGCAAACACTGGAGCCCTGAGTGCTCTTTGGTTAAAGAGATGATCCTGCATCCCTGGAATAAACTCTCCAGTACTCCGTTATTACCTCCTACTGCAAGCATCAGACATGCTTTGACCCACCTTCTAAAGCACAAGCATGGTGCAGAAATGTCATTTTCAACAAAAATGAGGCTGCAGAAAGAAAAACATTTGCCTGTAAACCCAGTTCTCCCTCTGGGGACAGATCAGGAGAATGAACTGGACATGCCAGGGCTGATCTGTGTTGCTTTGTGCAAGGCTGGAAGGTGTTCAGAAAGGATGGGGATGGGGCTGCTATTGACACTACTCCAGAAAGGACCCAACATTCATTTCAGAGGAACAAATGGCTCATCTAAACAATGACATATTTAATATCTTAGTACATCTAATGAAGACAATTTAAAACAAGTCAAAGGCTCACTGTCTTATCTGCTCTACTGGAAGCTGGTGTTAGCTAACACATCCCACACCCTGGTCTAGACAAAGCCTAGAAGCAAGAGAAGCAAGCAAATGGCACAAAGAGTGAGGACTAAATGAAGGGAGACACGGTGAGAAAAGAGTAGAGAGAAAGGAAGACAATGAAATGGAAAAAAATGACACTATACTGAACAGGACAGCTGAGCTTTCGAGGGGTGCTCTTTTCCCTAATCCATAACACATGCTGGGTCTTAACTCCAGTGATGTGTTTGTTTATTTGTTGTGTGTTTTTGTAAAATGAATCACCCTCAGAAAAAAACCCAATGGATTTAAATTACAGAGGGCAAAAATCTCATTGTACGTCAGCTACTTTGGCAAAGCCCATAGGTAGTTCAAGAGGAAAAGCTACTTGGGAATGTTCTGGTGAAGAGTTTCTCTGCTGGTTTTCTTAAAGGAAAATTACTGTGTTGAATTTGAAATGTTTAACAGGAACGTCGCACGGGAACTGTCCTGTTTTGAATAAATGTTAAGCAGGCATTGAACTTGGTCTCTCACATCCCACAGAAGTACTTTTGCCACTGGGCTCAAAGTGATCTCTTTATTTAGGTCCAGTGATCTGCTGAATATTTGATCAAAACAGAGGAGCACAAGAGGAGAGCCCTAAAGCAACCACTGCTCTGGTGAATAATGCACGAGACAGAAGTTCTCCTTCTGGGTTTGACTTAAGAAATCTCTCACATCCCAACTGATTGTGTGAGGCACTGAGCTGTGTGCTTATTTTGGGGTGATACTTGCATGTTCTTCAAGGACAATTTGGAAAGGTGAACATTTTAACCCAGCGGAGAAAAGAAAATGTTTTGAGAGCTTAAAAATTTTAACTAGACCAAAAAAACGCTTCTCCCACTGGATGTGCACAGGCCCAGCCTCCAGGTGAGGCTCCCATCCTCCAGAGGCACTGATTGTCCTACGGGCTGTGTTTGCCAGGTTTGGTGAGTACGTGCTGCACACGTGCGTGTCACGGCTCCAGGGTGTGGGATGTGTGGCCAGGTATTTGGGGACCCATGTCGTATGGAATGTGTATTCCTCCCAGTGTGGGTTATCTGCCCCATGTTCCTTTGTGCATGGATGGTTTCAGTGCATATATCTCACCTGTACAGCACCCTGACATAAACTGAGGTTGTATTCAGCTAATCTTGATCTGGGTGGATTAGCTGCACCAGGCTTCTGCCATTGGCCCCTTATTTTTCATGAGCTCTCGTGGCTTTTGTCACACAGAACTTGGAAGTAAGGATTAAAAGCATACAAGCATACAAACAATTGGCATGAGTTTCAGGGCTGAGCAGTGACAGCTTGTGAGATAAAAAGTCACTTTTGGCACTTCCTAATTAGCAGAAGTTAGTAAATATGAAGTACCTATACATAAGGGCAACAAAACATCCCTCATATATCTAGATCTCTATCACAAACACACCTGGAGAAAATCTTCATGCTTCATTTTGCCTCTTAAATGTCACATGTAAAAATAAGTACAAACACATCATTCCATCCAGTGTCCTTGCCCTGCTGATGTGAAACAAGCAATAAAAAAACCCAAGCATGAGGTAAACCCACTATTTCTCTGTGCTGAAACCCTACTGAAGAGAAGAGTTTGTCTGCCACCTTTGCTAAGCAAAGAAGAGGTCTGTCTAAACGCTCCACTTCCTCTCCATCCAGAAGCAACAGTCTCCCCAGGTTTACTCAGAGTCACAGAAATATATGTGGGAATGGAAAATAAAACTTGGTCAAACAAATAATGGTAATATTAAGACTGAAATTAAAGTAAGTAGAGATGCTTTTCCCCTGGGCTTTTTGGCGTGTGTTCAGCTTGGAGCATGAATGGTTATGGATTAGACCAGCGATGCCCAGTGTCCTGGGCACGGTGGTTCCTACTGAAAGCTCTTGAGGACAGTCAGCTTTGGGCCTTCGTGACCAGGTGGCCAGACATGTTTTCAGGTGACTGAAATGGAACCACTTCTTGTACAGTAGTGCGTGGATCTTCTGTCACAATATGGGACATATTCCTGTCACACAACCTGACCGAGCGCTGCCCAGGGACATCTCTGGTCATGTGGCAGAGACAGGGCAGAGGACAGGCTGAAGGCACCAGGCTCATGATCTTCTCCCTGAGCTTGTGTGTCCTTGGGAGAAGTGGCAGCAGGAAGAAGGCAGGAGGGCACAGGAAGTTCAGGAGATTTCACTTAACAGTTAAAACCTCTACGTGAATGAAGCCTTGAGCCTGTTTTGCTTCAAACAATGTTCCATTCAAAGTGTGACTCAATTTTCGGGGCCTGGTCCAAAGCCCACTAAAGACAATGAGAGTTTTTCCATTGACTTGAGCAGCCTTTGGATGAGGGCCTTGATTCTGATCCTGAAAGCCTGATTCACATGAGAAAGGCTACACAGAAAATAGCAAGTCTAGAAATCCTTGTTGAGATTGTACCTAATCCTTCCCTACGTAAGCTTTCCAAACTTAACCAATGAAACCAGTTTGGTCTGATGGTCTGCTAGCTATCTTGAAATTCACTTCATGTTTGATGGTCCCAGGGATTTATAAATATAAATCCTTGGTCCCACACTTCTTCAGAAGTGTTCCTGTTTTCAGAGCTGATAAACTGGTTTTCTTCCCTCTTGACTTCATTTTTCTAAGGATGTTATCTGAATGTAATTCATGAAGCATTTAGTGCAGACTTCAGTAGATAACACACAGTTCACGTTAAATCTTTTTCAGTTGCTTTGGAAGATAAAATTTATTATGTTTGAATAAGATGCCTTTAGACACCATTATTCAACCATAAAAGAAGAGGAAGACCAAACAATGCAATATTTGGGCTTTGCAACTTCCTCCCCATAGGCCACAGACCCCATAGGTCTTTTCCAAGTGAGTGTCATCTGAAATTAGTTTATTAATTCCTATCCTATTCCTCAAATTCCTATCCTCTGGATACAGACATCCTGTCCAAGTGCAGCTCTTTGCCTGGGCAGTTATGTCCTGACACCTTCCTCCCAAAAACATCTGGAGAGCTCATTGTGTACCAAAACCTCTTGGATGCACTAAGCACAGACTGCACTCAGAATGTTTGGTTTGTGCCCAGGAAAGCTTTTCACACAAGAACGGCCCCCCCTTCTCTTCACTTCACACTATACCGTACATAAATAATATTTGGTTGTCCTGGTGGAGCTACAACATAAAAAAAAAAATGTTTTCGCTCATCTGGGTTGTATTAACTTTACAAGGGAAATGCAGTATATGGGGGAAAATATTTTTTCCCAGCTTGTATAACCATGTCTACACCCTGGCTGCTGCCAGGCCCATCCTGGTGCGCACAGGGAATTCCCTGGCCTTGGCACCAGCAGGGTGCAAGTGCGGCAGAGCACGAGGGACGGAGTCGGGAGTGCTGGTGAGGAGAGTGGAGGTACAACAGCGCCTTCAGCTCCACACCCAACCTTGCAGAAAACCTACTTGGGTGATTTCTGTCAAAGCTTTTCCTTGCGGAGCTGTGCCGCCGCATTTTTTAAGCACAGCCAAAACCTCAGATTGCCTCACAGAACTGAGTGCTCCAGGATCCATAAACGTCATTTCCCAGGATAATCCTTGACTTTTGTTTCAGTCTGTTATTTCCCACTTAATACCCACAGCTTTTTAATTGGTTATTATTATTTCTTATTATATTTGAAATTTTTAAGAGTCTCTTAAGAAGCAAAAAGGGGGACACAATTAAAGAAAAGTGCGGAGAGAATAATCCAAATCTAGTGTGACTTTACAGATGTGACGGACATTGACTCTTGCCCCTGGGGAGGGAGACAGGAAGCTGTGGTGGGCCAGAGCCCTCAGCCATCATTTGACTGCAAAATATTCCCTCAGGACTAACTTTGCAAACTCCAGGCACACAATAACCACCAGCAGCTCCTGCACACAGACTCCCCAGTGCAGACTGGACTCTTGCTGTGCTTAGGGTAGGATAACCTTTTCCTTTGTTTTGATGCCACTGTATTATTACATTTATTTACTTGATTTAAAAACAACCTCTGACCTGCCACGTGGTCAGGTTACTTCAGTGTGCTGATTTTTCAGACTTTCAGCTCCTCCTCTAATCATAAATAAAGTATAAACAGTGATGACAAGAAAAGGGGGAGATGTGTTCTGAATACTGTACATGGAGAATGAAGAAGGTGATACAACAATTCAATTTCCAAATGGCATCTGCACCCAGACAATACAAAATCAGACTACTTTTATATGTGTGGTTTCTTTTACACCTTTTTTTGAATGTTTAGCTCTTGGATTGGTTTGCTACATCAGTTCATACACTGCCACTACAAGGGGTAAATACGAGACCAAACCTCAGCTTTAATTTAGATTGTATTCAAAAATAAACAGAGATCTACACAACACTCTTGCCATTGACTTTGGTGGGTACTGAGTTCACCTGAAAATGGCATTACTACATCTGAACTGGTACAAAATTTCGTATGCTGTACTAAAGACTTCACTATAGTTTATGATCACTGGACTTAGGGACAGGCACAGACAGTTCCTTGAATGCCAGATCTCACACTCAGTGGGCTGTGCACAGGGACAGCCAGACAGGTTGGACAGCACCTGTAAGGGATCCTGATTGGGCTGTCGATTAAAATTCAAGCTACCTTTCAAAATACAGCTTTGAGACTGAAATGTTGCTTATCATGAACAGAAGATCTGTAAAAACAGAACTGGGAAGATGAGACTGGCGAGCACAAAGAGTCTCCCAGTGACTCCCTCCCAGTGCTGGAATGACCCCAGCTTGAACAATCCAAGATGGGTGACTTGATTATAAAACAGGGTGGTAAACAGGGAAAGATCATGGATGGAAAACACAAACATCAAGGGCTCCAATAAGGCTGATGCAGAAATGCCCTCACTGGCTGCTGTTCCCAGCGTGTGTGACACATTCCCACCATGGCAGGGTGGGTGGGGTGGGTTTGATCATTGCCTGATTGACGTTAATGACATTCCCCCAATGGCTGTGGCTTTCCTCATACCACACCCAGGAGGGTCAGAGGCACATTCCTCACGAGTTCTAATGTGAAAACCCCATATTTTTTACTCAAGTTAAATGATGCCAGGTGTTTGTTCTGGTTGCCTTAACTAGAGGCACAGTCAAGCTCAGCCTGCACTTCCCAGCAGTGTGTAACTCAGCTCTTCAGACTGCACCAGGTACCTGCTTGTAATCCAAGTCCCTCTACTGAATGGATTAGACTCATCCCTATGATCATGCCTCCTGTACAGTGGGAGACAGCAACATCTCTGGGTGTGGATCCAAGCCCAGTGTGGTGTTGTGAACTGGCATGTTTATTTGTGTTGCCTGGAAACCCCACTTAGGGATCAGGAGCACATGTGAGAGACACAAACCAAAAGCATGGCACTTTCCATGGAGGGCTTATTTACCTCTGTTGCTTTTGTCCTGCCTGTCAGGAAAAGCCTTACTTCTGCCAGTGACAAAAATGCACCAGCAATGGAAAGGGGAGCAGGTCCCTTGCCCTAAACACCGCAGTGCAAGATTTGAAGTGTCACCCAGTCCAGAAGATCAAAGCATTCTGCAAAGGTGAAACCTTGTAATAAGTTAAACTCTGAGCTTCTGAGCCCAATCTCCAAGGCCACCGAACACCTCTTAAGAAAGAAGAGGTGCGTACAAATGCATTGCTTGCTTTGAAAGTTGACATTTTCAGGTGCTCTATACCTACAGAAGAGGTCATGTGGCCATGATAAACACTAAGCAGATCCCGGGAAAGCTAATGGCAACTGTTAAAGCTTAGAATTCCTGAAAATCTAAATCTTTCTGCGTTAGGATCCTATTTCAGGAGTTTCAGTTTGTAAATAATTGATTGATGCCATCCCTAAATGTAATAATGCCAATGAATGTAGTAAAGTCCACACACCGACGGCTTCCAGAGATGGTTTTGTAAGAGCTCTGTAGGCTGTCTGTGAAACCTGTGTGCCACGGACTCACTGGCTGTGCTCCTCCAGCCTGACAAGGCTGGTGCTTGCATGTTCTGTCCTGTTCTCTCTTCCACCCTTACAATCTCCCTCTAGGATCAGTACCAGCCCTCTGGAAGCAGAATGCAGACTAGCCCGGATTGTTCCAACGTCTCCCGACGTGTGGCACAGCAGCGGGTGGCGCGGCTGGAGGAGGCAGAGCACTGGGGTGGGCACCTGCAGTGAGAGCCACGGTGAGTCCCAAATCCCACCCTGCAGACCCAGAGCACAGCCCACGGCCACGAGCACCTTTCCCACTGACGGGTCCGTCACCACACATACACTCAACCGGGAATCCTTCAACACAGAAACCCCTTTGGGGTCTGAGGACCCGGCTGAGGGTGTCAGTGCAGATCTATTTACAGCAACACAAATATTTGTGTAAACCTGCAGAGGAAAAGAAGGCCAATCTTTAAATTAATTAATCAGAACACATTGGGAAAGGGAGATTAAATAGTGAAAAACTTTCATATCCATATTCTGGATTAATTTCCTAGTTAATATTTTTTAGAATAGAGATCTAAATCAGTCTTTTAACAGTCTGTCTCCTTTCAAATTTTGCAAGAGCAATTTTTTGATTTTCTTCCATTTCCCCGATGACCCAGTCACACATATGCATTTTCTCAGGATTACCACAGCGATTCCTTTGTGATGATGGTTCTATTCTTCATTTTCTATTAGGGCTGAACAGTGAGGCTCAGAATGTTAATCATGAAAAGAAGAATAACAGGATAATCAGTAGTTGCTTGCAGAGCAGTGAAGCTGCAAATCAGCTACTGAGGATAAATACCAGACACAAACAGGCTTCAGAAGTAGTCTTGAAATACTTAAACACAATGTATTTCCCTTAACATCGCTCTCTGCGGTCACAATCTTGTCTAAAATGAAATGTCTTCCATATATAACACACTTGACACCCATGTCAGGCCTTTCCAGAGGAAAATGGGGATGGAGCACAAGCTCCCACTGGGCAGTGAGTTCTTACTGTGAGAAGCCAAGTTCAACAGGTCACTCAAAACACACCTTCTGTGCACATCATTCCAACAGGCAGCTGCAGGCATTTTTCACCTAATCATAGTAGTTGATCATGTTCAACCAATTAAACCGAACTCCAAAAGTAACAGTGGAGTTTTGTGCTCATGCTGATATTAAAGAGGGGAAAAAACTGGTTTTGACATTATTTCGGTGGTAGAGGGATCTGCAGACCAACAAAAATCTGGGGACCATAAAATGGTATTTCATGCACACAGGCAGCAGTCAAGAATTCCAGGCAGCTTTGTTCAGGGTGCAAAAGGACATGCCAGCAGAGGCAAAAGTAGGAGAGCTGAGGGATTAGTGCCCACCAGATTACAGGCAAAACGAAGCCCAGAGAGTTAAGTAGGCAGGAGCAGGATAGTCTGTCTTTAATGGCCTGAGATTTCTCAGTTGTGCTCAGAGTGATCTGGGTCTGAGAAGAACTTCTTACAGAGCAGAACCAGAGCGTGGACTCATGTCTTCAGATGGGTTTTGTTGCGAGATCAGGGAAGAGCCCTCACCCTGAGCAGGGAACTCGGGGAGCCTGGGGCCAGAGTGGGTTCAGCTCTTCTGACACACTCCGAGTACCTGACCCCCAGGAATGGGGTCCAGATGGACAGCCCGCTCCCGATGGCAGCAGTGTGCTGCAGAAAACCAGGAACAGAAATAATTCCCACCCAGTCCACACTCCCTGAGCATGGCTTCTCCCACATACCAAACATCTGTCAGCTGACATCTCGGGTGGAGTCACTTCCAAGCTACACTCATGACAGGAGATTTGGGGGGGGGGTTGTGATCTGCCTCATCTCATTGCTTTGCAAATCTGAGTCAGTCCCAGAAATAAGAGGGAGACAGGAAAAAATAGCAAGGGAGAAGTGGTTAAAGGCATTCCTGTGTGACGCAAAAGGCAGTGATGTCAGAGTTGGAGACCACAGACACCTCTGCCAAAATGAATGGGATTCCAGCAGGCTCCAGCTGGTCTCATGGTTTGTGCATTCTGCGTTGTTTCCTGGATACAAGCGATTCCCAGCTGTAAACTGACAACCATTAACCCTTCCCTGGTGTGGGTTTCCAGGCAGTCACTCATGGGGAAGTTTTTCCCTCGCTGGCGAAAGATTCCAATATTTCATAACCAGGCATCTTGTATGAATCAATGGCCAGTTTAAAAATAACCCCTTGACCCCAACTGTCTGGGGGAACAATGGAAAAGAGAACCTTTTATACAAAGCACCATTTCTTATCTGATCCTTCAAGTGCATCCCAGTGCCCTTGGGTTTCATTCCCCAATCACCCATGTGACTTCCTACCTTTTTCACTTTTCCAAGATCTCATTTTCCCTTTC
>VXAY01001630.1:2981500-3034027 GCA_013399855.1 Oxyruncus cristatus | reverse complement strand
CCCCCCCCCCCCCCCCTTCCTTCAAGCTAATTTTTTATTTCTTCTCTGGAATGAGTAGATGAGGCTTGGCTTTAGCACCAAACTTACTCTGGGAATAGATCTGAAATCCTGGACCTGACATACAACTCCCAGAAATTTTTGTGAGGGAAAGCATCCAAATTCTTAATCTAGTGCCTTATTCCTTCCTGGCACAAACTGAAAACCTAATTTTGGATCTCAAATGCCTGAACTTCCCGAAAGTAAAAATCTAGGCATGGATTTTTTTGGCTGAACTAGCCCTCCCACTGCTGGGAGGGAACAAGAGGCTGAACTCAGGCCAGACCAAAATAATCAAATATCTGATTTGTTAATCACTGTCAACCAAACTGCATTTAAGCTGCACAGGCAGGTCCTGCACTTGTCTCGCTGGGTACTCACTGAAAGGATAGACAGACAACAAAAAACTTAGCACAGAGAAATCAGAACAAATCTGAGTTGAGAGCAGAAAGTGTGAGTGGCTTTGAAAGCTGGTAGTGAGACGACAAATACATAGAAAATCAGAGTAAGTTAAAATGCAATGATTACATTGCTCAACAGGGAGAGTATACACTTGTCCAAAACACAAAGATGTGTGTCACCCCATTAAGGGCTGAACTGCATTCCCAGCCAGCCCAGCACAAACTGCTGCTGCTGTCCCAGAGAGCCCTTGTACACTGTGATTGACTGATCTGACAAGAGAAGGGGGCAGTGATTCCCAGCCGAGGAGCATCACGGTCCTGCTTGAGCCGGGAGCTCCAGACTTCCCCTCACGCTGGGACGCCACGAAGGATGGGCTGTCCCATCCCCACCTGCATGGCTCACATTGCCCTCACCATCTGAGACTTTAAACAGGCCAAAACTTGGGTTCTTTTCATTTCCTGGCCAAATTTTGACATTTATGGTTCATCCACCCGAATTTTTCTCTACTAACATGAAAATTGGTGATTGTCATGTGACAGGAAAAGTTCAGCTTTAAGAAAATAAGGAAACAATGAAATCTAGAAATGCTGATCCTGCAACCCCCTCTTCCTTGGCATGTGGTCAGGCCACAGGGCCAGTGGTCAGACCCCCATTCACTAAAGGGGCTTCAGCCCCCAGTGAGGTATCACAAGACAGCTTTTGTGGCAGCTGAGCACAAAGACACCCATTCTGGCCCCACTCCTCAACTTCCAAAGCCTCCAGCTCACAGGGTGGCTGCAGTACAGTCAGAAAGAGTCACAGCTTTCCATTGCTGCCTGTAAATCACCAGGCATGGGCCTGTTTGCTGAGACCAGGGTCTGCAGTGCTTCTTCTGCAGAACAGTTTATTTCTTCCCGCACTACGACATAGATTTATTATTTACCACAAACTCAAGCAGTGGGAAGGTGTAATTCCAGTCCCTCAAGACTTCTTCAGAAATAGTAAAGGTGAATTTTCCTTCAGCAAGAGAGTGATACAAGAAAGAAGGTCAGTAAACTTAGCAAAATGAAGAGTGAAAAGAAATATGATTTCTGGCATCAAGGAAAATAAGAAAGGAAGGGAAAGAACAGATTAAGCTATTGCTGGTGTAAGAGCAAATAGGCATGAACTGACTACTAATAAACTAAAGTTGAATGAAAACTAGAAGGCTCCCAATCGATTCAACAACCTGATTCTAAAGCTGTCAAATGTTGGAGCAGCACAGACAGAACTCTGGCTCAAGAATGAAACTCTTAAGGCAACAAAGACAATTGTACAGCTTGATACTTCTCAGAAGATCCTTGAGTCAGTATCCTGAGCGGTCCTTTGTAGGCCTGTATTTCTGAAAGTTTCCCTTTCCTTTTTAGATGCTTTAGCATAGCAGGCAAGCATTTCCCTTTCTGTTTTCATTTCTGAGACCAAAGAGGAAGAGGAGAGGTTGTGTTGAAGTCCATGAAATGCTCAGCTAGTTGGGTTTCTATCCCCACCTCCTCAGTCTCTCAGTCACTGACTTCTTGCCTGTTCCTTATCATTGTTTCCATCCATTTTGACTCAGTTTATGTCAGGTCAGAGTTAAAAATAGATGCATCTTTAATCCTTCTACTGTAGCAGTGCTGCAGACCCAGACACTGCTTCTCGTGTGGGATACAATGCCCACCCCCCAAAGTATTTCTTAGTAGGTTTATGTAGTAAACAAATATTGGGAGTAAATATAAGTCATAAGGAGTTGATCCCCAACAATGTGATGGAACTCCCTTATGAGCTTTGAAAAGATCTTTGGGATCTTTGAATCCTAGAAAAGTGACACCATTGATACAGGTTCAATTATTTCTACAGGGCCTAAAGATGCACACATATGGCACAAGTAGTAAAAGCTAATGTTAAACACAACTATGCTCATGAAAACAGTATAGAAACCTGAATTCTGGAATTACAGGACAATTTAGGTTGGAAAAGACCTCAGGAGGTCACTAGTCCAACCACATGACTCACAGAGGGCCAGCTCAAATCCCCCTGAATAGAAAGGCTCTCTGACAAGGCAGACATGCCAGAATAGGCCTTTCCGATTCCTCAGCTGCCAAGGAAAGCACAGTCCTGCATGGCATCAGCAACTCCCAAAACAAAGCTTCTGGGATATTCACTGTGGTGTTCACACAAATCTCTGGGTTCCCCAGCTTGGTGGAAATTAATTTCGTTTGAATCTTGCTCTTAAAATCATTGGTGGTCCTGTGATAATTATCGACATGGAACCCCGTTGGAAGACCACAGAACCACAGAATGGTTGGGGTTGGGAGGGACCTCTGAAGACAATCTAGTCCAAGCCCCTGCCGAAGCAGGAAGATGCTGCAAAAGGCCAGTCAGGTCAGTGATACCAAGGTGTTAGAGCAGCCAGCCCAGCACACCATGATTAGTCACAGCAGAGATGAGACAAACCTGCTTGGCCTCTTTCCCCTTTGCTTTGTACTGATGTTCACAGATAAAGCCATGCGGGAGCAGCTGGAAAGAACTGCATGTCCTGTGGGAGCTCTTATCAAGCCCAGGGAGTGAACAGCCAATAACCACTCAGCAAGTCACCTTCTAAGTTTAAAAAGCAGCCTTTTGTTTTTAAAGTATGTTAGTCATCAACAAATTGGCTGGAGTGCTCTTCATTCCTTCAGTTTCCCCTCTCCAGTCTCCTCCCTCTGCTGGGATTAGATATTTGTCCTTAGGATATTTTATAGACAAGAACAAAACCCGTTTGCCCGTTTTTAGGTTCTAACTTGTGTCACCTTGTTTGGAAGGCTGACATATTTTTTTTCTATCATTGTTTGCTCTTCCTCCTTTGAACCGAAACCTCTTGGGATAGGGACTTTTTGTCGTCCAGTATTTGTCCAGCACAACCATGTTCCTCAGAGCCTCCCTCCGCTACCAGCACACCAACAGCAACTCCAGGCAACACGGGATTTGCTTCTGTGGTTCTTCACCACTGGAAACAGACCCGACTCCAGGCAGCCAAACCCTGATTAGAAAAGACCACCATGAAGGTCAACTCCAGAGAGTCTCAGGAGATGTCTGAGACACAGGACCAAGTGCTGGCAGTGCCCTTCTCTCTCCATTCCCACTTGCACGGGGACACTAAGATACATTTCCCAATATAACACAGTCACTTTTTTCTTTCCACATTTCATTACTTACAAGCAATAGGGCACATGACCTACACAGGATTGGTTGATTGATGGATTGATGGATTGATTGATTGATTGATTGATACATCTCGTCAAATGTGTATTCAAAAATACAAACATCAGTTTCTGGCACACAGCCAAGCTGACCACAAACAGCAGGACAACAGTGTCAGCTTTGCTATTCCCAGCATAGCCTCTATTGTTAGCAATTCCTATTATTAATCATCTGTAATTTCAGAAGTACAGCTGGTTTGCTTAGCCAGTACAAAACACGGAATTGGTTGGGACAGTAGGAGGTAGATACTGAGCAAACATCTCTACCCGTAGTTCTTATCATGGTTAATTCTTCAGAGTGGCTTCTCACCAAAGTTGCAATCACTGATTATTTTTTTAGCTTGCCAGTTTGGTTGAAGAGTTTGACTCCAACGTGACTGCAGGATCTCTTAGGGAAAATGCCACCACTGCCCTCTCCTGTCCTTTCCTTGTCTCCTGTTTTCACTCCTTCTTTTCCCGGTTTTTCCTTAGCTCTGGACCTACAGTCTCATGCCTGTGACACAGAAGGATGCCTAGGAAATTTTTGTGCCCTGTTCTTTGTTATGTTTCAAAGCCCTGGAGACACGAATTGTCTGTTCCCTGTGTTTGTTATGCAGCACAGAGCACAAAGGTCTTGCCAGGGAATGCGACTGCCAGCACAGCACAGCACAACACCCACTCCTGGGGCTGGAGCACAGCCTGCCCAGCTTTCCAGCTCTCCCTCCTCCCTGCTCTTAAAGTAAGTTCAATGATACAAAATTGGCAGCATTAGGTTCTTGTTTTTCTGGCATTTCATACCAACACCTACTTCTGAAAACCTCTTTACTAGATCATGGAAGAACTCTGGGCAAGCCTGTGTACTTTATGGAGCAAGAGGAGCATTCCAAGAGTGAAGACAAGTTTTGGGCAGCATCCCCTGTCCAACTGATCCGTGAAGATTTGGGTCTGTGCTCTAATACCGAATCTTGCTGAGCAATTAAAAATCATAGATACTGATAGTACAAAAATCTGAAAAATCATAAGCTAAATATGGCGCCAAATCAGGGCTCAGTGAGATTGAGAGAATACAGGCAGTGATCATAAGCACAGTTAAGCACACAAACAGCTCATTCTGATTCCTTGCACAATGCCTTAGCTACAAAAAATCTGGGAATCACATATAAAACTGTACCACATGCACCGGAGTGTATGTGCTGTGCCTGCCCAGGGGCTGCTCTGGGCAAGGGGAACCCTCAAAGTACACAAGTGTCAGACTCAAAACTTCATTGAAGAGCTGTTACACAGAGACAGGCTATTGAATAATTAGGAAAATATTCTCCACATGTAATATGACCGGAGTCTCATTTCATCCTACATTAAAAGCAGAGAGGCAGCACTTCAGTCTAGCCTCCTCCAAAACAGCTGAGAAACAGCAGATTCCACATTCCACCTCTATGACACTGACGATAAAACAAAAGATACGGATGTGCAGAAGGTATGTAAAGACACGTCTCTCCTGCCTGTGAGAGGCTGGACAGAATCATGCAAACGTTATTTCATGCTGGGACCAGCTGGAGGTCAGGACATACCCTGAGCACCGCACGCTGCAAGGAGCCGCTTCACCTGAAAGGACAAACGCAGCAAAACAAGAAGAGATTTCTGGTTATTCCCAGTTTCATAAGCAGGAGTTACTAAAGAGGAAAGAATGTTGAAAGATCGTTTCTGACCACATGAACACCAAAACTCACTGCACAGGCAGGCAGGAGAAGGTGGCTGAATTCCTAACTGTGTTTCTGGGATGGGAAGGATCGGAGCACTACGGATGGCACCTGGCCACAGCCTCCGCCATCTACCATCAGTTCAGTTCCCATCAGTGTTACTTCTTGGATAGATAATAGCTGGGAGTAGCAGGGGAAAGGTCAGACCAGTGGACACAAAATAGGATTTAAAGTCAGAGAACAAGGAATGGGAATTTTTGCTTTTTCTTCAGGGAAACTTTGTCATGTAGGTTTGGTCATATCATAGAAACATGAAAGTCCATGTCAAAGGCAGTGTAATATTTTGTGACGTTTTAAAGAGCAAAACATGATTTGAAATGGGGCCCCTGTGTGAATGGGCTCAGAGAAGGCAGAGCCCTATGACACAATCCTAAAAAAGTCACCTGCTCTTAGCACATAACAAGCAAAGTGAAGGGAACAGAGCAGGGATTTTATCCATAAGTCTTTGTGACTTGTTTCCTTCTTATCTGACCTTGTAATCTTGTACCATCTGTCACATCTCAGACCTTGCCCTCTGCATATGGCAATATAGCTATTTGCACAATGATGCCAACACCTACAGTTTTGGAAAAAAACCCCCAAACATTTTAAATATAGAATCAGCCCGTTGATTCTCCACCTACTTAATTCTTGTAGGGAGGCAGATCATGAAGTCACTAGTTCACCATAAACACCACTAAGGATCAGAAGGTACACAAGCCCTGTCCCATCCAGGGTCCCTGTAACAAAATCAAGTTCTCCTCCAGCTACAGAAGGAACTCAGCTACACAGGACATCCTGAAACTCCCAGCCCTTCGGCCTCCAGCCCAACAGAAGTTTCTCAGAAGTAGATTTATAGATCTAAAGGCTGAAAGACCTGGAAGGGAATATTATGCTCCTTTAATTTGACCTGAATACAGAGGCTGTAATTCTTCTTAAGGCTAAACTAACACACATGTTCTTGAAAGGAGTCTAATCCCATTGTGATTGTTCAAAACTGGGTGAAGCCACTGCTGTCCCTGATAAACAACATAATTACCTTCACTGCTGGAAAGTTCTGTATTGTTTATTTTAAAGAGAATTTTTTTTCCCTTTTCCTTCTAGCATGAAATCTTGTGTCTTTGTCTGCACAATTGAAGTGCCCCGACTACCCCATGGCTTCCTTTGCAAAGATTACTCAGGGTGGGCAAGTAATTTCTACAATCATTCCTTGGAGATGAATTTAGCTTCCAAAAATTGTTTACCAGCTACTGGATTGTTTTGTCTTTTCAATCCCCTTTGGGATTTTTGCATCCTGGCTTGAGTAAGTGGACATCAGAACGAGACATTGTGTTTAACTAAGAGCATTATTAACATAGAATAGTTCTCATTTTTCTGGAGGTCTAATGGCTTTGTAAGCCATGAACAACTGTGCAACTTAAAGGGACAGCCTGGCTCTCCAGCCACTCCTGTTTCCTGATTCTGGGTGTTGAAATTATGTTGTTTTGGGGAGTCTCTTTCTGGTTTTTTTTTTTCCTCCTTTCTTCTTGGACCCTTTTTTTTTTTAACATGCTATGAAAAGAAGCTCTTCATGAAAAGTTAGAGGAGAACAATCTCCCTTGGCCTTTCTCCAGTTCCTGGAGGTAAAAGCATGACAAGCAGCTTTATTTCATAAAACTGACAAATAATCTTTGCCAGATTTTTCCCAATTAGAGCCTATCAATCTTTACAATGAAGCCCTTTATTCGCCGTAAACAAAGTCCAATTATACCTCAGTAGGGAAAAGGAGGAGCAGGTGCTTCCACAGTCAGCATGTGAGCACTAGGAAGATGGAAGGGCTCTGGTTTTAAGTGTCTTAACTCTTTGCATGCTGTGATGATAACTTAGCTCTGGATAACTGACCAGAGAGTCGCTGATGAACTTTGATGATCCCATCATCCAGAAGCAGAGAATATCCAAACGTTTCTAGTCAAGGGATCTCCAAAAGTTTCTGGCACCAGTTACGGTCAATACCAGTGCAAAGCACATCTGGAAACATAAATGGGGCAGTCACAAAGTTCTGTTGCTCCAGGCACCACCAAGCTCTTCATCACACGGAGACTCACCAGTGCCTGCAGGGTAGATGTACCCTCAGAGCTGGACTCTCTGCCCTCCCTGAGTGTAACAAGTCTGGATGCCATGGGAAATCAGGGAAATGCACTTCAGAAAGTGGTCTGGCTAATGACTTCTCCTAAAAAGCATCTCTTTTCTCTTTTATCGAAGAATCACCACTGGACTGGCCCAGGAGGACATTACCTATGCTTGAACATTATATTCTGAGGTTATTTATTAAACATAAAGTATCCAGAGAGCCTTGTAAGAAAGAGCCTCACAACCGTCATTTTTTTTATGTCCAATACTTATTTCAGTGAAGATAGTTCTACTTTGAAATTATTTTTCATTAAGATACACAGTCACAGAACTTCTAGAGACTCTCTTCTGTCACGGAACGTGATTCACCACTCTACCCATACAGGCCATGATTCATGTGGGCTGGTTTGTATTATGAGTCTTATTTTAGCACTTGACTGTCCTTAATCCATTTGGATTAGATTTGTTTGCCAAACTAGTGCACGGGATAACTATAACCTGTCACATAAAACAACCACTCACCCTCATGCTGGTGGTGTTGTATTTTATTTCAGCTTATTGAAACATTACAGTGCATTTTCCCCCATTTCGTGTTTTCTACGGGACGCATTGTAAAAGGAAACGTTACGTTGCATGTGCTACTAAAATGAAATTCTTCTTGTTCTCATTTATATTCAGAGAGAAAGTTACTTCCCTGGAAGTGGAACGTGTTCAGAGTTCCTAAAGGTGCAAGGCCACAGGTTGGTATGACATGCACGAACACTTCCCGAGTTCCTCTGGGACTGCAGCAGATTTGCGTGCTGGCCCCCTGCATCTGGAACCACGCATCTGGGAGACAAAATTAAAACCAGAAGTTAAGCAAGTTGTAGCTTCCCAAGTATGTAGTTAGAATTTCCAAAGTGACAGGATGTTGCGGTGTCTCCCTGAAAGCTGTCCTCACCTTGCCCATGAATTACAGTTCCTGTAATTTTTGGCCACATGGCATCATGGGATCCCACGATGTCCAAGAGAATCACGGGAGGATAACCCAGCCTGGCTTCTGGGGACTGCAAAAGAGCTTGCTAATCACTGGTGTAGAATGTGCATGTCAAAGCATCTACTACAGATGGCACTTGTGTGACTGGGCTTCTCCTTCTTAAGAAACTAAATATAGATTTAAATGCACCGGGTACTTTCCTGAGCCCAAGTAAAAGTGTCCTGAATCAAAAATGGCAATGGAATTGGAAACATAGCTGTTCCCACTGATACAGTTGCATTTCTGTTCCTGCTTGGCTGGTAAAAGGAATAGTAAAAGGGAAGTGTTGAGATGCAGGCAGCTCAATTGCTGCTCACAGCCTCATGGCAAGGAATTACACACATTATAGAGACTACAGGAGTTGTGTTCTTTTTCTCCTTTTTTTAATGATAAATACTAGAAGAGGAGAGGAAAGTGATAACTTCTGTATTTAATTATTTACTTAGCTAAGCAATGGTCTAATGGCCTGGCTTACATATTTCAGAATCCGACTTCTCAAGACAGTTTGTTATAAAAACTGCACTTTCTTTAGAACTGTCTCTCTGACCAGCACACTGTTGTAACTGAGACTGGTGCTGCATTGTGTGACACCTCTTCAGGGCTCTGGACACCCTGCAGGAACTGCAGCAGCCCAGATCGCCCCTGTCCAGGCAGTTGCAGGAAGTGATGTCTACTAAAATAGGAATGGAACGCCTCAGTAGTTCCATAGTTTTAACAGTCTACTTAAGAGTTGGAGCACTTTTACAACAGGATTTTGAAATCTGAGCCCCAGAGAGAGACACCAGGTTAGAAGTGACTACAGTATTCCAGCTCTAAACATTTCAAGCTTCTTAGATTTGCTATTTTTTTATAACCAGTACTGGTTTCAGAAGAAGCAATGTGATCTAGCAGACCACATGCCAGCATGGAAGCTGGGACAGGGGTAGGTTTGTGCCTGCTCCTACCCCTGAGCACAACTGGACAAGTCTCTTGCCTCTCCAGCCCCGCTTCCTCTCCTGGTGTTTTGGTACTAAGGCACATGACTGTCTCTGCTCAGTTTTGGACAATGATGAACCTCCTGAGGACAGGTCCTGTCTGGATCAGCCGGGGACTCCCTGGCATCAGAGGACACAGCAGTAAGTATCAGACTACAGAGGTTTTGCTGCTCTTTGTTGCTGAAGCCCAGCAGAAGCAGCTGCTCTCCCCACAGCCACAGGCAGTGAACAAGCTGAGGGAGTTTATCCCGAACAAACAAAGCTTTGCAATACAGCACACACAACCTTCCCTTTCTCTTGCCTAACAAACCAAGCTCAGACTTCATGAGGTTTCCCACCCTCGCCAAAAGCAAGGTGTTCATGTTCTGGGTGTCTTCCTTTCGTACAGAATAGTGGCAAGACCGTTAGGACTGAAGTGCTTCGTGTCCCTTCATGGCATGACGTGGACGTTGTAGAGTGTCACACAACAGCCTGTGAATAATTCCTACAGACTTCCCTATGAAAACAGAATTTACAAAGAATCTTCTCACCCCCAAGCACTCCAGGCAAGAGCATGGCATTATTCAGAGAGGAAGCATACCCACAAACCAGACAAAGGATACTGGCTTTAATCCTGCTTATGCCATAAACACTCAGTGGGACTTCAGAGGAATCATTTAAATCTGATCTTTATTCAGTTTGCTATGGACTTCTGTGACAGCCAGTATCTGTTTGATTTGTCCCTAGTTTGTATGTTGTTTTCCTTTAAAAAATAAGTGACTGACTCTGAAGAAATCCTGTGGAGGGAGTGAGAAATTGTATCTTCCCTCGAGGAGCAATTGAGACTGGTCAGGGACAGAAGGTTCCAGAGCAGAAGAAAGAACATGACAGACAAATGGAGTGAGACAGTCACAGCAAGGAGCTACGAGCCTGTGGCTCCAACAGTGACACTCCTGAGAGGGAGGATTGAGCAAGGACCAGGCTCGGAGGTGATGGGAAGAGAACAGAGGAGCCTCTGCCCAGGCAGTGGGCAGGGGAACTTGTGTATTAGTTATTTCATTTCTATTCTGCCTCAGCTAATTTGGAGTTTTCTTCATTGAAAACGTTAAGCATTATAATTCCTATTCTAACAGAACTTGGCTTTTTTGGATTTGTTTTTTTCTGGCTACTCTGGGTCACTCAGTAACAAGTTCAAAAAAGTTACCACAATTTCCAGAGTAACTTGAAGGATTCGTTGGTTCTTCAGTGATGTGTAAGTTCTGCAGATGGAAGAGCCTGACTTCTCTGGCCCCTGCCTCTTACTGGCAGCAGTATAAACTCAGAATGCTGCTCCTTATAGGAAGTATTAGCTTGTAACATGATAGGAGTCTTCAGTTTTAAATTCTTTTCTCTGAAATTGTTGATTATTTGCACTGGTTTCAATTACTAAGATGACATGAAAAAGCTGCAATAAATTTCTGACAGAGCTGAGTGGAACTTGGGACAAGGGTCTGGGCTTTTCAAAGCCTTCTGTCACTGCTCTGTTCTCCCTTGCTCTTGAAGCTGACCAAGAGGCTTCCACTGAAATGGCTTGAAGCATCCAGCTCTGGCTGTCTTTTTTCCCTCAGTGACAGAGGGCACCATGTTGAAAGACCCATCATAATTTTATGCTCCAGACAAACAAAATAATAAAGCATTTGAAGCCCAGATCTCCAGCTGCTGTTAACAAGTGACTCCAGGCACTGAGGAGAAGCAGTGCCTGCGCAGGGGGGTGGAACTAAATCCTGTGATGATTCAGCTCTCTTTTGGCAACTGCTGTGTTAGATCACATGTTTAGGCTCCCTGATGTCCCTATGGGTTATTCCTTATACAATTCCTGGAACACTTTTCCTTAACTAGTTCTACTTTATTATATGGAGACCTACCACAGCTTTCTTACGGGAGCTAATCCTTAGTTTCCAGTCTCCTTATTAAGAACTTTATCCTTGCTCATACACATCTGATAGTAATGTCATGGTTAAGACACTTAAACTTGTGGCAAGTATCACACAAAATAAAATTAGCATTTCCTCTCCACGGCATTAACTGGTTTTGCTTTAATTCTATTTAATTCAATTGAAGAGAACTTACTGTTTCCTCACATGGATTTTAAGTACCTGAATAGTTTACTTGCACATCAAACTCCTCCCTGCCTCCACTTCCTCCTTCATGTTTAATCTCTTCTCCTCCCCTTCTGAAGTCCCCAGCCCAGCGTGAGTGAGAGCAGGACCTGTATTTGAACCAAGCACACGAGCCATCAAGTAATGTAGTGTAAGAGACATCTTATAGATCACATTGGGGCTGTAATTTTTACTGCCATATTTTCCTCTAATCTATAAACACCTCTATCTATTTCCTTTTCCATTTTAAATTCCACTACCTTGTTCTATCCCCACTGGCTGAAGTTGGTTGAGCCTTGTATCTCAATAATATCCTTGATCTATAGCCAGTCCTTATTCAGGGCAGATTCTCAAGTCACCACTATCACACACTTACAACAAGACCAGGCCATGTTTGCTTTGGGAACTGGTGGGGATTTTGTCCTGCTGTATGTCTGTAAAAAACAGCTCCTTCCTGCTTACCTGAGCGTGTACATGAGGGATCTAAAGAGCCAAATGGAAACAACCCCTACACTGAGCTGCTGTGGATCCCTCAGGGAACCTTAGCCAAAAAGCTGACCAGCCACTGGCCATCCCCCAGCCTGGCCATGTTCCATGGTAGTTATTAAATCAAGTGTGTTGAACCACCAGTCAGTAGTTTTCAAGAAAATGACGTCAGGCACAAAACTGCCCCAGTGCAATAAAGGTTCTGTGAATCCCTGGGTGTTTGGGGGGTGAGAGCTGCAAGTGACGTATGAAGAGACTGCGTTGGAAAACCCCGGTTTTCAGCAGGAAAAAAAAGATTGCAAAATCCTAAATTTGTTACTTACTCAGATTGAGGCAGCATCCTTCAACACATGGAGACCATGATTCTGTAAAGGGGACATGGATAAGGACCAACTCTTTCTGTACAAATTAAATTAGAGAACGAAACCACACTAGGGACTGTTATTACTTTCTATCTGCCAATCTAAAGCATTTGGTAAACTGACAGAGCCTGGGAGATTAGGAAGGCCATGAGAGTATTTCTTTTTTGGCAGCTGAACTTGCTGCAGAGCATTTCTACATCCTCCATAAAAAGTGTGCGCTTGATTATTGCAGGTATGTTACTAAACCCCCCAACTTGCTAGAACTACCAGGGCTGGGTTCTGGCCACAGCTCCCACCTTTGTCTTGCCCCTCAGTATGAAGACAGCATTAAATATTCTAGCTCCTCTAATCTGCAAATAATTGTGTAACACGAGAAGTAAAATCAGAGTGGAACTTCCAAAGAAATGGCCTGAGGAGAATTCAGCTGCAACCTTCCCTATCTTCACAAACATCTTATAATGGAATTCATTACGTTCCAGGGTTTTATACCACAGGTAATTACCTGAGCTGATATTTTGGATATTTGACTCTGTATTCAGCAGCAGCACTATTAAATGTAGCAGCATCAAAAATTATGGCAGTCTCTGCACAGAAATAAGAAGGCCACTGTAATTCCAAATGCACAGACAAAGTGGATGTTAAGGGTCAGTACCAATCTCTCCACAGAAATACGTTTTGCCCCTTGGTTTCTGATTAGAGACTGCTTGGATCCCTTATTCTTTTATTCAAGATGGAAGCAAAAATCAAACCCAGCTTGATTAACTGCAAAATAAGCACTGGATAAAATTAGAACAACTTCTGTTTGTTCTTTCCTCAAACACCTTTAAAGGTGGGGTTGATCCCCGTCCACAAAAGGGAGTGTTGAGACTGTGTGACAGGTGTTTTTACCTGTAACTCCTTATTGCCTGTCTGCTTTGCCACCTACACGCATCCTCCTGCCAGCAGGTCCCTTAGAAAGGTGTGTCTGAGCCCAGCCATTAATTCACTACAAGTTTGAGAGACGAAAATCCCACGAGAGCAGTGAAACAGCCCGTGCTGTCAGCACAGCAATTAAGCTGTCAGGGTTCTGATGTCTAACGCCTTTAACATGATCATTAACTCTTTTGGTTCCTCCTTGCATCGACCGAAATTTTACTGTGAACTGAAAAACACCACAGGGAACTTTACCAGTCCGGATACAACAATTTGAATTTCAGGTGGCATTGCTCTCCCCTGACTACAAGCTGTTGTTACCTGGTTCATCTTTCACTTCTAACTCAGTATTCCATCTCCCCTGCAGTTTAACTGTCAAGGGTCTATAGGCTCTTCCATGACAAACTTCTCAGCCAAACTACATTATGGTTTAAGTCATGGGAATAACAAAGCAGCAGAAAACAAACAGTCCTCTATAAGGGGACAGCATAAATTTGACGTACATTTAACATGTTACCATCATAAATGAAGGTTATAGGCCACTCTTGGATCATGAGACATTTTATTAGGTGCTCTACAAACAGCGAAAAAGTTTTCTGTCTCAAAAGAGTTCATGATGTAAAACACAGAGTCCAGCATACAGTCTCTGTATGGCCCACATGGATAATTCATCTTTGGGAATTTCTCTGGCAGTGGCAGCCTCTTCCTGGCCACAGGATTTTCCAGGTGCTTTCAGTGCCCAGCTGGAGACCCGTGTGCTCTCTCAAAGCACATGGGTAGTACAGTAGCTCTGCAAACACACGCACAGCAAATTGGGCACTTCAGACATAACACCTGCTTAGTAAGAGTCCTGACTGCAGAGAATGTCAGACAATGGAAAAGTCATGGGACAGAAGCCTGCTCTGCCACAACAATGACATGATCCATAACCAGAATCCCTGAGCTTTTGCTCCCCAGCGAGCTGAGGAAGAGCTCTGGTGGCAGCACAGGGAACACTGAGCATAGTGAGGGCAATGAGAACTAAGGTGTCACCATCTGTGCTACAGTTGCTGAGAAGCCTGAAAAAAACCAGACATTCATTTTTGCCTTACATAAGGCAAAGTTAGGGTTTCTTTTTCTAAATACTTGGACAAAAATGTCCATTTAGAGATGAAATCTCAGTTCTGCAATTTTAAGTGATACACAGCCAAATCATGGGAGAAGGAGGCTGTGTGAGGGACTAAAAGGATAGGGAGAGTGAACAAGAGCATCCCATGTGACTGCATAATTGTCATGGCATCAGGGAGTGAACAGGATGAGCAGTTCCCTCTTCCTGGAAAAGGGAAATGGTGCAAATTCCATTCGAAGTCAGGTCTGCTAGAGCACCCTGCTCGATGTCCAGTGAAGGAGTAGGTACTGCACTTGTATTTTAGACATTCCGGATGAGAAGTGGAATGAACGGATTGTACAGCACAGGGGAAGACAAACACACAAGAGCAAACACTCTCCTCTTACCTCTCTCCCTCTCTGTCAACTAACAGCTTCCATGAAATGCCTCAGTCAGCATGTCCCAGCTGGAGTCTGATCCAACAGGATTTATCCTAGTAAGTATTCCTTATTACCCTCCTGTAAGAGATCAGGACGATACCTTTCATTCTAGAAACATTTTACATCAAAAAGTCGAAGTGCCCAAGTTGATCCTCAGCCAGAGTGAGAAAACATTGCTGCAGTAAAGCCAATTGAGCTAAACCACTGGACTGGTGGGAAAGCTGGATAAGATTATTTTTCTATATGACCTCTGAGGGGACAGAGATGATTATCTTTTTAAGCATCCATCTGAAATTGAAGTGACAAAGCTCTTACAGGACCAGCCTCTAAGCGCCAGAGAAATGCTGCTGCTACTACCCAGCCTTGCCCTTTGTGAATCCATTTAAGGATTGCTTTCCAAGGGCTTTTTTGGCCATTACTATAATGGGTGAGAAATTCCTTAGAGCCCAAATTCTTACATGCAGTTGTTGAGTTTGGGGTTTAGTTGTGACTGAAGTTGACAAAAGCTGTATACAATGCAAAGCAGAGCCCAGCGGTGAGGTAATGGGCAATAGGGTGAACCAAGTATAAAAACAGTGTGAAACTGAAAACTTCCTGCCAGTCAAAACGAGATTAAAATAGGGTTAAACAGCAAAGGAAATTTTGATAAGATTCACACCAAACCTGGGGGCGGGAAAAACTGCTCAGCTTTTTGCTGCAGAGTTTACCTCAAGGTGTTACTCATCAATTTCCTATCCAGGGCTGTTCAAAGCTTTCTTAGAAAGCACCAAATGCAACAGCTAAAAAGTCCAGGACTAACAATATAATGAGGATCTAAGATTTGCTTTCACCCACATTCGTTGCCCTCAGGTGAAATTCTGAAGAAAGCTGCTATTTCCTGTGCCATATGCCATGTAACACAGGATTCCCTGCTTCTGAGCCTAGTTGGTTCCTTACATGGAGAGAAACATTCCCAGAGGTTCTGCCTTTGTCCCTTGCCAGCTCTGTCCACGTGCCAACAGGCTGAGTTCCTCATGCCTCCTTCCAAACTCTCCCTACAACAGGTGCTCTGTTCTCCAAATTCATGTGAGCTGCTACATCTTTCCTTTTGAGAGTCACATTGCTCAGAGATTTGTTTAAGCACTGGCTTGTCAGAAGAGCACAGATTAGAACCCTGCAGTCTGTCATGACTCATTCCCGTGGAAAAACAGGGAAAAATCTTAGTAATATGGTGCTCTCCAAACCAACCTCTTCTTCCCTATTTCTGTTACTGCTGTGGATTCAGGATGTGGTTTTCACTCTTGACACTCTGACTACTTGTGCTGGTTGTTTGTATGATGGTTACAAAAAGGTTTGGTGACGGTAGGAGACCTTCCCACGTCCTCTGTGGGCACACCTCTGCTTCAGCGGGTCCTGGAAACCAGCCTTTTTGTCCTGGTGCTCCTGAGTTGTGAGAAAAGGATTCCTTCATGTCTGCTCTACTTTCATCACTAATCTCCTGGATATATTTACTGTTGACTCAGCCTTATATTTATCTTACTAAAACATGAAGATCAGCTTCTAAATTTAGACTTTGCCTCAAGCTGATTTTCCCCCTTGAAAACCCCTTTCTTCTCAAATCCTGGAAAGAACTCCCTACCACTCTTCTCTCTGCCTTCACGCTGAGAATCTTCTACTGTTGCATCGCGACCAAGCTTATCGTTTGCACAACGGCAATAGATGCGCGTGTCAACAACCATAAACTTCAGGTGGTAACACCTTTTTTATTTCCACGGGTTTCTTACCAACACGCAGTATTTGCCCACTGACCTCGGACCTGCCGTGTTGCCAAGCCCAGCAGTGAGTCCATTCCTTGAGGCTGGTCTGTGTGTTTGCAGCGTGGCACTGGCACTGCATTGCAGGTGCCGCTAGAGCTCAGCTCAAGCCCGCTGGTCGTTGAGCGCAGCTGCAAATGTAGGAATCGCACCACTGGCACCTCCTTTTGGATTGTGTGTTCACTGGCAAGACCTCGGATTTGGTGTGACTGCTTTGCAGGGAGCACTGCTTCATGGGAAGTTCCAGGATTCCTGGTCATTGTGCCTGGTGCTGCTTTATTTCAGGGGACGCTGCTGTGGTACTGGGACGCAACATGACATAAGAGCATTTTCTACATGTTGCATTCCCGCTGGTGAAACGAACATCAATATCTCCACCTTCTAGACTAGTTCCCATGGCACACATGCCAGAGCACCATGGATGCTCTAGGATGAAGCCTTGCAAGGGTCCTGTGCTTCAGAAAGAATGGAACCCAAAATACCAGTTTGATTACAGCAGGAGGCCAAACCCTGACTGCAGGAAGAGACAAAATCTTACACATGAAGTTGAAATATCCGTGCCTAATTGTCTAAAGATTTGGCTGTAATTATACTCTAAGAAAAACAACATTACAGGAGTCTGGAGTTGAACATTTTGAACTTTGGGAGTCAGAGAAGCTGAAACATGGGTACATAAATTTAATGTCACTGTTGGGAAAGAGTTGCAGAAGGCTGGATTTGGTCTGTGGCTGCCAACCCCCTAATTATAAAGTCACCTACCCTTCATCTTCTGCACCACAGGAACGTAAGTATGAACATCCTCACCCTGCTCCAAGTAAAACACATTTGTTGCAGCCACCACGGCAGCAGTTGGGGACCACATGTCTCTTTCCCTAGTTCATGGTTTACTCTTTGTCTTAGTTTGAGGGCAGGACCTTCCACCTCCATCCCAGGACAGTGAACCAGTCCATAAGGGATGTCATGCCCTTTGCCCAGCACCACGGAAGCCTCCATCCTGGCTGTGTCCACTGAGAAAGGGATCAACAACCCTAATCATTAACATCAACAAACTATGATCACAATTAAATTTAAATAAGATGTCTTGTACCACAATCACAAGCATCAACTTATCCTCGTTTGAACCAATAGGAGGTAAACAACGAGAGCATTTGAGGGGAGCTGCAAGAAGGAGGGAAAACAAAACTGAAAAGCCAAAACTGAGGAGGCGTTTTTGCAACAGCAATTTATAAGCACAAATTCTAATTGATGAGAACCATAGAAAGCCTGAAGGAAAGGCCAAAGCAAATCCAACCATCCCCAGCAGAATGAGGAAAAACCCATAGAATGCAGAGTGTCTGGTCTGGCTTTTGATTACAGTTGCTGTTCTTGTTGTTTGCATCAGCTTAATTTTAATTGCTGGTTGCTGTGTTACTGCGGCTTCAATGTGATTTCCCACAAACCAGGATTTCACCTAAAAGGCTTTTCAGCCAGGTGAGGCAGCAGCAATTCTATTAAAGGAGACAGGAAAGCAATATACAATTCTAAGGAAACATGCTTTCGGTAATTAACGACAAATTAAGTATAATTTGTGTGTATGTAAATGAGATGTTAAATTATATAAATCTAAACTGTCTGATCCCACGTGTCTAATAAGAAAGCCAGAGATCAGGGCTTTAGAGTGTTGGGAACTGAGTGTGTACAGACATCTGTAGATATACATAACACAGATATGCATGTATGTACATATACATATACCAGATATATTTAAGAACGTACCTGATGATACTTCAGAAACCTGTGCTACTTTTTATCCTTCCGTATTGCCTTAAATGCTGCTTCAAGTTGTAACAGTGCATCGAGTGGCTCATATTGAAATACAGAGAAATGAGAATAGAGTATTGCTCCGAATCCCTGTTGCTTGTGATGGCTTTTAATACCACCCTAAAGAGAGTAAAACAAAAAATCACCCATTGGATCAGTATCTCTGCTCATATTCTCTCCACTGTTAGAGGTGAATTTTAAGGAGTGACAGGAATTATTGTAGCAATAGTCAGGTATAAAATGATACTCGGGTTGCAGGCAGTTACAAGAATGATGCAAAATCAGGAAATCAGTTTTGTTCCACTTGTAGTTTTGATCTATCTGCCTTTTCGTTTTTCAAATCCACCCCCTCACCCTTCCAAGTTTTGCATCACATTTCATATTCTTACCCCCCAGGAGGTTTTTGCATCATGTTTCATATTATCAGCCCCCCAGGAAATACAGAGGGAGATAATATTATTCCACAGGTGCTTATTCACACTTCTGGCTGCTTCAGAATCTCCAAATCAATCCTAACTCCACATTTTCCCAGAGTATCAGTTCTGCTGTATCCCATCACATGCTCCTTTTCCCACAGCTTTCTCTTGTTTGGCTCCATTAATCCTCTCCATGGCAAGTGTTGCAACGAGGATGAACATAAAAATGATCCCAGAAAATCTCAGAAGTAGGGAAGGGGGGAAGTGAACTTGCCCTAGATTTTGTTCTCTCTTTCTGTAAGAAAGTTCCCTAACTAATGGGATGTTCCTGAAGGAATGCCTGCCTTCTCATTAAGCTGGGAGTTTACCTCCAGGTAGGCCTGATCTATTCCAGAGGGCAAAAACTTCTAACAGGGCAAGTTTTGACTCGGTCCAGCCAAATCCTGCCACTCACAAAACAAGGGAATAAATCATCAGCATTTACAGCAGTGCTGTCATTCCCTCGGCAAGAACCGTGTGGATCATAAACTGCCCTGCTGGAATCACAAACCACCATTTATATTCCAGATACTGAACAAACAGAGCAACTTCAGAAATGTCAGTATCACTGTTTCCATCAGCATTGATAAGTAATGCTTACAAGAATAAAAATTAAATAAGCGATGTTAAAAATAATTGAGTTGACTAAGGAATGCAAGCAGATGAGGAATGAAGACACAGCACACAGATGACTCAAAGCTGATGGAAACAAACTAGTCAAATGAATATTTGCCAGTAGTATTCACCCAGCTCTTGGCCAGATAACTCATGATTTTGTTCTCAGTTTGGCAATATTTAAGTATTTCTCTAAACGTGATCCCCTAGAAGTGTCCAGCTGGTTTTTGGACATACTTTTACAGTTCAGACTCAATCCTGTACAGGATCTGTCCAACACGTGATGTCCACAGCAGGAGCACATTTGTTTCTGCCAAGGTGATGCATGTTTTGCCTATCTTCAGACATTCTCACAAACCACATTAAACTCCTCTGTCACCCATAGGCCAGCGAGTGGCACATTGGCCTCTTCCACCATATAAATGTAGAAACTAACAAAAACCCTCATGTTGCCCTTAAAAAAAAAAATCCAGTCTTTATGAAGGGTAATACTTAGAGTCAGTCTTAAAACTCCAGTTACAGGAGGTAAAGGACAAAACCCCGTAATTGTCACCACCGAAATACCTTAAGGCTTTGAACCCAATGAAAATATGAGAAGGGGTTGGCTGGCCATATTTCATCCCTGCCCTTGGCTGTACCACTCGTGGGGCAAGAGCAAGTCTTGACACACGTCTCAGCTCCCCCAGCTGTTTTGCTCTCCCTGCTTCCAGCAGGTCCAGGCATGGGTTGTTTCTTTGTGTACAAAGGGTGGTATTGATGGAAACAAACAGTTGAGGCTCGTGAGACAAGTTCTTCAGGTGGCTTATGGGAAGGTGCTTGGGATTTTCCCTGTTCCTCTTCCTCCTCTTTGTTGGAACTGACTCCCTCTATCCTCAGCAGAATGCACCTGAGAGTCACTCCAGCCCAGAAACGCCAGTGCTGTGTCTACTGGAATTCAGAGGTGGCTTGTGATAATTGCTGCTAGATCTTCATCCAGACATGGCTGATTTTGCAATTTAAGCCAGATGCTCAGTAAATGGGGTTTTCTTTTTCACCCTCTTAGGATTTGTCTCACCGTAATTCTTTTAGCCGTAATTTCCACAGATCTAATTCATCATCTCCCTAATGAAACCTTTCGCATCACACATTATTTGCACCTTTAAATTCTTTTGCTATAAATTCCAACCTGAAGCTTTATTAGTTTACATTGACATGACTCAAAGACAGAAAGGGCTATCCCTGTTCTGGACTGACCCTAATAAATCTTAGTCCTTTGACATCACCCCAGTGACATTTTAATGCGACTGGTAACATTGTTTGGCTACAACACGCCCTTTTAGAAGGGTATCCAGTATTCCCCAGAAGACAAGTCGTGGAGAATCTTCCTCTGTGTTTGACAGTTTCGATGCTTTCAACAGTCACTGCTAAAACTTCGTCTCTGATATCTGGGTGTCTGCCTTCCTCTTTTACTCAATTCTTGTTTTACTTCACTTTGCATCTTAAATATTCTACTCACTCTTTTTTGTAAGCAGAATGTTTGGAAACTGGAGAAAGAACACAGTACAAAGCACCAGAGGCAGGAGGTAGGTGTACCCCTGCCAGCCAGCCTTGGGACACGAGCCTTTGTGCTCAGTATCCCACGTAGCGGGGAGCAGGAGGATAACCCACGTGCCATCACCATGTGCAGTTACAGCTCGGGTAGGAAACGCTGCCCTACTTCAACACGTTCAGGCAGCGGTGGGAACAAACACCTCACTGGTGTGACCGAGTGAAAAAATGGGAAATGCTGAAGGTGTGTGCAGGAATACCTGAAGGACACGTGGAGATCAGCTATTTGACCCCGTGAATTAGATGACATTTGACATGCCAGTGGAGTATTTTTTTAAAACAGAGCCCTTAGAGAACACATGCACTGAAACATTTCAAACTTATTTTGTAACCACTGCGGAGTCCTGTAAGGTCTTCTATAGCACCTGAACTGCAGTCATTTCCAGTGACTAAACGATTCTTAATCATACAGGTACAATTCTTTGGTGATAATGTTTATTCACTGGGAGTTACTTTGGAGTTTTAGTATGACATCATATATTCCAGTTGTAGAGACAATAGACCATGACTTTTTTCCTTTCTTCTTTTAATGTGGACAGGAGATGTCTAAGGTCAGGTCCTCTAAGAAGAATTTGGCCTTTAAAGTTTTTTGTTTCAGACTCAGATTCCAATTATAGTTGTAGTTCCACCCGAGTAGTTTTTTGTAAAAAACAAAGTTATACACTAAATTAATTTCTGGTTTAGATCAGTGGATGTGCACTGGGATAAATTTGGCTCAGTGCAATAATGATGGCAAAGCAGCCGAGCCACATGATTTACTATGCTAAATACAAAGGCTGGATCTAACTGTTTCTCCCAATCCTTTTTTCCAGGCACGTGAAAGTAAGAAAACAAACAAAAGACCTGCCTGGCAGAAGAAATAAAGCTCTGTCAGAGATGTCACATGCCGACTGCTGATTTTCATATTCTTCATATCTGTTTTTTCTCTTTGAAATACATGTAGAGTATGGTTGTCTCTGCCTCGATCCACAGCAGATTATGTTAAATTATCCGTATTTCTAATAAGCAATATAAATAATTAGGCAACAGTACATGACAAGAAAATTACATTTTGAGCTACTGCTGACATGCCTTTGGTGTTGTTGGCAGAAGCACATTATTGTGAAATGGAAATTAAGTTGAAAAACCCCAGTGAGAAGAACTGGAGAGAGTACAGCACGTTCAGTGCCAGGTAGTGCTGCTGCGAGAGTGGATTTCCTGGGAGCCGGTCCTGGAGTCCCTGCTCACTTCCAGCGGGAGCACAGACCCCTGCAGAGCTGCTGAGCACCCGGGTGTGTGCTGCTGAGCACCCACCTGTCCTGCTAGCCCGGAGTGTAAAGCTTGCCCCAGAGAGCTCAGCTTTTAGAAGAGTGCATGAGACCTGAGAGAAATGGAGAGCAAGTGTTTGTTTCAGAAAGTTCTGTTTCTGTTTTAAGCCACGAGGCCGCACTGTAAATAAACAGTGAGGACAAGCCAAGGCCATCATTACATGAGTAAAAGTGCATAGAATTGGGTATTTCTGCTCATGACCTTACATAACACCACCACCAGCCCCCAAAAACAAAAGAAGAGTCTGAACAAACAAGAGTTCAAACACCGCAGCTACTCGTCAGCAGGGCAGTGGACAATTATCCACTGCATGGTAGTCCTGCTTTTAATCACCACAAGTCCTATGAATGCTGGCTACAATGTTATTCCCCTCCCAAAACTGTTACGGATGTTGATCCTCCAAGTGTGGTCAGCAAATGGTCCAACACTTTCCTGCCCCCAGGACCAGAAGGGATGATTCAGCAAAGTTGGTGTCTGCAAGATGCAACATTGCATTCTGTGCTTTCCTCTGCTAAGAAAACATCTCTGAGGCTTTCAAAAGAGCAGGAAAAGCTTCATTCATCTTTTCTCTGCACTGGTCTCAAAAGCAGGCCAGAGACATGAGTCCAGGGCCTGCCACAGAATGTTCTGTGCCAGGGTTCCCACAGACGAGAAGCAGCCTCATGGTGATCTGCCTCCCAGTGATACCCCAAACCATGGCAAGCAGCAGCAACAATCCAAAGGCTTTATTCCATCACATGTCATTCTGTGCTGTCACGTGGCACGTTTACATGGCACAGACAGTATCACATCATCCCAGTGGACTGTTTCAGTAGGTTTTGGTGAAAAAGAAAAGGGAAACCCTCCTCCATGGTCGGGGTGGAACTAGATGACATTTAAGGTCCCTTCCAACACAAACCATTCTGACTCTATGGCATTATTTCCTTATGTTCGGTGGAAAAACAGCTCGGGAACTACAGTCCTGCCTGCAGCCGAGTATTTCACAACCAGGCACCTCTGACACAGACACCTTCAGGCATCCAGTACTTTCTGTCTTTGTCCTTCCTCTGTTCCAAATCTTCTCTTCCTCTGAACGTGCAAAAATGTATTCATCCAACCGGGGTAAAGTAAGGCAGCAAACACTTCAGGAGAACAGACTTGTTCCGTTTTTGATTCAGTTTCAACGCAGACAAAATAGACCAGGAATGAGATCAGCAGGGAAGAAAGGAGTTTATACAACCCCTTATAAACCCCTGGTTGCACTGGAGAATTCCAGTTGCTCTCAAGTGAGGAAGGACTCAGAAAATGTTGTAGTGTTGTTGTTTTGGAAAGGCAGAGCCAGTCATTGCCGCCATGCAAACTGTACAGATAACCTCAACCATTCAGGAAGCTCCAGCCCCCGAATCACTGGTAGCCAGGCTTAGAAGAAAGTTCAAAAAATAATCTAGCAAAGTGTTAAGCTGGGACTGTTTTCCCATTTCCCATCACACTGAGAGAGGCTGCAGAGCCAAGCTTATTGCAGGTGCTTGACATCGAGCCTGATCATTTACCATTACTATACCACAGTATTCTCTGGCAGATGTTCTACTTTGCTTTGTCCCCACCTCCTCCCATCTCCAAAAATTTCCTCTTTTTCACAAAGAACACAGCATCCCAGGTTTCCAGGAGTTAATGATTTACATTAAACAAACAAGAGCATGTCACTGAAAATCTTATCAAAAGAGCTAAAAAATGCCACTGACATGTCAGATCACTGCATGATTTGGAGAATGAGACCTGCTTGAGTGTTATGGGCTTTTGCCACCAACAGTGACCTTGGAGAGAAGTCACATCTGGTTGTCAGACCTCAGCAATGGTGTGTGACACACAGTCTTCTGGAACAAGCTGCAAGTCTTGACATTTGGCCCACTGCTCACCTGAGCAGCCCTTGCCCAGTTTAAGGAGTGGCCAAGGGAGTGCACTTCATTTTGTTACAGTCAACTGATTACTAAATCTCATTTCCCAAACCAAACAAAAACAAATGTTTCATTTTCAAATCATTATCACAAGTGTCACAGCTTTGAAACGAATTTCACTGAGCTCTTACTCTGATCATTGTGATTAAAGCAATGTCAAGGACCTTTGCAAATGGCCTGAAGCTGAGCTCAAGGGGAATTGGAATCTAAGCCTGGGACTGAGATACTCACTGGCTTCAGGGATGTTTCACTGCACTCAGATATATGTGAGGTTTAAATCTTTATTAATGCTCCCTATCAGCAACATATAGACTGAAACCATGCTCCATACTTTCTTCTTTCACTCCACTCTTCCAAGGTAAGACATTTGCCAGATGGCTTCATAAAGTTATAGTCAATTTGAGTTCTTTTGTTGTTCTGGGTTTTTTTTTAAATCTGAATCTGCTGTAAGGTTCAGGCAAAACGGGTCTAAATGAATCCGTGGCTTCTTTTGGTACTACGGACTCCTGTCAGCACACGACACACACAAGCCAGCAAATGTCCTTTATTTACCTAAGAGGTGGCCTCCAGAGGGTAACATCAGCACATGTTGTGCTCACACGTAGCCAGGTTATGGTGAACCTACGTCTTTGTGGTTATCTTTGTGGAAGCTTCAACACTGCCCCTCTCCAGTACAGGGTTCCTGTGTTGATACTGATGATTTCAGATTATATCTCGCAAAAACGTTTGGTTTCTGAACAGACGTGGCCTCAAGGTTTACAATTTTACATCAAAACAATATAAACTTCAAAGGTTTCTCTATTGGTTTTACGTGACTTCACTACTTTGTTCTATTCTTTTCAGGTTTTCATAATGAGTCCTTAACACCAGTATATGAAAATGCAGCCAGATAAACAGCTGGAAGTCAGTATTAGCAGTCACAAATTAAGTAAATAGAAATATTTGTAAACACATGTAAAGAGTCTTGAATAGTCAGCTCAGATCATCTGCATATCTCATATATCAGTCCCTCTTGGATAATGAAATAAACACTTTACAAAAGGTCAGTTAGCCAACCTACCAACAACCTACCAAATAAAAACCCACACAGAGAGGGCAAAAGGCAGCTAAAAGGTTTAATTTGCCGGGAATAGAGAACCATTTAAGTTCTTGCCTTTCCTTGTGGAACCAGTTTTACTTTGCTTCACCTCCCTTTGACATTTTGGGTTCCATCCCCACAGTGTTTCCAGACTGTTTGCCTCAAAAACATGTTCTATATGTCAAATACATTAAAGTTAAATGGCACTGGGAGCTTCTAGCTGATTCTGAAGTACTTGCAAATGAGCTTTCGCTATTGAGTTTCCAAACCCAAGGATAATCCTCTCTGAACATTATCAAATTAATTTATGTTATTAATTTATAACCTCTGAATCACCTGTATTTTCCCAGACCAGGTATCCTGGCTCTGAGCAGGAGCTGCCCTTTGCTGGCAGGGTAACTGCACACAGCATTCCCTGGAGCTCATCACTTTCTAAAAACAAGGCCCACATTCACCAAGCCATTTCTGATGTCTCTGACTTTTACCTCTAATAGGATGGAGAGTAACCTTGAAAATAGATTAAGTCTTGGAAGCCTTGTTTCCTGTGATAACTCTGAATGTGCCAGACTCTGTAGATACAGTATTGCTGCCCTCTCAGACTGGAAAAGTGCAGTGTCCCTCAAATCTGGAAGGTCACACATTGCAGGATGCAAAAATACACCATCAATCCAATGTAGCTGCCAACTAACGAGTGGCTAAACCTTGATTCATCGTGCAGTTGATACAGATTAACCCACACAAACAGAAAACCACAGTCTGACTTCCTTGTCCGCTGTAGCTGCCTTTATTTTCCCATCTCACTGGAGCACTTTAAGGTCGTGCGTCAGAACCTTCTACTCACTCCTGGCACAGGACGAGATGTAATACACCACTCCACGATTAGATGCAGTTAGAGGAACCTCTTCTGGATGTTTCTGAGCATATCAGCAGGTCAAAAGGACATCCTGCATAACCTGACCTACTACATAAAATAAGCTATTGGATTTCTTTGAGTTAATTGAATATATCTATTTTAGAGAAATATTTCTAGAGCTTTGAAGTAAAAAATCTAATAAAATGCCTGGTAATTTTTTTTCGATGTTGTATTTGTTCAGTTTCATTATTATATATCTTTCTTGTTGTTCACTGAATGTCTGACTTCAGATCCCAATATTGATTCATATTTACAGTGTGGGGCCCTAAAATCAGATCTGGTCTGGTTTGGGATATGTGAAACAAATACATTGCTTTGAACTCCTCCTCCAGGACACTTCAGTCCTTTTCTTAGCTTGTTCCAAATTCTCATATTTTTTTCAATCTAGAGCAGGAATAAGAAAGCTGATTTTATAATACAGACATCTTTGGCCTCTAGAAAGAGAAATCAGACAAACTGTCTCATTTCTGTAGGCTCCAAAAGAGATATTCAATTAGGATTATAATTTAGGCAATAACTACCTGTTGGATTAGAACTGATAAGCTGCATGCAAAAGCTGTCCAGTCCATGATCATGACTACTGAGCCAGCTGTTCTCCAGCAGACATTTTACATTTACTTCGTGAAACTCTTTTCCTTCCAAAAACTCTCCCTGGAAAATTCTTATTTATGAACTGAAACAACCGAAATTGGAAAAGACAAGATTGCAAGATGACCGTAAAACTGTCTTTAATTAAGAAATGGATTGAACCAAATCCAGGGTGTACTCTTTGCATCTGAGACAGGCAAGAGAAACAGTTTTAAAGCCACATGCCTCTTACGGCAGATAAACATTTCACTAGAAAGAGCAAAGTGCTTCCTTCCTTTGTTCTAATTTCAAACCAGAGCAGCACTAAAAAAACCCCACCTGATATGTAGCTCCTCCACTGAGGTCATCATGAGAGCCTGTACCTAGTTTCTGACTTGAAAGGATGTCACACATGTACTCTCTAGTGAGCAGGAAACTGTGTCAGTGCTTCTTGTGGTTTTGAGTCTCAGATCACACTATCAGCAAGAGAGCAAAGACATGTTGCTTTACATTATTTGGGTTTTTTCCAGTCAATGGCCTACTTTCTATAACAGGGCAGCTAAACAGCTTTATAGAACTTCTGCACTGCAGGCAGAGGCACAGTTACAACCATAGTTAGTGACAGCAATGGGACAGCAGAGGCCTGAAATTCAATAAAACTCATCATTTGCACACATGCACCAAGTTCCCAATGCGCTTAGACAATCTTTTGCAAAGTTTATGCTGCCACTCCATCATTGCTATTGTTTAAAAGTAGCTTACCCAAGCCCGTACATGTCACATTCATGCCTGTGAGTTAGTGTAGACATACCCTCAGGGTTGTTTGAGTTACGATCTCAGCCATGATTACGCTGAGTAAAGTCCAAGCGCCTCACACAGACGTGACCCAAAATCGTGCTGTGCTGGCCCAAATTGCTGCAGTTTTCCTGACATGACTCCACCTGCTTGTAAAACCTGCAGCCAGTGACAGAGCAAACTGGACTGAGGGACTATTGCAGACAGTTGCACTGTGGCCTGAGCAGAGATTAAGGCTAAGCCAGCTAAATATGAGTGGTTACAGTGGGAGTTTATTTTGAATAACAACCACTGTCCCTGGGCTCACAAACTGCTTGTATTGTCTGGAAAAAAACTGCAAGCAATATGTTGGGCAAGGATTACTACTCTGCATTTTCTCATTTTTAGAATAAAATTTCAGAAGTACATCCCCAGCCTGTCCTTCCTTCTTTACTCATAATTCAGTGAAAGAACATTCACTAGTCCTGCCACGTACAGCTCACTAACTTTGTCATTTACGAAGCCATCACGAGCACCTTGGCCAAGACGTAGTTCAGCTCCTCCCCCTGCCATAAGTTTCATTTCACCACACATTGCTGCAGTTGTCTTCTGAATTCTGGGCTTTCCACACCTGAGTCACACATGCAAGCTGAACCCACCTCTAGTATTGCAGTCCCCTTGGTCCGGTTCCACCACCGCACACTTAGGACAGTAACACTGTTATCTCCTTGATGGGATACTCTGAATATCCCTTCACAGTTCTGTTATCAAATGAAACTTCCTTCCTCATCATATGAGCTTATGTACCACTGTCCCCCTGAAATAATCAGGGATTGAACCTCTACAGAACTTGGGTACTAATAGCGCAGATAAAGGTACCCCGGACAGAGCTACAATGGTTTTGTCTCTCTCGGTTATCTTTGGTATCTCTACGTCAGGATAAACCAGAGTCTCCAGAAAAGGCATGAATTCATCACTTCAATAAAAATGTAAGCTGATCTCAGATGTGAGTCTTCAGTGGAACCTCACACTTGTACACATTTTAGCCATATCTTCATTCACTCTGCAGTGCTGAGCACAGGAAATGTGAAGCTGCACTCTGTGCACAAACAACCCTTGGCCACACATTCTCCCCCACACCACATCTGGGAATGCAAGTACATCCTTTTGATGGTGCAGGGAACAGGAGTTACCAACAGATCCAGCTACAAAAAGGGAGGTTTGTGGTATTTTATTTCAGCTGGATCACTTTCTCTTATCAGATTGAAAAACCAGCATCGTGCGCATGTGTGATGGTACAAGTGATAAAGTGACTCCCCAATGCAGGGACACTGGGACTGACAAACACCCAAAACTGCTACCAAAGGCCTGTCTCATGAAACCACATCCTCACTGTATTCAGGGTCAGAAAATATTGGGTACATCCAGGTCCTGTGCCAATTGCCCCAGCTCAGCCCATGGTTAGACCTTTGGCAGTAACACTCTTTAAGAATTCTCCACCCAGTCCCAGCTGCTTATTTCTATCTTCGTGCTCCCCTCTCTCCTGCTGGCACAAGAGCCAGGGTTCTGCACAGAGAGAAGAAGGCAGAGGTAAAATGAAGCATAAACCAGCTTCCTGGAAAGAAACACTGATTAATATACAATCCTTGTGCAAAGATCTCTTGCTACTCCGAGTTACGTCCAGGACTGTTCTGGATTCTGAGTTCCAGGGAATTGAAATGGAGGTTAATTCTCTCCCACCTGCCAGTTGCAAACTCAGCACAACTGAGGCTACAACCCCTTGACCCCTCTCTGATGTAGTCCCAGAACACGGCCATTGCCAGCCAATGACCCTGAGCTATGGATTCAGAAGAAGAGCTGGAGCAGTCTGTAGAACATTCCTATGAATCACATAACCCAAAAAGTATGTGGTTTTACAATCTTTTTTACCAGTGGGGGAAGAATTTACTGGCATCCAAACTTGAACCCAGATGTTTTCATCAGGCACGATTTTGTTTTTCTTTGCGTTCAGGCATGACACTGAGTACTGCCTACAGTTGCATTGAATTAATGCAGCTACAAACAGGCAACATTCCTTACACTTTTCATTTACTTTGCAATATGCATTTGCTTAGTTCCAGCAACACAATTCACTCTGGCACCAGCTCAGCTTAAAAGTTCAAAAAGACTCAAATTTAGCTAATGGTAGATTTACAGCACAGTAATTTCTCCTGCATTTTCCTTTTATGTAAGCCCCTCCGGTGACCACATACAGAGGCACATAGATGTGCCTACACATTCAAAGGTTTATAAACTGATTAGTTATTTGAAACTCAATAAAAATGAATTCTTGTTCCAAAATCCAGCAGCTGGCCAGGGTTAAGTAGATCTGATACACCATAAAAAGTGGCAGTCAGTGGGATTACCCATAAAAAGTTAAACAAAAACTCTCTCAGTCCTGAGAGAATAAACTTCAAATTCAATTTCCAAATGCACCCAGACTAATAATAAAGTTCCATAGAAAGTCTTCTCAGGAGCCCTCATTAAATAAGCATAAACCAACCAGCAGAAAGACATTTAATGAGCAAACCAAGTTAATTCACAAGCGCTGGGAAAAATATATGCAAATATTTCATAGTTTTGGTTCAGCTAATAAAAAGTCAGGAAAAACTTGTTGATACCTAAATATTTTTTTTTAAATTAGTTTTTCTCGCAGAACAGTAGAAAATTGTGTAGAATTTAATGTGCCTCTAAGAAACACAAACTCAGTGAAGAAAGCCAACTGCAGGAAGCTGCTGAACCTCCTGGAGAAAGCAAAATTTACCCTCTCAAAGCTCTATCATGGGCACAAGGTCACAGTGTATGTTGGCGCTGCAGTAAGACCTTATGTCTCAGTTTTCCTGCACTGTGTGAAACATTAAACAGGCCCTCAGAGAGAGAGCAACTGAAAAATGAGTTTTTATTGAAGAGCATGAAGATTAATGGGAGTTGGATGTATCATTCACATCTCCACCTCTCTGTACTGGTGAGTCCTGTGGAGTAACAGAACCCTGTCAGTGAGTGGGACCATTTACCAGAAACGGCTGTTATGGAAACCCTGGAGTAGCAGCAAGATAATAACTGGAAGACAAACAGCACAAGTGGAACAGATGGTGATGTGAGCCAATAGAGTGATGAGATAGAAAATCAATTAAAAGCAATCTTCATTTTTGAAAGGTGGCGACTTGTCCATCTTTAGTTTGAATTATCCAGCTGGACTTTGCATAGGAATGACCCCAATTTTAGATAAATTCCAAAGAAGGAAGTTATGGAGCAGGTAACCATCGCACCAGTATCTCACGACATTCTGTGGAAGATGGAACAGGTCTAAATGCAGCAGTGTTTGTGCAGTGATGCCAACCCACCTTCTTTTCTCAAAGATCCTGAGAATGTATAAACTGTTCTGATGCCTTCCTCAAGCTAGTCGCAACTAGTCTTTCATGAGAGAAAAACAGGCCTTAATAAATCTAGTGTTTATGCAGAAAATAACTTCCCTATTATTCAAGTTGTACCCTAGCTGATTCCAGAACTGGTCTGTGCTTGTGCTAAATGCACTAAGAGCTAATAAAAACCGTCTTGGATTAGAAATAGGACTCTTTATTCAGCATTCCAAATGGAAAACTTTGAGATGACTGAACAGTTCATTTAGCATTTTGATTTCATTCAGAAACATTGTTTCCATTGCATGCATTTACGAACTGGCAGAAACCTCCAACCCAGGATTGTACAATAGCGTTTTCATTGCTGTTTCATCCATGCCAGCCAAAATGATCTCATAAATGCAAATATCCACAATATAGAGTGGAAGTGGAAGCTTCATCATTTGAGGTGCGCTCGGTTGCCTCCTGACCTGCTCCCCATCATGCTGGGAGCCTGATGAATTCCGTGCAGTCGGTAGAGAGCTGAGGCAGTTTTTTTGAATTTAGTCTAGAACTAGACTTTAATTTTGCATAAATGCAGCTTTCTAGCTCTATTTTTTCATCTTTTTTATTTTTATTGTAGCATTACTTCTGCTTGCAGCCACCAAACAGCGCTGCACTGAAAGCCTTTGCCGCGGCTTTTAAAATCACCCCGTACTCGGGGCTCAGTTAAATCTTCCCAACACTGTGCTTTGCTCATCATCCTACTTCTTAAACATTCCCTCCCTCCGAGCCCCCGCCCTTTGCTATCTTCCCACACTGAACACACCTGTAGGACTCCTCAGATAGAAAAGCAAAGTAAACAGCCTCAGCGCACTCCCAGGGTACAGCATGTGCAGCACTCCCAGAGCTGACAGTTCACAGCACTTATTTTGGACACTTCTGCTGATAAGGAGGAATGAGTTTGTCCATTTCCTCAAAAACTCCACATCCCATTAATAAGCACCTGAGAGGAAAGACTGGTCTGGCAATAACCCTGACACCCCAGTCCTCAACTGCTTGAAGTACATGTTCCAGAGAAGCATGTAGTTATCCCATCAAGAGCACAGGAATGCTCTGCTTGGACCTTTCTGGTTCAACACAGAATTCAGTTTTTCATCTTGAAGCAGCACCTGCCATCAGAAGGTGTTGGGAGGTTATGACACATTTCAGGCATGTGGTTTAATCTATAAAGGTCTCATGTATATATAAAATTAGTTTCTGTTTTTAACCACTTCAGGGGCAGACATTTTGTGTTTCCATGACATAATTGCTATTAAAAAGTAGGAGTTGGAATGGCAATCCCTTCATTTATGTTCTCTCTATCTCCTTAGGTCTTCACATCAAAGGAACTTTGAGCCCAGAGTGATCAGAAACTTCCAAAAGCGAGATGTAAGCAGAGCTTGAAAATGGTATTCAAGAATACCAGTATGAAAAACCTACATGGAAAAAACCCCCTTTTTCCATTACAATTCCTGTCTGTGGACACATTACTACACTGATGTGAAATTTGTATCACTAGAGATAAGTCTGTAATATAAAAAATAAAATAAAATAATGGAACAACTCCTAAGAAACAGAGAAGGTAATGATGAAGCATCTCATTGGGTGGCAAAGACATGAGGTCTACAAAATTTTTTTCTTTGATCTTCCTGTGTATCCAGTCCAGACTCTAAGAAATAACGAACATAAATGGTGAAAGGATACACCAAAGACTGTTAAGAGAAACATGAGGCAGAAATAGTTTATCCAAGATCACTCATGAACTCAGTGGCAGTCAGGAATAACCTGGACATTTTTCACATCACAAGTTGGTGACACAAATACAACAAGCACTGAAGATAAAATTCTAAATATTAATCTGAATTCCGAAATTCCGGTCTTTGAAGATTTTTAAATTCATGATGATACTGTTATTATTGGAATCCTTCTGTGTATAATCGCTAAGGAATGAGAAGTATCTGGTAATATAAACCTCAGCTTTGATCAAAGGGCCAGATTACCATGTAAATTTGTGTGTCCCATTTACATCCTCTGTTATTCAAAGCACGGTACTGAGATGGGAGGGACCTGCTGCACTAAGATAAAGACACAGAGAATTTAGAGGCCCTTTCTGCATCCAGGAGTTGGCACGTTCCCATTTCCAGCACCTTTTCCATTAACAGTAATGGGTCAAAATCTGTTGCATTTTTACAACGAATTTTTATACAAATAAGGACTCCATGACTGACCAAGGGTGAGGGTGGTCTGGCATGGGAGCAGTCTCCAGCCCTAGAAACAGTCAACTGGACACAACCCTCAGCAAACTGCTCTACCTTGGGCCTGCTCTGAGCTGGGGAGTTGGACTAGATGACATCCAGATGTCCCTTCCAGCCACAAATACTCTGTGATTCTGGGAGTCTTTCATCAAAAAAAAATCCCAAACTCCTAACCAAGCCAATTCTGCTGATTTTACAGCAATTAAATAAGAAGAAGATTGGGAAACCACAAACATTAAGCAAATACGTAAGTTTTTTCACTAGAAGTAGACTCAGGATATCATGAAAGTAAGAGATTTCTGTTGGTGTAGATTGTAGGGTTTCAGGTACCTATCCCTTCAACCAAGCCTGGCTTTTCCAGATTTCAGGTACTTATCCCTTCAACCCAATCCGGCTCTTCCAGAGACACTTTTTTGTTTGGACACAGTTTTGTAATAAGGTCACTTTTTGCATTGTCCTTGTCCATCCTCAGGGTCTCTTCAAGCGGGCTCAATCTCTACCCAAGAGGGACATTTTCCCAACATAATTTTGTAAACCAATACATGCTTTATTACATCCCAAAAGTTACAAACACACACCTGCCCACAGCACAAAGCTTGTAGAGGCTCAGCTATTAACTGAGCTGACTTCCTCGACATTCCTTATACTTAATCTGTATACACAGAGATGCAAAGTCAGCAGACTGGGTTTTTTTCCATTCATAATTAAAATAATCAGTGCAGTCCTTGATAAAGCCAATTCATCTAATAAACAAAGCATTTCTTTTTCAAGATTCAGTTTTCTAAGGACAAACCTCACTTGACTCCTGAAGCAGCAGGAGGAGTTATAAGACATGCAGGCCTCAAAGACAGGAATTGTTCCATATCTCATTTTTCATCTCATTATCAATGACATTTACATTTTTCAGTAGAGGCTGTTAAAGCAGGACAGAGGTAATTAAGTGCTTTGGCTGTTCATAGGACCTGCCCAGTTAATTTTTGTACAGTTTGTTTGAGCACATAAGTATGTGAGGCTCATGTGGTGATAAGAAATGAATGTTACACTGAATGCCTAAGGAAGGAAAGAATTCTAGTTTGGGTGAGAGAAGGTGAAATCAGGACACAGTGACAGAATCCAGGGTGGAGAAACTAAACTGCTTCTGATGTATCTGCTTGGGATCTATCTGGGTCCTCGCAGGACAGGGGGACACTGGGATCCACATCACTTGGCTCTACCTCTGTAGAATTCCAGGGAGACTGGATGAAATGATGGCTAATCCTGACTAAAGGTGACTAAAGATAAGATTCTGACAAAAGGCACCTTTTGTCAGAATAGAATAGTTTATCAACCAGAACAAATCCAAAGGTGTATCTCTTTACACCAAGGCCCCCTTACACCATTTCATTTCTGTAGAAGTTTCCCTTGTAGCAGAAATGACTTGCTCCTCTTCACGCTGTGGTGACACATAAAAGGGAATCTTCCTGGATGATGCTGCTCTAGGTAATTCAGCCCTCTTGGAAATGAGTGCTAACTGAAGTTTTACATCTCTCCCTCCAGGAGTTTTCTCTGGTGCTGATTAGCTTACCTGTTGCTCCACTTAAGACTCACCTTGCTCACAAGTCACAGCCCAGAGCACTCACCAAGCAGCCAGCAGTGACACTGACATCAGATGTTTAATCTTTTGAACATGGGGACTTTTATCTTCCACGGGGACTTTGCGAATTTTATAGGACATGCACTGGAAGAACAGAAATAATGGTACATACTCACACTTGTAAAGACTTTGTCAAACTGAGAGTGAGCAGCAAAACAATAAGTAATGCCATGACTATCTTATACAAACATAAATGATGAGACAATGTAGAGTTAATGAAATCTCAGTCAGCTATCTCTCTGGAAACATGTTGCAAACACTTGTATTTCTTCTTTTCCCAGCTCTGCATTCTCTGAAGGACATTATAATTTATTGTCTCAAGCCGTATTTGGTATTTAGTGCCTGAAGAAGCTTGTGAAAAAAGATCTGTTTGTTACACGAAAACGAAAACATGTTGTGGTTTCACCTCAATTTCTTTCCTTCTCCCCCACTTCTAAAGAGAAGAGACAATTTTAAGAAGCAGAAAAAGTAAACAAATAAGATAGAAAAAATATACAAACACAAATACAAACAAAAACAACTCATAAGTTAGGAAAAAACTGGAACTTGTGCCTGGGGTAAAGCATGTAAAAAGTGGTGATTTATTCAAGGGTAGAATTTTGGCATTTTTCTTTAGCTTCAAGTAAATAAATAAGACAAAGAAAAGTCTTTTCATTTGATTGTTGTGCAGAGCCTGGGGCTATGTACATTGGACACTGTTTGCAACTGTTTTCATTTAGGGATGAGTGAAGTGGTTCAATTAAAACTTGAGCAGTTCTGAACCTTTGCTGAGAATAAAACAGAGTATTTCTGGGAAGGTTCAAGGAAGACCAGTTAACTGTCATTACTCACCTCTTTGTACTCATGTGCTGTCACACTGTCTGGATTCAGAAGTGCCACCATATAAGCCAGTCCTATTATATTATGTTTAACTCTGCTGATCAAACCAGTCTGAATTGGTTGGGCTAGCAGCATGGAAATCTGGGGGAACTAACCCAAATAAAACAAGAAGTTTTGAGGTCCACCCATTACAAAATTCTCACACCCACTACTGTGACCTTTCCTTCTGTGGGAAAAATAGGAGCTGTCGCAATTTCTAAGGAGAGTAGCCCTGGGGCATTAAAGCCTTAGGTTGGGTCTGCACCAGGGCCCCTGTGGAGGTGAGAGGTGTGAAGGGGTGCACGAGAAGTGCTTGGAGAAACCCATAAGGTAGGAACAAAGCAGCAAAACAGCACTTGGCTGGTGAGAGCTGTTTTTCTCTGGAAGGACAGCTATGTTATACTCCCTTTCACTGCACTGCTGCAGCACGAGGTCCCAGTGCTGGCACAGTTACGCTCAAATGCTTTGGCTCCATGGCTGAGTAGTATTTCTTTCCCAGGAAAGGCCTCATATTGGAGGCATAAGCAAGAGCCACCTCACTGCTCTGAAGCCAAGTATCTCTGTGAGCTACAGTCAGTGGAACGCTCTCCCCTGCTCTGGACCCAGCTCTGACAGCTGTTTCCCAATCATGATACAAGTTCATCATATCCCTGTCGACTCAAACTCAGCTGAAAAAAAACCCCTCAAAGCTACAGTGTCAAAACTTGGAAAACTACAGCCCTGCTAACAGACAGAAGTGACTGCAAGCCCTCCTGTGGATCCCAACTTCCCCAGCCCAACGAGTTCTTCTGGTTCCACTCGATGTGACCTGAGAGATTGGCTGCTCACCGGCTGACAGCCCGAGTGCTGTTATGGGCGTGAGGTATCCCAGCCACATCTGCCACAGATCATACAACCTGGCATGTTTGCACTGCCAGTGTCCTCTGAACTATTTTACTTTGTTTGCTGCTGGTTCCTTCAGAAAAGGGTGGAAGCCACTCCTACTGCTCCTGTTGTACCTGTTTCATACAGGACGTATGCATTGGCCTGGGCTGTTTGCTCCTCCAGTCTTCACTCTGAATCCAGTTCTGCATTAAACTTTTCTTACTTGAAAGGTCAAGAGACTACTTCTCTTCCAACTGTATTGAAGAGAATTGTCTCATATGTATCATATGCATGTGAGGAGATCCTCCACCTCTGAAAGAGCTCTCGGCCTCAGTTGTTTGTGGTGCACCACTCAGAGGACACACAGTTACATCCACGAGAGCTGGAGGTGAACTGTGATGGCAAAGGGATATGCAAGACTCACATCTGGTAATCATGCTGGGGCAAGAAAGTAAAACCATTTAGGTCAGTCCCACTTAATAATTCCCAAAATAAAAGGCAGAAGAAAATGGTATCACCGCCTCTTTGAGGGACTGGGTGTCATTCTTGTTATCTTCATTATTATGTTTTTGTCATCCAAATTAGAAAAAAAAGGATGACAACTTATCTTCTTTCTCCACTGTCCAAACATGACTAATCAGAATGGATGCTGTAGAGCACAGACATGATTTTTAGAGGTTTTTATTTAAACTCAGACCTTTCCAGGTCACTGCTGCAAAAGCTTATGTATGTCCTTAACTCTAATACGAATACTCCCCTGAATCCAAAAGCATGGCCTGAGTGAGAGGCAAGATGTATGTAAATATGCATTGGGCCTTAATTAGTGAATTCAGTCACTTACACGGAACAATGATTTTTTATGTATGTCTGGATTTATCTGGCATGAAAAACATATTTGTCACTTTACACCATAGTCAGGAAGTCACGCTTTTACTAAGATGCATTAATCCTTTGGAATAAAATGTAAACACGTCCAAGAATCCAGGTATCTTTCTACAGCAGGGTATTGTACATCTTTTGGATGCCAAAATAGTTATAACCATTGTAATCACTTCCCACAAGGGGAAGATTTAGAAGTGTGCCTTTATATTCATGCAAGAGCAGCAGCAATTAGTAAAATTCATTTAGAAGTAGATTTTTATCTGGATTACAGTAAAATTTAACTACGAAACAGTAAAACATTTAAAACATTTGAGTGCACAGATTTGTTAGCTTTGTACTGCTCTTCTCTGTATCTTATAAAAGAACCTTGAGCATGACTAGACAGCCCTTAATTCAACAGTTCCTGGTTTTGCACATCAGAAGGGCCCAGCTGGGATGTTATGCCACATCATTCATCCGTGTACCTTCCATATGTGGATTCCCTCATTCCTTATAAATTCAAGAGCAAGCTCTGTTCTCCTGCCAAACCTATGCAGTAGCTGACTTTTGCGGGTGCTCTAAACACCCCATTTACTCTTTCTGTACAAGCAGCTGTTGGAGAACTCTGGGTAATGGAACTGAGGGTAAGCAGGTACAGCATCGTCATGGAAAGGTTATTCCTTCCCTGTCAAGTTTGGCATTAGAAAGGACATGGAAACTGATTGTAATAACCAAAACTTTGGACAATAGATGTTGGTGAATTCTGATTTGAATTGTAATTTTGATCCCTCGGTTTTGCAAATGTGCAGCTAACAGAAGTAGATTGTCACCCATAGTAAAGGATATTATTTTTAAAAGAAATGCATACTACAGGAGCTCACGGGAATATTTATAATCTGGAATTTGTGGTCTGTTTCAGTTCCTGAACACTAGATAGTAATTACTGCAGGTCCAGGGTTCTTCCACTTGCTATATTTAGAATTTAGCAGCCACTATGCATTGAATCACATCTTTCTTCTTTCGTGGTTCTCCTCATTATAACCAGTTCTGAACTTGAAGTTTATCACAACATTTTTCCTGAGTTGTTGTACATATTGTGAATCCTCTCTGAAGCTCCTTGTAGTTCCATTAAGAAACACTGATAATGTACCTTAGCCAGCTGACTGAATACTACATGCAGATTCCTGGCTCTGAAAGAGGCAACTACAATGTGAATTGAAAAATCCATTCATTCATTCACTCCTTCCCAGCAGCATTCCTTGGCCTGGAGCCAGATACCATTTGACGTCACGGCTCTTACCAGGAACATAATGTGCTGGCACTTGGGAGAGAAGTTTTACCATGGAAAAAAACAGCAACAAGTAGAAACTTATCACAGGAGCTGAGAAGAGTTAAGAGAAAAGAGGCTGAGGGCAAATCAGCAGAAAATTAAATGAACTACGTCAGGCCTAATATTTGGGGTTTGCCTTTCTGCGCAGCACGTTCTTGAGTTACTACCCCAAAGTACCAATCTCACTAACACTTAGAGCACGCAGCAAAAAGCTGTCCTTAAGTACTCAGCACCTCCCATTCTGCTCTTTGCAGCACTTGCTGAAGTACTACAAAAGGTCCATTCTTTCCTGCTTTTTTCTTTAAATTATTTGAAGCAAGATAATCCAAGGATATGTTTGTCTGTAATAGATAGTTTCGTATGAAAAAAAATCCCCGTTCTGTTTATTTGAGTTAAATATTAAACAGGTCTTTAGGTAGAGATTGAAAAACTATCTTGCAAATCTCTTCATAAACCACAATTAAGGTGGTGGGTGAAAAACAAAGACCGGTAAGTTTCCAAAATACTACTAAGCACATAAATAAGATAAAAATAAACAAATAGAGAAAAGACTAGGAAGTATTTGAAGAGCAACAACTGAAATGGGTGTTGCTGATACGAGTTTAGGATGCCAGACTGACAACCACCAAACTGTAAAGGTTCCCCAGCGTGGCACATTTGGATCTTGAGGGTCTGTGAGGGCTGTCAGAATCTTCCAGAGAATTGCACAGGATAGATAATTAGCTGAGCAGTCCCAAAGACTGCTGAGCTGGTAAAGTGGAACTGGGCCCTTCAGGAGAATTTCAATAGTCCCAAAGCCTTAACTGCAAGATTCTTTAGAGAGTTTCACTCACTGATACCCACATTGTACCATTCCAGCCATTGACTTGTAGAGGTTTATAGGAGAAATTTCCAGAACCGTCTATAAATCTTATGATAGTCCAACATGGAAGTAATTTTGGAAAAAAAAATTATATGCCAGTTATTTAAAATTTAATCTTCAGGCAAATCTTCTGAAGATGCCCATCTCCTTCCTGATCATTGGAGTTCTTGGGCTCTGCCCAGGAAAGGCTGAGTTTCAATTACATTGGAATTTGAGGCTGCTCAGCAAACACCACCAGACTCTGTATTTCAGATCTTCTTCAAGGACTGCTCCTGTTCACTTCAAACAGGAAGGACATCTTGGGAAATGAACTATGCACTTCCTCTCGTGGTGTGCAGCTGGCATGTACATTCCAGAAACCAATTTCACCAATTTCTTTTGGCCTAGGTCATGACCATCAGACTCACAGCATTAGTAACTGGAGTGTCCAAATCCCTGTTCAGCTCAGTATACCCAGTCCTTAGGGATATATGAAGTGGAAAAAGATCACAAACACTGTGTTTCATTAAAATCTGGAACTACTTAGGCTGAAATGAGACAAATCTGGACAATAACATACCCACTCTGCATGGAAAAAATGCCCTGCCCAAAGTCCAGATATCTCTTCCATGGAGACCTTCAACTGGGCTGCCAGAGTCTAAACAATCTCTCATGTCTTAGCTCTCTCAGTATCCCTGTAACCTGCTAAAATTAGCAGTGGTAATATATTAATTATGCCAACTGATAAAACTGAATACTGCTGAAATACCACCCTGTCCTGGAACATTGTCTATAGCGAGCTTTGAGCTACACCTACCCACACCTATGCGTGGATTCACTGAAGTGAATTTTTGGCCAGTCCCATTATCACTGAAAAACACGTTATGGCTTCAGCAATGTTAGTTTGAGTTCAAACCCCACACGCCCAGCTGGGCTCTCTTGCTGCGCTGAAGTTTCTAAGTGTCAGACCACGTTAGAGGCGCTCTGGTGTTGTAAGTTTTTGCACCTTCTGTGAGCACAGGCAAACAGAAAATACACCCCGTGGAGCACCCAGCAGGTGAGCTCCTCCAGTGCTCAGCTGTTCAGCACCTCGCTCCTCTGGTGTTACCACAGAGCTGATCACGCCGCCTGATGTCAAAAAAAAAAACCAAAAAAAAAAAACTTCCTATCAATTTTAGATTATTCATAATGACAAAATTAAAGGTAGTTGGGAAACACAATTTCCTAATTTCATAACATTTAAACCATAATTGTAACATCATTTTTCCGTCGCCTTTGTAAGTCGTTCTTATTGACTGCTCCTAGTTTGAGCAATAAAGAACATTTTCAAAGTAGCCACAGATTTATCTCTTCATTTGTAACAGATACTCTGCTAGCTTCACATCTCATTGAGCCACTTCTGTTCGGCCAAAGCTTCATTACTGAGCATTTACCACAGTGTGGCCAACAGCAACAATGACATATCCATCCTTCTCCTGTGCCAGGTTTTGCACTGACATCAACTGCTTTACAAGAGTGAAAAAAAGAAATTAATAATTCACTAAACTTAGTCAGTTCAACATTTCCCATAATTCTCTGGACTTTTAAGCTCTAACGCAAAATTTTGATCTCACCTCAGCTGGATTTTGCCTGCCAGCAGTTTGGATTTTCTCTAATCCCTAAAAAACTGCTCTGTTGCAAAAACAATTGGTTGGGTGTTGCTTGTGAAATCATTAATTTGACAAGTTCCATGATATTTTGAATAACATATTTAATGGATTTCCTCTTGTTCATTATTTACTTGGGATCAATGGCTTATGTGCAGAATGTGCAAACCTAAACACAAACAAGCCCCAACCATCTTATTGTTCGAACACACATTTTCTGGTTTTGGGTGTACACAGCCCCACCTATTCTAAGCAAGGATACAGTGCCAGAATTCCAAGCCATTAGGTGGGTCACGCATCCCATGGCATTGTTCATCTGGGTAACACATGTAAGACAAGTGGGATATGCACATATCCCAAAGAGGATGAGTGAAACCAATGCACAGTAAGATTACAGAAAGGCTAAAAGTCATTGTATTGAACTACTATTTAAACTACTTATGGCCAGACAGGAATAAATATCTGACAAAAAGTCCTGAAGTATCAACACTTACTGTGTTCCAGACTGGAACGAAGTGCAGACCTTCCAAATCTTTTCCCAGACAACAGGAGCACGTAAGCCTTGTACAGGCAGACGAATTTCAAACAGCCATTTCTTTAGGACTCTTCCCTGAGACTTCTCAATTTTCCAAAATGGGAGTCTCTCACATTCTCTTACTTTGACCAGAAATTCCATCTGGGGCTCAGAAGTTTTTTGTAAAAAGTGCATGTCCACAAGTGTTTTCTAATACAGCAGCACTTTTAGACATAAACCAGCATTTTTGCACAAAGAAAGTTTTGCTAAAATATTCTCAACCAGTACTCAACAACTGCTCTTCCAAGCTTAGCTATATATTTCTATTTCACATGAGGAAACAAAACCTTGAACCACAGACTTTTGTGATTCACTGAAATGTTGCAGGTTGGAATGTATCTCACAGATCTTCATCCTGCTTCACCGAAAACCAGTGTGATTTTCTGTGAAGACACTGCCTTTTGCAGCACTTCAAACTATGCTCTGGCAGCAGAGATTTTTCACCTCATAAAACAAGATGTTCTAATATTTGAAAATGCTTTGCTGTAGCAAAAATGAAGTCCTTTGTTCCATCTTAAAGTTCCTTGTAAAAAAAAAAAAACCCAACCAAAAAAAAGGCTAAAATGCCCCTGAAACCAACCGTAAAATAGTTACCCTAAAATTTTCTTTAAGAAGTGAATATTTGATCTGATTCTGATGCTCTGAAAGCCAGGCACAGTCATACAAAGACATTTCAAAAGGAACTTTGTCTGCCCCACTTCTGGAGTTCTTGATGGTCCTATTGGAACAAATTCATTACTGCTGTAAGAAAATAATTGTCGAAGTCTCCAAACCTCAGTTTCATTTCCATCAAAATCAGCAGCCAATTGCCACAAATGGGAGGATGTTATGGGGGCAGAGAATCAGAAATCCTGAATTTATTATCAAGAAGAGAGGTGGAAATTCATCTTCCTGGTGCACAATCAACTCGAGAGCTAAGTGGGCAGGCAGATGTCCTTCCTTAATCCCCTGGCAGCACAAAGAGCAGCATCCTTGGAATACAGCTCAAGGCACTCAGCTCTAAATGTCCACCTTTTCCTATTTAATGTACAGGCAGTTAAAGGTGAGAATGTATTTGGAATGTGAGAGTGCCTGCAATTAGGGAATCTGCTCTTCAATTCCATCCTGTAACAGCGCAGACTGATAGAAAGAAACCACTTGACTTTAAGTGCTAAAAAAATACCCTCCATAGTAAAAAAACCCCAAGAGTATTTATAATATATTTACAAACAATAATGTGAACAAAGGCCTTTACAGAGTTTATACTGAATGCCTTTACCTTAGAAGCAACTCCTCAATGTATTGAGAAATTACCAGAGCTTCTGCTTCAAGAGTTGTTCTTGATATTCATAAATTTTCGTTTATCCTGGAAGAAATAAGTGTATTTCACAGAATCACAGAATCTGCTGATTTTGAAGGGACCCACAAGGATCATTGAGTCCAACTCTTAGCCCTGCACAGGACCATCCCCAAGAGAATTTGTAAGATTTTTATACACACACCCACATATATAACAAAATCTTCACCAAATTTAACCTGTTTCACTGAAATTCTGTAAATCATCCAAACATAGTTCTTAGATAGCAATTTCTGCACTGATTTTCAACTTGTCAATAAACTAATTCTCTGCACACCTGGCCAGAGGTGCTATGTCAATCAAACCCTCATGACCTACAAGTGACAAAGGACATTTTCAGTTTTGGTTTTGGTCACCAAGTGGCTGGGGAACTCCCAGCTGTGGCATTTGGTTCCTCCTGTGGGCAGCTTGTTTGCTTAATTCAATGGCCATGAGCCCGAAGTACACACTCAGTGGACCTAATGAAGCATTGTTTCCTTCCTCACCCTTTCAATCTCTTCCTTGGGGAAAATAAAATACTGGTAACTAAAAAAAGTTAGACAGTAGACCTCCGAAATGTAATGCCACGCCCTACCCTTAAATTTCGCAGGGATTTCATCCCACACGTTTCACTACAGAAATGGCACAGGCTGAAAATGCCTCCCTGGGCAGTGACTGCAGCCCAGCACAGACACAATTTATGGGACATGGGGACTCCTGACTGCTCTGGGCGATGTGGCCCCACCTGACCTGTGACGTGCCTTGTGCTTATACAAAGCTTTCGGAAGGGAACAACTTGAAACCAGAACACCCAAGCCTTTGCAATGTACACATGTTCCCATTTGGCTTCTTCGTATTTATTTTATGTGATTTTCAATTAACATGCCAAAGAGCAGGAGCTAAATTTAAATCCCAAGTATTCGTATTTCTTCTGGTTTTGCTATTTAGTTTCAGGTTTTAAGAGTAAAGCTATCTTCAGTACAACAAGCTTTTCCTGGCTCCCGATTAAACTACAAGGATGCTAAGCACAAATCAAAGGGTACATGGAATCTGACCAATATCACTGGACTGTGCATCTAGGTAACAACAATTCTTTCCAAGAGACCAGGAATAGACAATATTTTAAAGTCTGTTGAAATGTTTTACCCCTTAGTTCGCAGCTGTACTCAGAATTTCAGTACACAGCACAAGGTCTGCAAAGACATTCCCCATAGTTACACTGGGATTTTTAAAAGCCTGAATAGGCCCCTGAATCTTTACATTCCAAACAAATTTCTGGTATGTCCACGTCACACAGAGGGTACATCCACCTGTGAGACCCTGCACTTGTGAAAGAGCCCTGGCACCCAAGCAGGAATGGTGTCGAGTCCTGGCACACACGTCTTTTAAACCTCTGAGTTAACAGCTTTTGAAAATGTTATCCCAAGGTAGAGATGTGCCCAACTTCCTGCATTCTGTGCTGTAATTGCACGTGCAATTTGAGAGTTTCTCCTACACCTGTGCCTGTTAAAAATGGTTTAAAGTATATCACGAGACACTTTCACTTGACGAAGATGGAAAGTGAAACAACAAGCAACGCAGAATGTGTACTTCTAGATTAAATGTGCCTGTCTGTGCTGATGCAAATTTTACTTCTGGTACAGTGCACATTTAAAAGAAGCCATCTTATACAAGATTATTCAGACCTGTCTGATAGAAATTATCCTGCTGGGAACAGATCCCCCATGGACAAAGGTGGTTTGCGTTTTTTTTAAGGACCTTGGATACATATTAGTTCAGGTTGTCACACAGACCTGCTCCCTGAGAGGTCACTGTGACCCATTCATATTGATCTACAGGCAGATAGGAGCGAAATGTTGACATTTTGTAAGTGTTCCATGTTTTCACAGACAATATTTTTTATAGGAACCAGAATAAATTGGAGGCACAGAGCAGATAACTAATCTCTCAACCATCAGGCAAATCTGGACGACAACAACATCAATGTACCTCCTCTCAGATGACAAGACAGGGGGAAAGTTCACAAAATGTTCCTGAAACCCCAAGGATTTTGTTGTGTCTGGACAAGCATAACAGTGCACACTGTGAGGGTTTTGCTTTGGTTTTATTTTTTAGGTTTTGGGGGTTTTTTTTTAGTATTTTAAAACACTAACAGACAAATACCTGAAAATTCAGTTTCTGTTTTATACATGTCAGGAGGCATTTTTTCAGGCTTTGTAGAATCAGATAACTGGCATGGAGTAATGACACAGCTGTTCTGTAATTCATACTGACTATTGTTTCACCTACCTGGCAGGGCAGAGAGAACACTGGCCCCTGGACACACTCCAGCAGCTCTCCACCACCACAATTATGGATTGTGCAATTTCATTGTCATTTGAGAAAACACCGGATACTTCCAAGAGGATTTCAGAAGAGTCAATGTAGGTTAAATGATTCCCTCCCCAATCCCACCACCCTGTCCATTCTCCACCCCAACGCCTCCTCCTGCGCACGTACAAATTCTCCCTTCTGTTTATTTTTGGTTTTAAACACTCTCAGCAAAAATTGACTTTGGCTGCTCTTCCTGAACCCTCAAGTGTTTGAGCAGATAAGACTCAGATAAAATGTTAGAAGAAAGTTTCATAAGTCCCTCTTCTCCTGGCAGGTGGTCACCAAGGCCAACCATGCACTGAGGTTTCTTTCCCCTGCAGTAGGATTTTTGTGACTTATCTCCTTCTAAAACTGGGCCAGTTTTGAATTTTTACTGTATCCGACTTGGAAAAAATGTTTCAGCTGAACAATAGTTGTTTATATACAGTGCTGGATAAATACAATGTGTAAATCTCCCTACTGTCATCCCAGATGTGGTGGTAGTTTCTCAAGCAGTTTTATTGAGCCCTTGTTTGGTCAAGGAAAAAGAAGTTGAACTGAGCTCCTCTTCCTTTATGGGAAATAAATAAAGAGTGATAAAACTCTCACACTGTAAAGGTACTAAGATATTCCTCTGGAAATAACTCTTCTTTAGAGGACAATATGGTAATAGTCATACTTGTTTCAAGGAAATCCTGGTTAAAATGGATGAACTCTTATTTTCCTATCACTATACTTTCCACTTAGAGGTTTACCTGAAACTAGAAGGCTTTTGATCTACTCGAAGATAAAAAGAAATTCAGGCCATTCTTTCCACATCACACATTTGCTGTCACTACAGTGATCTTACTTATGACTGGTGTGGATTTTGCCACAAACATTAAGCTCAACACTGAGTTGTGCTCAATAGAGTTTATCTGTGCTTGTCAGGGCCATTACCAAGTCTGTGTGTCACCAGGAGATGGCATATGGAAGCAGCTCCAAGCAGAGTAGTAATAATAATAATAATATAAATATTAATATAGAACACAGCTTACTGTTGGTCTCTGAAACTGTAGATTTAGCTGTGGTGTCTCAGGATGAAGTCTTTAGGGGCAATACTGGCTTATGGCACTGATATTTGTCTGCTGGTCTCTTCCTGCTCCAGCATTAGCGTGTTCCATTGTTCTAGAAAAATTGTTTATGTGCCACGTGGTTCACTATACTGGAGACCTGATCTTGCTTAAAACTAACCCAGAAGAAAACCCAGTTTTTTGTGGGGAGTGGTTCTTTGTTGTCAAAAAAACCAGCTCCGTTTCCAAGTGCAGCTGCATAAATAGTCGGGCTGGCACAACTGCAGGGGTGGGATACCACAGAAACCAGCAGCAGGTGGCAAGGGAGGTCAATATTGCTACCACACACTTTGCCCTGGGATACACAGCCTCGAGTCTAGTCAGCAGTTCATATATATAATTCACTTTGCTCCAAGCTAAGTGTACTGGCAGCAAGGAATTCAGGGCACACTGCGAAACCCCCTGGGAAACCCAGGTAAATTTGCAACTGGCCTGCTTGCACTGCCTGCCACGCCATGGTCACAGTGACACCAAGGACAGAACTGGCTCCATACTGAACTAACACTGTATCAATTACTCTAATTTAAGCTAATGCTTTCTTGCATGTGTAAAAATATCGGTCACAGCTTTGAATGAACTGCAGACATTCCCCTGAACACTTGTGTCTTCAACTTGAGGGGAAAAACATTTATGCTTTCCAGACTCCAGGTCTGCAGACTTAAGCACTCACCATCCTCCAGCCACAGGAAGCAGAGGTGAAGGTGATTCCAAACTCAGGTGTGCAGAAGCTGCTGAAAGGAAAAAGGATCATTTAAGGAAAGGGTTGCTGAAAACATTCTCTCATTAATGTAAAACACTGAATAAAGCATAAACCAGTGAGTGAAAGCCTTGGGGTAAAATACCCTATAATCACAAACATACTCACATAATTTCTGACAGTAGATAGTACACAACACCTGAGTCCCATGTGACAGAATCAACTGAATTTAGAAATCTTTATTTAGAAAACTAAGCAATCTGGCAAGGTTCAACACAGACTTCCTAAAAGCTAATGCTGCAAAACAAAAGCCAGCTCTGCGAGTGTAATTTTACTTTATTATCATGTTAGCCATAAAAAAGAAAGTCTTCCTATTAGTTGCTGCTTGACCTAAAATTCTTTGAAGAGTAAAATTCAGGCTGTGATTGCCATGAGCAGGAAGGACTGGAGTGCCATCCAATGGTGAGACAGTCTTTAGCAGCTTTGACTTAAAGATTTCTCCCCCTACCTGCTCCTGCCACGGCATGACATTAAACCTCCTGCAAAGCCATGAGGACTGGAAAAGGTCCACCAGTAGAAGGTGCAGAGGCACACACATACATTGCACACTCCCCCTGGGGCACACCATCACCCATGGCTGAAATGTCCGTGCACAGGTAACAGGTATATCCCTTCCTTCCTTTGCACATACAGTTCCAACAGATGGTTTCTTAATGTTAGTTTAGTGTCAAAAAAGTTATTTTTCCTCTCTGTCAACAGAGGCAGCAGGGTTTGGGTATCCTGGTCCTGCTAACAGCATTCAGGTTATCCTATCCCACCCCATCCCATCCCATCCCAGGTCTTCTGCCTCCTCATAGCTACAGGACAAGCCTGGCAGGTGACAGAGCAGTGTGTCCTGAGCAGCCACAAACCCTGACACTCCACAGAGTGTGGTTTGTCTATTTGCAACTTTCTTCATCGAGTTGCTTTGAACTGCAGAGGATGAAGAGAGGGTACGAAATGTATGACTGAGTTGTGACAAACACCTGCCTTTTTTATGAAGTGGGAAGAAGTCACAAGGTCTGACCCTTTTCTTTGGATTCTCATTTTTCTTTTCCAGTGCCAGGTTGTGAGGGATAATTTGACAACAAAAAACTCTGAATCACGCTGCACTGGGATGAAAAAGCAATGTGCCTCAAGTTACCCAGGCTAGAATTATTTTGGGGAGGGACTGCCTTCCTCTGTAAAGTGCAAGAAGGGTTGTGTCCTGAGACCACGGAATGTTTTCATTTACCTAATCCTCCATTATTATAAGTATTTGAGTCACCAGTAATACTTTTAATCTCTTCTGTGGGGTTTTTTTTTATGCAATACTTTGCAGATTTTGCAACTTTTAACATTTGGAAAGGTAGATCATAAATTTCACAGAGGCTGTTAGGAAATATTTTGCTGCTCTGCACCTGCGTGGAGGCACCATTTGAGGATAAATATCTTTTAAAGGGTTGAACACGTTTGTTGGGCACAGGTGTCTGATCCAAGTGGCCCTTTTCAGCCCATATTCTTGACTGGAATATGTTTAAGACCTTCAATTCTACTGGGACAGGCATCCAAAAGTGTAGAGCCTGTCAAGTCCCATTCAGCATTAGACTAAACAGGTGTTGCCCCCTTTGGCTTCAGCTGGAATTCTAAACCCAGAGATTAATCTGCTCTCTTTTCATTGCAAGCCAGGACTGGAAATATCATGAAAACAGACCTTCTCATAGCAGTTCCAACCCATACATTCCTATCACCTATATGATTCTATCCCAATAATCACTAGATTGTATTGTAAGATTCTTTTTTGTTTTCATTTGTACTTGTTCATAATAGGAAGGAAGCAGTTTATAAGTCACTTTCAAAACAAGCCAAACTGTGCCAGGGTCAATTTTGCCTGCAGAAGCATTTTAAACTGAAATATTTTGCCAGTGGGGAAATACATCTTCACAATGAGGGCTGGGAAAAAATGGTGTAAAAACTTAAATGACTCAGCTCTTCATAACTCTCCACTGACAGTTATAGCAGTTTTAACACCCTATACTGAAGGAAAATAAAACAGAACTTTAATTAGATCCTAAATTTCAGCCTCGACCCTGGAGAATCAAAGGCACTGTAAGGAATAAGGTAGGATATGGATATAATTATCACTACAGAAAACAGGTCGTGTCGAAGAGGGAGACGTTTGATTGCATGAGCAGCTCTGCCCCTACCCACCTGCCTCCAATAATGCAGCCACAGGAGACACCGACCGCGAACACGGTGTCGGTGTTTCCTCAGCTCCACAGAGCACTAACGATGGAGGAGTGACACCAAGCGGCTCCTCTCAATGGTGTGGACATTCCGTGTTGCTACAGGTGATGTTCTCTCAGGGGCCTCTTCGCCAGAGCTCCTCGGTGGGCAGGTAAAACAGCTCCGGTGTGCGGAGAGGGACCCCCTCAGCCCTCACACACCATGACAGAGCCCCTCAGCCCCCACACTGAGGGACCCCCTCAGCCCTCACACGCCCTGAGGTAGCACATGCGTGATGTCCCCCTCCAATCCGCTGAACCCCAGCCCGGTGTTCAGTCCAGTTTGATCTCCAAGGCGTTGCATCTCCTTTTCATCGCTCTTATCTACCCTCACCTCCCACCTCAGGACTGATCCCCCTGAATCCCACTGCCAGAATGTCCCAGCCATGCTCCCCACGAGGCCACTGAAGTGAAAACAGCCCCTCAAGGATGCTGCTGCTCCCCCACTGATCAGGCAACGAAAGGTCTGGCAAACCAGGCCACCCTCATGCTGGCCCCTTCCCCAGCCATCCGTGAAGATCCCAATTCCCTCTCTAGGACTGGATCTCTGAAGATTGTGGGGACATGATTACACGGGAGTGTGTCCACGAAGCTGGGGAAGGATCTAGGTGGTAAGTCCTATGAGGAGCAGCTGAGGGGCTCAGCCTGGAGAAAAGGAGGCTCAGGGGGAACCTTTTCACTCTCCCCAAATCCCTGACAGGACAGTGGAGCCAGGTAGGGGGTTGGGCTCTGCTCCAAGGGAACAAGGGACAGGATGAGGTTCAGGTTGGACATCAGGAGGCATTTCTTCCTGGAAAGGCTGTCAGCCATTGGAAGGGGCTGCCCAGGGAGGTGGTGGAGTCCCCACCCTTGGAGGTGTCCAAGGAATGACCGGATGTGGCACTCAGTGCTCTGGGCTGGGTGACAAGGTGGGGATCAGGCATAGGTTGGACTCGATGATCCTGGAGGTCTTTTCCAACCTTGGTGATTCTGGGATTTGACATATATTGGTATCTAACTGCATATTGTGAGGGTCTCAGTTTTTTAGCCCTCTATGTCATTGCATGTAAAAGGAAAGCCAGAATTCCATAGCATATGCAGTAATTCCCTGTGCTTTTCCAACATGGGATTCACAATGTGTGTCACTGCTGCAAATGGTTTCTTACTTCTTTTATACAAGCATATCTAGGTAAAAGCAAATGTTTATAATGTAGTTATCCCCTCAAAAATTTGCAGTTGTTTAATAAAATCACTCATTGAACCAGACTGACACATTTAAAGTGTTACCAGTTACAAATATTGGCCCAGTGATGGACAGAAATTAACAAAGAAACATAAGGTACACTCTGATTTTCTGGGTTACTCTGTGAAATCTGTGATCTTCAGATAAATATCAATACCAATATTTGAGGCAATATCAGTTTTTCTCATTCATGGCAATTATTTCTGTGACAACAGTACACACTGAGCAGAATGTATTGCTGATGAATCATTGACTGAAAAACTTGTGCTGATTTTATCTATCAAGTCCAGTCAGGTGACAAAAGCATAAAAGATTGTGCGCTAGTTTAATCTATATGACGCAGTAATTCAGTTCCATTTAACTGTAGCATCACAACTCTGACCTCTTCTACGTAGGATTAGGTTTATGCTTGCACAGAAAATGGCCATCCACAGGAACTCCTCTTTGGTGACATACTGAGAGCCATCCCTCAGTATGGAATCACTGAAACACAGCAAGACTCCCCACATACATTCATAATTTGTGATCCTGAAATGATAGGGAAATGAAAAAGCCGCAAAGCGATTTAAATTTGTGTCAGCAACATTGACACACCTGACACGTTGGAAACTCCACCATGCTGTACTTAGGGCATTTATAATTGAATTACCTCATGAAAAGTGTTAATCCTACAAATCCACTTTCACCGCCTTATTTTGGGGCAGCATTCCTGCTGCAGAGGTACCAGGGGTGGCATCAGCCCTCAGTAACTGTGTGTTCCAAAAGGCAGTTCCAAACAGCCATGGAACAAACAGAAGCCGTCTGACATAAGGAGTAAAATTCCTCGCTTTGGGAACAAGTTATGCTCTACCATTGTACTTCAGATAACTACATCCATATGCTTGGAACATCTGGACTTGAAATTCAGGATTAAGGACGTTGGCTCTCTTGAGATGTGTAGGCTACATTCGTTTGTAAATAAATGGCCTTATGAAAAAGATGGGGTAGAACAACACATTTGCCTCCTGGGATAGAACTATAGCACCTGGTTAGTAATGGCCATTTGAGAGTAGGAATCCAAAAACCAAGGACAGGCAATCAAAACGCCAACAGAGCTTGTGGCATTCCTTTAAATTAAAGGGTATGGGCCAACTGACAGAAACACATTTCATTCTGCAGACTGTGTAAGAGCGAAAAATCTCTCCATCTGACTGCAGCAAGAGAGAATGTCTTCCCATCTCACATGGACTCCCATCCAAACCGCTCTGCATTGCCAGATCAGGCACTCCACCCGTTCCCCGACGGCCCTTCCTCTGCAACCAAACGGCCGCAGGAGAACTTGGAAAGAATTCCGACCCTCCTGCCGCCGCTTGAACACACGACTCGAGCCCTTCCCCACGGCTCAGACACCAGAGGGGGCCCGGCCCGGGGCCCGAACGGCTCCGATTTGCTGCATCCTCGCTGCCGCCCGCAACCCGCGGCTCCTCAGCCGCGCCACGACCGCTCTGCCCGGGGCTCGGGCGGGGGCGCGGGGGCGGCGCTCGGGGCCCG
>VXAY01001630.1:2901132-2980997 GCA_013399855.1 Oxyruncus cristatus | reverse complement strand
CGGCCGGATCCTCAGCCGCGCTCCGGGCTCGTCCAGGCGCCGCTTGGAGCCCAGCACGGACATCAGTGCTCAGCAGCCTGTTAGAACTGCGCCTTCCGAGCCGCGGGGGAGGGAATCTGCCGGATTTGCCTTTTGTTTTGGAACAGAAATGCAGTGATGGGCAGTATCGCATGCACCGAACTTTGCAGTCACCTTAATCGTAGAACAGAGCCTAAAACAGCATGTTAGTAATACTTGTGCAATTAGCTGGTGCTGGTTTTTTGTGATGTCCTTTATTGCATGTAGATTTTTTTGTGACATTTTAAAACACCTGCGTAGCAAACGTGAATGCTTAGAGGGATTTTTGGCTGCTGGATGCAGTTTCACCTACAAGCCATAGAAATTAGTGCTTTTTTCTTTAAAAGTTCTTTGCACGTGTATCTAAAATGAAGTTTAAGAGAAGATGAAGTACATGAATGGCTGGGCAGATGTGTTCAGTCATATCAGGCAGCATTAGTTAAACATCCGTTTGAATGTTTAGGCTGGTATATTGCATAAATTAATGAGCTGAAGTTCATATTTGCAACAAAGAAATTGAGCTTTGCTTCCTTTCAGTATGAGTTTCTCTGGTGATAGACCTCTGAAAGAAGGAGTAAAGTTGTATAAAAGTGAAATAAATGGACTCGAGTTTCAGAATCACCGCAGGCAAGTTTTAAAAGTAATAGCTTTCAGGATGGACGTCTTCAGTTGTTTGACATTTAGAGAATAAGCATGAAATGTTGAGCATGCTTCTCAGAAGGTCCCTTTTTTATATTTCCTTCCCTGCAGAGTGTCTGTGCTTTGCTGACTGTATCAGTTGAAAGTCATGTGGATATATGACGTTATGTTTTTGCTGAACTGTTCTGGGCGATTTGGTGTGTTGCAGGCTTAGTACTCAGGAAATGATTTTGAGTAATAGAGCTTTGTAATGGAAGGGGTCTAATTCTGCAGGTACAATTTAATTACAGAAGTGAAGTAGCTAAAGAGAATGAGGGAATGGCCCATTTTCAATGAAGGATCAGCATTCAGTGATATTTTTGTCCTACTCTCTTTGAATGATGTGACTCAGTAGCTTGCCTAAATGTGGCACAACATGAGCTTTGATTCAGGATTGAAATTCAATTAAAAAAAAAATAAAAGGACTAAAGTGATTCTTTGATTTGCATCCAACTATTGATATGCACAGTGGGTGGGGTTTTTACTTGATTTTTTTTTTCTAAGATTGATTAGTAAATATGTGCATCTCTGTCGTGAAATTCAGTTTCTCAACTGTATCCTACTTTTAAATCAGCTGTTGAAAATGACATCTTGGCAGGTTATGTACATCTGAAAGAACAATGTGCTTCTCTATCATCTGTGCTTTTGATGTCTGGGCTGTGACATTAACAAAGCAGTTTGCCTACAAATACCAGGCTTTGCCTGAAGAATGCAGTAAGTAGAATAATGTACGTTATTGGTGCAGAAAAAAAGCCTTCCCCCAAGTTCATTGTACCACAGGCTTCTGGTAGCTGGTGTTGTGATTGTAACTGCTAAAATCCAGAAATGTTCACCAGTAATCCGAGGGAACATAATGCAATTTGCCAACAGGCCCTTCTTCTTGCTCTTGGCTAAATCTGTTATCACAGAGCTGCACAGCATCTGGAGGAGGAGTTAGGAATACTACAGGGAGGTGAAGCTAATTGAAGGTATGGCTACGAGGGGACTTGTCTGGGTGCCATGTGACTAAGGAGGGTTAAAATTGTCCAAGCTTCTTTTTTTTCTTTTTCGGACGAGCGGAAGCTGTGCTCAGCTGTGATAGTACAGTTGTGACAGAATAGAATTTAGATTACTTTTTTTTTTTTTTTCCCCCAGCAGAAATAATCACAGGATGGGGACACAGACATTTCAAAATTAAGACCTTGTGTAGGTGATTTTGTGACGACATGACTTGGGCACCACATGTGTAGTGGAACATTCTCCACTGCAGCTGGTCAGAACAGGGTGAAAAGTGATGAAGTTCTTCATGTTTTGTTGGTTTGGTGGGTTTTTTTGTTGGTTTTGATTTTAGTTTTGGGGTGGGTTTTTTTTTTGTTTTGTTTTTTAATACCCATTCTTGTCCCTTTATTTTCTTCTAGATTTACTTGCTACAAGAACTATGAGCCATGAGATCCTCTGAAGGTTGTTCAGGGGTCTAAGTGATAAAAAGAACTGCTCAGGCTCTGGCTGTTGCTTGTATTTTAGAGAAACATACTTAGAAGATAACTAAAAAAAATAAGACCTGATCTAAGTGTAAGAAAGGCCCACTCAAATTCAAATCCTCCTCCATAAAAAAGTAAGTTAAAGAAACGTGATTAAACGTGAGCTTTGCCATGTGCTAACTGTGGTAAAGGTGTGCAACAGAAAACAAATGCTTAAGGGTAAGTGAATGATACGCATCCTGCATAAATATCAGTAGAACTATCTATTGGAATGAAAAGCATTCACTCTGGAGATGTCACAACAAAAAACCCATAGCCCAAAGCTAAGAAAAACACAGTTTAGTCTTGCTGTTAGAGCAGGTGAGGAAAAGGTAGGTATTTGTCCAGAACCTTAAAGCAACATTTGATTTTCATTTACTCACAGTGAGTGCAATACCACATTTTCATAGTAATTTTATATGCGGAAGTCTTTCGGAATTTTAGGAGGTATTTGAGTTTCTAACTTCTTACACGGTGTGATAGAATGAGATAATATCTTAAAAACACAGCCCTCAAGTACAGGTAGGGTTGCTTCTTGTGTTTATATAAACTGAGTATGTTGACTTTAGTGTGTTGGCCAATGATGTTGATGTTGATGTGCTTATCAGGAAGGGTAAAAATACCTCTGAATTACTTACCATTCAACTGGGATTCCATGCACTATGGACAGAGGCAGAGCTGACATTTAGGGACAGCTCATGTGGAGTTTTCCGTGTGAAGGTAGCAAAATGAAACTAAACTTTTATAGTTAGTAGAATATAAAGTAAGAAAGAACTGGGCATAGTCTACATTTTCAAATATGTTTGAAAGTGTCTATCCTGTGAAAACAACTAACTATGCGACTGTGAACTCTGGAAAGCTGAAGTGCAGTTGAGAGTTGGGTTTGAGACCTGTAAGAGGCACATAATTGTTCTAAGTTTCTTTGTTAATTTTAGAGAGTATTTTAAACAAATATTAATGTGAATGTCAGTTTTTCCAACCCCCTCTCCAAGCTAAACTAAAATACTCCACATTATGAAAATTAATAAGCTTTACTCAGATGATGGGAGGAAGATGGAAAGGTACTGTGGACATTTGGATCTCTCTCTGTGAAGAAAGAAAAGGCGTGGGAAGTTTTTTACGTATTCACTGTCTCTGGGAAATATTTGTAGAATATGTAGATAGATTTTGATGCTGAAAGTAAACTGTGAAATGGTTGACCCTGTAGGCTTGTAGTAGTGTGGTTGTGTTGCGTATTTAAAGTCAGTGAACAGGAAGTCCTACAAGTGTTTTCGGTTTACGAGCTGCAGGAGGGTTCAGATGTTGTGCTGCTGCATTGGGGTAACTGCTTTGCTCTGGTGCTGAGCAACAGATAAATTGAGGCATGGGCATGACTTATTATAAATGCATCTTTGGACTTTATTCTGCCAGTTCTTGCTGCTGCAGAGTGCAGGTCTCTGCATGCAGTGCCTTGCCACTGCTTAATTCGTGCTCTGTTGATTCATCCGAGGCTTAGTGTAATTGGCTCTGGTTATGGAAAGCTGGTTTAGAACTGAGAGTTGCAGGGAGTCTCTTTTCCTTCAATAAGCTAGATGTATTCCATGTTTTCCAGGCTGTGCAGCCACTGGATCTTGATACATGTGCGGAGGGGCGAACAGGGATGGAGTAGCAGAGTCTCTGTGGCTCCCAGAGCCAGTATCCTCCCCTGAAAACCAGAGCTTCTGTTGAATTGCTGGTGATCGTACATTTTGTGCCATTAAAACTGGTTCAGAGCACTGTTACATTTTTCCTACTGACTTTTTCAGGTCAAGATCAGTTGTGCCTACTGCTGGCAAATGTGAGTTTGGGCAAGCCCTCTTATGTGGAGCTACTGAGCTGCTTAGTTTTGCTTGGTTTTCAGAGTCTAAAACCAAAGTACTGGAACACAAATCTTCTGTGATAGCGTGCTGAAAGTAGAGCATAGGAAAATGGAGCCTGTTATGGTTCTCATTTGCTGAAAACCTAGAAATGGTACAATGTGCACACGGTGCTCCACCTGCTTCTGAGCACATTTGGAAGGGTTTTGTGGTGTTGGTGTGTTCTTCCACATGGTACTTATTCCTCCTTCTCTGGGTGCTCGAAGGATAGATGTATAGAAGAAAACTTAAGGAGAAAGCAGTGTTGGCCACATGCCCAATGTTGTTAAATTCAGATAGAAATAGCCCTTGTAAGTAGAGAATGAAATGTGGTAGTGGTGGACCCAAGTATTTTTGAAACTAAAATAACTCTCTAAATATTCTGGGTAGGTTTGAAATAACGGTTCATCCTATGATTAACTAAACATTAAAATGAAGTCTTTTCTTGTAGTACTTTGCAGATGGACTTTCTCCAAGGGTTCTCTTTAGCTGAGACTTTGTAAGCTGTGGTTTACACTGATATATCACTGCTACTTTCTTGTAAACATGAGAATTATCAGGTTTTAGATCAGCGTCACTACTTATCTGTTTGGACTGTGAATTTAGCCTCATTATGTACCTGAGGATACTAAGTGATTCCTTAAAATTGAGAATTCTTGTGTGATTCAAAGTGGACATCTCTGATATAAAAGAAAATTAAGGAGGTAAGAGTTGGCAAAAACCAAAACCTGTAAGAAAAGGTACAAGCTTGAAGTCGTGTCATTGCTTGTGCTCCAGTGAATGTGAGATTGGGGGTTGTTTCAGCCACCAAATAATGCCACTGAATTTGTTTTCCCATAGTTAAATGAACTAGTTTTTCCTTCAGTCTTAACATATGCAAAATGATATTTATATTCAGTGAAGTGGTAGAGAGCTTTTTTTTTTTCATGCCCTTTTGTGACACAGAGGGGAAGGAACAAAAGACTTGCATTTAGTATCAGTATTCTGTGACTAGTAATGTACTAAAAGGAGTTTTCTAGTAGGGTTTTTTTAGGTACCTGCAAATGAGTGTGACAGAAAGGTCAGCTTCTGTAATGCTTCAGACAATTCAGCATCATAGGAGGTTTTTTCCCTTGCAAATTTTATTATTCCCTATTCAAGCAAAGACCTGTTTTTCAGCATGGAAGGGATAAGTTCCCTGCATAGAGGGAAAGTTTCTCAAAATGTGACTTGAGTAGGAGGCTTACTAACAACAAATGGGTAAATGTTTGAAAATTTGATATTGTGCCATAAACCTACCAAATTTGCAAAATAAACAAACCAAACCAAGCCCCAGCCCCTTAGCTGGAGTGGTTAGAATGTTCCCAACGATTTCATATTAAAGTTTACTTAATTCTGCTTATTTCTGTAATACTGATTTGGAAAAAGGACGGCACAAACTTGAGACACAAAACATCAGAGCCTTGCCTAGGGCTTGGTGTCGCCTTCAGTGCTGATGTGAAGCGCTGTCGGTGTTCAGACATTTTACAGAATCGCATACCTTTAAAACTTCATTATTTTTAAAATATTAGACTAGACTAAAACTATTAGACTGGAACGTTTGTGTCTGCACCTCTGTAAAAGTCTGCCCAGCGTCAGTGTCAGAGGAAAGCAGCCCTAGTCAGAGTTTTTCTAGAAGAAGTGAGTTTATGAAAACGCAGAAACCACTTCTCCGCAACGCTCATAATTAATACAGACTCGATCTGCTCTCTAAGCTTGGCTGTGTACACCACTTAGCACTGAGGGGTCTGGGGCTTTCTTTTAGTCATTGGTCAACTTGTTTCGTGTTGATTTGCACAAGAAGTATTTTTTTCACTCTAGTGCCAGCAGACATGCCCTTGCTGGTTTGAATGGGAGAGGCACTTTGATAGAGCATCCAAGTGCCTTTGTGTGTTCACTTTGTAGATGGTGTCGTACAAAAGCCAATTCCTTTTCCCCCAAACCCTGTGCATTTAGCTGTGCTTTTTCTCTCACCCACGCTGAGTACGGCTAAGATTCAACAGCTTGCCTGTCATATTGTACTGAGGAAAAGTGATAAAAGTGTTTCTTGGAAATTCATGTGATTCTGCTAGTAGTGATAGCTGATCTACTTTCAAATTGAGTTTGTGCTTTCTACATTTAAGAAAAAAGGTTCACAGAACATCAGTGAAAAATCTGATGTCCTTGTTGGGAAGGAAAATGAGCTGGCATAATATGGTACTTTTGGATATGTTTTTAATTAATTCTTTTTTTCCATTTCTAATTCTGTAGGTTCTCTTTCCATATGCTTTCATGTTGGACAATACTTTATCCTAGAGTATGGGCTGATAACTCAGTAATTTATGTTTCCCGAGGTTACTGGGTTTTGCATTCGTAAATAGTGGAGTAATGAGTTAGTGAAGGGTAGCTACTTGTGGAAGCAACATAAATCCAGCCAGCTTACTTGAGAGGTCTGTGGTTTAAGTTGTAGCCAGAGTCTATATGTTTTTAAACTCAAAGTATTTATCATCAACACCAAGTCAGATGTGATTGCTTCCAAACTGTGTGTTGTATATTTTTCTCCAGTTACTTTTGTTTTTAGCATGTACTCTCCTCCTGTCTCCTACCAGTCCTTGTTGGCGTGATAAATTACACTGTCCTTTTAAGCAGAATTCTTTCGGTGTCACTGATACTGAACACGTACCTTATTTAGTTGCTGATTTGTTAGTCTCTGGAATGAAAAAATACTTGGACAGTCCCACCTCCTAGTTGGGTGTATCTTTCATGGAAGAAATAAAAAGAGCTTTCTGCTGCATGTAGCATTAATCTCACATTGAATTTACTTAAGTAACACACTGGTACCTATGTTAAAGGCCTCTTTCCATCGTTAGGAACTGAAACTTGATTCTTACTTTGTATGTGGGATGTCTTCTTTCCTTCTTTTAAGAGTTCCATAGTTGTCTCAGTTCTCGGTTGGTGCCGATGCTTTGGGAACATGTGGTTTAAGGGATCCAAAGTCACCCTCAGCACTGAGGGTGAAGAGATCAGCGATGAAGGTGATTTACCTGTTTCACTGGCTGTGAAGAGATGGTTGAACCAGATCTGCAGCGTTTAGTGTTGTCTTTTTCTTCTCCTCAAGAGAAGGTTGAAGCAGTTTCTACATCAGTAGACACAGAAAATAAGAAAATTTTGTTGCTGTACCAGGGGCGAGTGTGGAGCTGAGCAGACAGACCTCCCTGCAGGCAGAGGAGATTCTCTCCTCTGGACTGAAAGCTCACTGTACTTAATGTACTAAAATAATGGCTCATTAAAAATGCTACTACATTGTACTATTTTGAACTTAAAGTAACTGTTCTATTTGTGGTCTTCCAGGTGCTTTTTCTTGTATCTGAAGTTCCCAGAATTTGATGATGCTTCTGTGAAGTACTTGATTCATGGAGTACTTGATGCTACGAGCCGTCCTACAAAAGACACACTGTTTCTCAGATTCTTTATTTTTATTCAGAACAAGTGTTCTACACATAAAGAGGAATGTTCTCATAACCTTCCCTTGTGCACATTTGAATGAGAATTGCTTGTTTATATCATTTCTGATCCCACAGTAACAGGTTACAGTAGCATAAACAGTGTGACCTTTTAATGTGATGGCAGGAAGTAAAATGTGAAATCTATTTTAAAAATGTATCTTTGACTAAGGAAGAGTATACTTCCTTTTTCTGACAGGAAAAATAACCCATACTAGTTCAGAAGATCTAGATTCCATTATACTGTGTGGGGCCTGTTTTTTCCACTGTCTTCTGTACAGTCATTGCAGCTGCTTGAAGTAGGACTAAACCTCTGCCATCCTTGTGTGGAATTGTCTGTCCTTGCTTGGCATTTGCACAGCCGTCAATGACTAAAGGTGGGGGCTACAGGAAAAACACAACTGACATGAGCAAGAGGGTTTAGTAAGAGGAACTTCTTTTGGAAAGAAGGAAAGGGTGGGTCATTGGAGCAAGAACAGGAAAAAAGCTACGTACCTTATTAAACAGCTAAAATACGTATTGACACATTTGACAAAATTTCTGGGTATTCCAGAAATGGAAGAATGATGGGGAGTTTTACCCAGTGAAGAAAAGAGGAGTGGACAGCCACTGAGCTCTAAAAAATATTGTTTATTTCCTGAAGAGTTTAATTAAATTAGAAAGCAACATTGAGAAACACTTGTTTCTTAAACTTCGGACAGTGGAGCATTTTCACAGTAAATTGTAGTTTCTCCTAGAACTGTAGGTTGTCATAAACAAGAATCATATTTCAGCCTGTATGTGTTTTCCTTCCCAGTATTGAAACCTTCTCGGAAGTGGCCTGAAGTGTTTCAGGACCAGAGCAGATCTGCCCTTGGGCGGTTTCAAAGCTCGTATAAGAAATGTGTGAAGGACAGTGTGTGCTGTGAACCAGCAGACCCGTTACTTTGATCCTTGCACATCACAGCATGAGCTGGCGTCGGGTTGGTAGTGCCCCACACACGCAGTGTTGGGGTTGGCAGTGATGGTTGGCAGCAGTTGGCAGTGAGCGCTGTTACCTCGCTGGCTCATTAATGATTTCCCTGCAGGTAGCAGTTGTTTTCTGTATCTCCCTGATTACTGACACACCTAAACACACAGAGATAAACCAGGAGAGAGCGTGTGGCAGCGTGGCCAGGGTTGGGAGCAGACAGCAGAGGCACAGAGAGGTGGTGAGCTTGGGTAGTGTTGGCTTGGGGAAAGGGAAGGTATGAGCAGCCCAAGGGACAAACCCTGTGGTGCTCTGTCATCCTCTGGAGAAGGGCTCAGGAACAGGTACCCCCAGGTTTTGGAGCTGCTTTCTTCTTTGTCCACCAGACTCATCTTGTTTTCACTAGAAGTGAAAGAGTGGAACAGGAGGTTGAAAATATGTGAAATCTTTACAGCTGCTAAGTTCCTGGATTTATTAGCCGACGTGAGAGCATTAGTGGAGAGGTCTAATCTTACCAGTCTTTTTAAAGGTTGTCAGGAAGCAGACAGAGCAGAAAGGCTTCATGAAAATGACTGACTTATGTCTTACTTGTCATTGATTTCATGTTTATGATTTGTGTGAAGCTGACTGTCAGGAGCCTCTGATGGAGCCAAGCCCGTCAGGCAAGGTGCCCCATAGTCCTGTGTACAGGAGACTTCTCTGTGACTGACTGGCAACAGGAAATTCCTTGTTTGCCATTGTTCTGCTAAGTTCTCTACCACACGAAATAAGGATTTGGGGTGGTAAAAATGTTCTGTGCTTATTATCTTTTAAGAGTAGATAAATAAGGTAATATTGCTGCCCAGTTAGGAGCAGGCACTCATTTATTGCTTTCATGTAATAATATCAACATCTTTAGGGTTTTCTTGTATGAAAACCTTTGCTAACAATGTGTTCTGCATATAAATCTTTCAACACACAAATTTCTGTCTTGGAATACTTAGAGAAAAATAATCCTATCTTCTGGTAAAAATGCTTTACCCACAGCACTGTTGATGTAAAAGGAGGCATTTGTGTGTGATTTTGATAATTGATAACATTCTTTGTGGACCAGTGTTCGGAAGCCTTTAGTGTTAACTGTCTTTGAGGGGCAGGGAATGGAAAGAGATGTGGTAAGTATGAAGGTTTTTCTTGAATATGTTTGGAATTTATTGCATTTTATACTGGGGTTTTTTCTGTAAATGTTCCAGATCTGTGCTAAGACTGCAAATGAGGGTTTGAGGTAGACACCAAGTTACAAAGCATGTTTAGTCGAGACTGATAAGTGGCTCCGGCTGGCAGGAAGTGGAACATGATGAGCAAGAGCCTGGTGGAGCCATGGGGTGTGGTGGATTCGTGCAGCTCTGTCTGGGCTGGGAAGGGGGAGTGGAGGAAGCAGTGGTAGCTGTGCCTTTCCAGAGGCTGCTGTCACTGTCAGAGGTAGAAGTTATTATGGTTGCTTGGCTTTGCTGAATCAATTGGTGTTCTCAGAATTAATTATTTTAAAGTAGCAGGATGAGTAGATGCATTAAGTGGCAAAAGTGTTTATCTCATCTGATCCATGCAACTTACTTTCACTCAACAGCCTGCTTCTTTAGCATGGGGAGGGTTAACCAGCCCTTTGAAGGCCTGGCTCTTCGAGTTTTGCAGTCTTTTTCATGTGCTGAGGTGCACAGTGCTAATCTGTCCTGCATTAGGATGTCTGTGAACGCTTATCTTGATTATGTGATGCGCCCTGTTAACACTGACACTTGTTTTTTAAACTCTCAGTTGCTTTCAGATGAGAAGGTGTCCTGCACAGCTGGAGGTGAAAGCGCTCTCTCACTGCAGTGACAGTTTAAACAACCTCTAGTAACACAGAAATGGTTCTGTCAGTGTCTTACAGTATTGCTTTGCAACTTGGAGAACCCGTAAAATGCTGAATACATTTTAGCACGGAAGGTCTGGCTGGTTTGGGTTAAGGGAGGGATTATGTCTTTCCGCTGGAAGCTCTCAGGCTTGTTGGCATGAGGTAGATTTTCTCACACATTGTCTTTTCTGAAGACGTACTTCCATTCACCTTTCCTGTGCGAGGAACTGTGCTTGTGATCAGTAAAATGCAGTATTGGTATCCACTGCAACTAAAGACTTAGTGTGCATTTTTATTTTACTGTGTGGAGGTCTGTCAGTAAAGCAGAGTGCTTGGGAACTGACCTCAGAACTGAGTAGCTTAACTCCTCTGGATGTCAGTAAACAGTACATCTCTGCTGTAAGTATTTAAGGGTTAAGTTTTGCTTTCCAAAAAGTATTAACTTTTCTCTCTTATCCTTAGAACAGTTTACTACTCTGGAAGTAGTTGCATAAACATTCTGCTTTTAGGAGCAACTTCCTCTTTTAAAGCTTGCTGTAGAGCAGAGGTGTCCAACCATTCTGTCCTGGAGCATGTGGGGGCTGGACAGTCTGTTCTGCCCCTCTCATCAACCAGCGTGGCCTGGACAGCCCTTACACGACATGACAGTCACATAAGTCGGATAACACATGTGTAGGCTTGTGTTTGTGGGGTGAGGAAATGGCATCAGTGTTTGACTTTCCCCCAAAACTGGATTTGGGCCACGGATTGTGAGCTGAACATCTCAGGCTCAGAATGCTGTGAGGTTTAATATTAACCTAGCTTGCTTTCCTAAACACATATTAGACAGTCATGTGAAAAACCAGGAGTATCCCAATTCAGCTTTATCTAACATCTGTTTTCAGCAGTACTGTTTGTTCTCAGCAGGTTTTTGTGTGCATTGCAGTAGCTTGGCAACCTGTAGGTTGCACCATTCAGTGAGTTCAGTGTGCTTTTAATCATCACTACAATTTTCCTTTCCAAATTTGAATATTCTGAGTACAGTGAATTGGGCATCTGTGATTATAAGGGCAACTGCCACGTTAAACAGATCCCAACCGAAACAAGCTGCTTATGCAAATCTGTAATCCAGCGAGTTTCTTCAAATTTCAGTCCAAACGTCTTTCTTGAGAAAAGATACTTATAACTTCTTTCTGGGAATGGTAGTTAAGCAGTTAGAGCTACTTAAAGTTCCCAAACAGGGATTTGGGCAGTCTGCTGAAAAACAAAGCTACTAAAAGCATGACTGTTTGCTGGTTCTGCTGTAGGAACAAAGCTTGAGTTTGACCTTTCCCTGCATGCAGAGGCATGAACGTGGATTGTGCAATCCTGTTAATTGTACATTCTCTTTAAACTCTTGGCATCTCGTTAGGTTAGAAATGATAAAAAGCTTTTGGTAACAGTGTAATGGGCATGCTTTGGCAGAACGAAGCTGGAGTTCCATTACCTGTGTACTTACTGGTGGCCAACATGGGGAAATATCCTTTTGCCATAGATTAGAACTTGCTGGAATTTCGTATTATACCCTAATCTGTAGGGAACAAACAGAATGCAGGAGGGAGCCTCACTTACCTGGGAGCAAGCTGGTACCTGTTATACAGTTCGTCATTTTGAATGAACAGGGATTCTTGATACTAAATAAATCCAGTTTTCTCCCTCACGCTTCTGACTTGAAAACTGCATCTCAAGAAAGCCAGTATAGCAAAGTACAGTACAAATGTCCTAAAGGAAATGAATTTCACCACTGAATAAGATGTAGATACCTTTTTTTTTTTAATAGGTAATGTGGAGTTCACAACTTCCTATTAAACAATTCCAGCCACTTCCTTTCTCGTGTGTTTTAATACTTCCTTTACATACGAGCTCATAACTTGCAAAATTTTGATGGGATTAGTAGAAAGTTGGAAATATGGCTGTTGCCTGCCCCATAGTATTCTAAATACAAAAATAATACTGATGTGGTCTGAGCGTGTGCCCCATTGTAGTCACGATGTGACCTTGTTCCCTTAACGTTGTCAAATACAAGGACAAATTTGATTTAGCTTTTAGATTATTGGAGATTAAATAATAATTAGTAATAAAGATTACTGGATGAACAAAACCATTCCACAAAATCTGTGTGTACTGGATAGACCTACTTCATGCATAAATTTGTTGCTTTTAAAAAAAATCAGTTTAATTTTAACATAGCATATGGCAAGCTGGTGTCTAAAACTGCTTGAACTGACTGTACTTTCTAAAGGCATATGTAACTTCTTAAACTCCAGATAAGAATTAAGTCTTAGAAAAACTATTTTAATTCCTTTTTGCTTCTGTGAACACCAATAGCTTGTTTATTCTATCATCTAGCATTAGATAAGATCTGAGTTTAGTTTTAGTCGGTGGTGGAGGTAGAAAATGAGGCTTGCAAACTTGCTCTGTGTCCATAAAATCCTGTTCTCACGATGGTGAGAGACTTTCCAACAAACTCAAATCAAGAAAATAAAAATGAGGCGAACTCCAGAAGTTCTGATTCCTAAGTAAGAATCCTTTTGTTTCTGGTTTTGTGTCACCACGGAAAATAGGCCATTGACAATTATCTAGAAGTGCCTTTGTATTTAGGAAGAGTTTCTCACCAAAACCACCAGGGGAATGCAGGATTCCCAGGCCTGGCTCCCTGTCCCCTTCCAGTGACAGTTCTTTTTTCTGCAGTGCTAAGGATGGGGTAGGGGAGCTGTTTTAAAGCTTTCTTCCCTTGCCTCGAGGGACCAGGGGAGACAAAAGCATTCCTACCAGAGCCTAAAAAAATGGCTCGGAGAAAGGGCCTCCCTTCTGCAAGAAGAAATCCATAGTTGTTCCAACACAGCTGCCGGGGTTACAGCGAGGGGGTTGGATTCCTGAAATGGGAGTGAGGAACATTGGCTCCTAAGTTAGAAACCTAATAAGTTCGAGCATCCCAGATGAAAACTAATCTGCTTGGAGAGCACAAGCAGCATCATTACACCAACCAGGAGGTGTCTTGTGCCCGTCTTCAGGGGGAAACTTCCTTAACTGGGGCGTTTGCACCACTCCCAAGGGAGGACACGAGTGGCTGTTCAGAAAGAGAGTAGATCGAAATCACTGGTCTGTCTCCTTGTGGTTGAAACCCTTTAATGTTTTAGCAGTTCAAGTAGACGTAAATGTTTATTTTGAATGTAATGCCAACAACAACAACCGACTTGACATTCGGTATTCAGAGGACAATAACAGTGATGTGAAAAATGTGCGGTATTTTCCTTTCTAAGCCCTAGAAGTATATTTTTGCAGCTCTGAGTCTCTAATGAGCCAGAGGTTATGTGTGTGCACATTCTCACATTCAGCCCATCTTTTCCCTTTGCATGCAAACGCTGATGTGTTAATAGCATAACAAAAATGAATTGATGATAAATCTCGGAGTGTCTCCTGCTTTCCCTATTACTCATTGCATTGTCTGTGGTTTTAGGAGGTGTTAAGAGGTGCCAAGTCAAGTTATTGAATTTGTAAAGAGCTTGATAAGTAAATACCAAGAAGAAGTGTGGAGCTCTGACAACAGATTTTGTGTTTTCAGGCACATTTAGTGCTGTAAAGCCTCTCTGACATGGGTGAAGTTTTTGCTTTGGTTAGATTGTCTCTGTGTAGCCACCTGTTGTTTCACCTACTTTGTAACATTCATTTTCAGCACCCACCAAAATTTCTGAGGTTGTACAGTTTCCTGTTTTCAAGTAGGAATGTAAACTTCCTGGGTCTTCATTACTGGTATCCACTTTAATGTGGACAATGGCACCATTCAGGAGAGGTGTCTCTTTTCTTCTGTTGGAACCTCATCTCTCTGTGACAGAAAGCAGTGCTTCATAACAGGCTGAAAAGTGTCAGAAGCATCGTCCTGATTGCTAAATCCAGGGTTAAAAATCCTTGTGACCTTATTCAGGGCATTGTCCTGGTGCTAAATGTATGGATATAAAATCAAACTCTGAAAAAAAAAATCCAACCTCACCACTAGGAGACTGTTTAAGAAACCTTTTCTTTCTCTGACCTGTTAGGATTGCCTCGAGGATTAGAACTAGAAAGTGCCTCAGAGCTTAACAAATAATTTTTTTTTATCTCTACAGGATAAGCAAAATGATGGATTTAGGAGAGATGATGGCTTTGTAGTAGCTGGCAGTTTTCCCCACATCACAGGTATTGCTCAGGTCTTGTGTGTTTTGTAGGTACTGTACCTGTCCCCAGGGCTGCATCCTGGCCTTACTCCTAACTAAAATCCCTGATGCTCCATGGATGCTTCCTATTTAGTTTCAATTAGGGACAAAAGGGAAAGCTAATTAGTTGGTGAGGTTGTGTTCTCAGCGTATTTGTGGTTGGTGTTTTGGGAGTGCTTTAAACCACCTTCAGCTCCTTTCCCAGGACAGGCCTCTGGTTCAGCAGTGGGCTCGTGCGTTGTGCTGGCAACTCCTGCACTGTGGCTTTCCCTGGGGAGGGAACATGAACTGTGTATCATACCAGTTGGAATGTCTGGGGAATCACCCTTTGTTTGGAAGCTCTGCTTTGTGTTATGCTTTCATGGATAATTTCATAACACAGCAGGAAACTGGCTGTGGGGGCTTGGATGGGCCATGTCATGGTGGAGCTGTGTGTGTCCCCTTTAGAGCAGGGCCTTGCTGGAATGGTGTTCTCGTGCTGAATTTGGTTTTCTCTGGTACCTGCTGGTTCTGGTGTGTGCTAGGCAATTAGATCTCTATCTCACATATGGTATCTTAATTTGAAAATGACCTTGACAAAATGAAGATCACTGGGGAATTGCAGCCTGCCCTTCTCCCTTTGACAGTTCTGGTATTTTAACAAGTCCCGCCTGTTATTGATGACAGGTGTCACTGTACATAGGGAATACTGGACTTATCTAGTCATCTGTTAATGTGACCAGTATTTCTAAGATACAGTCAGTAACCTAGATGTGTTTGACTAATGTCATCTGCAAAAAGATTAAAAATAACGCTGTGGTAGCTCTGCAGTTGCTTGAGTTTAAACTGCTGCTAACACAACTGCTCAAATGTTGGCCTTTCTTCTTAAAAAAATAAATCTACCATTTGTAATCTTATTTTGTTTCTCTAAAATGTTTGTCCTGAGCGAAATGACTGCGGTGTTTGTCTGCTGAGCTGCTGAAGTGCTGTGCTGTTTGGTTGGTTTTTAGTCAACATACTTTCCAGGAAAAGGTGAAAGGACACAAACACCACAGGCGGGTTTCGGTTACAGCTCAGTGCATGTGAAGTGTGTCTTAATCTTAAGTGAAGTATCTTTTTAAAAAACTTACTGGAGGCTTAGTGGGAAGAGTCCAACTTCAGCTCCTCAAATGCACGGGGCTGGTTGCTTTTAAAATCAGTTGTGATGTGACTCCTCGAGCCCACAGAACTTGCTCTGTGCTTGAATGCTCTTGGCAATTGCAGTAGTTCTGTACAGTTCATTAGATGAGCCTGTTAATAGTCTTCCCAACTCATTTAAGGGGCTTTAAACCGTGACAGTAGATCCAATACTAAACAGCTGCCTGGAATCTCTGTAGGCAGATGATGATAATGTCCTTCTCTGTCGGTACAATACCTGGTTCTCTAGTAGCCTTTCAAATTTCTTGTTAACTGTAGGGAGAATAACACCTGGTTTTCTGAAAATTTATGTTCTTTCAGTTGCATGCCCAGGCAAGTGGAAGAGCAGGATGTGTTCAGAACCAAAAGCCTTAGAGCAGACACATGCATTGGGGTCAAAAATGGGAGAAAAGAAAAACGAATCTGTAAAGATCAGTTCAACTTTTAACTGGTAAGACCTCGAGTCTGTTGCCTGGTGACGAAGCAAGTCTTACATTTGATTATCCTATTTATTAGTCAAAATAGTTCATTTATCTTAAGATTAAACTGTGGAAATGGATTATGCAAGAATTTATGGCATTAGTACAGTCTTGCTTTCTTAACATTAACTGAGGTTATTAACACTATCTCTGAAAGAGAGTAGAGGACTCTGAGTATGAATAAAGTATTCCATGGTTCCATTTCATCTGCAATGTTTTCAAGTGCATCTCTTGTCCTTTTCTTCCCAGTTTGAAACATGTCATTTGCAGGTTGTCTAAACTCTAAAAAATACCTTGGTTATGCAGCACAGTGATCTGATTTTGCTACGGAAAGGTGTGAGAAGAAGCTTTTCTCATTCCTGTCTTACCTTCTGGTATTTACAGGTTTTATGTCTCTTTGTCCTCCCTGAAGCCTGCAAAGCCTTGGGTTTTGTTGTTTTTTTAGGTGGTGGTAGCTCTGTAAAAGCTTTAATCCTCTTTGATGGCTTGTGAGATGTCAGAGTGAAAATATTAGGTAACTAGGAAAGCAGGACTCTGTTTATAACCACAGTTGTCGGTCTGTGAAGCCTGGAATACCCTACAGGCCAGGAATGACACATTTTTAAACTCACACAAAACCGATGCTGCAAACAAATTAAGGTCTGAATTTGCTAAGCAGACTGAATTCCTTTAGGAGTGATGTAGATATCTGGGCTGTCAGATGCACCAGTCTGTTTGAGATGAGGTTAAACCAAAACTCTTTATGTAGAGACCTGTAATGTTTGGGCAAATCAAGATCTGGATCTCATCTCCGTGGTTATTTTTCCTCTTAGAGAAGAAGAGTAACTGAGTTAGAGCCTCTTGACACTTTAATGAGAGTGTGGTTTATTTCCTGGCACTGACGTTGTTTGATGATACAGATAGCAAAGCTTTTCTTTTGCACAACAGCTGTCAAGCAAAAAGCCATTTTGTCTTCTCAAAAGTCTGTCCTTCCAATAATGTCCAAGATGCACTCCTGGAGCAGACTGAGTATCTGGGAGGAAGAACAGGGGATGGATGTGAAGAAGAAGGGAACTTGGGTTGTTTTCTTACGCTGACGCTCCATTCAGTTGTTTCCTGTTTTGGCAGTAAGTACACGGCTACAAAACAGCAGAAGTCGAGTGTTCCTGCCAGCAGCTCTGAACTTCTTCTGTTATGGGTCATAAATTTCAAGGACAAACTGTATTTTGAACTTACTGATATTTGAGAAGTCTCATGTAATTCTTTAACCTGATACTGGAGTTTCCCTGGCTCTGCTGCAACCCTCGCAAAAATCAGAATTGAGAAATCGGTTTTCACTCGTTGCAGATGACATTGGAGCAATACAAGACTCTGAGCAGCTGAGCTGTGCAGAATCACAGAGCTTTATTCAGCAGTGTCTTCCTTCTGGTAACATGCAAAATAAATGTGCTGTTAAAATTTGGAAATGACACAAGTCTGTGTCTCTCCCCCTTCCGGAAGCGCAGGCCCAAGGTGTAAGTAGGGTTTAGGTGCAGGTGCTTAATTGAGCATTTACAGTGTTCAGTTATCTACCACGATAAAGTGGGTACGATAAAGTACTGCAGGGTTTACTTTCGTGAGTCTCTCCAGCTGGGCATTTTAAAATTAGACAGTGGTGAGAGACAATCCGTAATACCTGCTGGCTGGGATAAACGTGGGCCTAGGAGAAATGAGTCCACTCTGCCGCGTGTGGATATGATTTAATATCAGAGTCATGCCCAGTTTACATTCTCCTGGGGGGTTATTTCCGTGCCTCCGACCAGCTGACTGGTGTCACAAACTCTGCATCGCCACATTGCTGCAGCCTGTTCAGGTTGCCCCTGGAGTGCTGAATTAGCAAGGGGCTTTCTAGGAAAACCATGTTGCAAGTGTGGGAATTGTTTATTTATTTATTTCCTTGAGCCTGGTGTAATAGTGCTGTTGAACTTTAAACAAGCCTGTCCCTTCCTCTCTCTGTGCTGTTTGACTTGAGGAAGAAGCTTGGCATACCAGGCAACTGGTTTCTTATTTTTCAGGGAGATTAAGAAATTAATCAAAAAAACTTGTTTTACCTGAGAGCAAAACTAGGAGACCAGATGAAATGCTTTTAAGGGTTATTAAAATCCACATCTATTTCACTGATGTGGCTAAAATTCTGCAGCTGCTGAAGATTAATGTTGTGTGATGCAGCTGTCTGTCATTGATCAGACAGCTTACCACCTTCTTACGTACAAGTTACATCCTCATTTCTTGTTCTTGCCCAAATGTCCTGATGTAAAGCTTAATGTAGGATAAGAAATCAAATCTTCCCTGTCAAAGCAGGTTACGTGAGCAGTTGATCTTTGTGTGCTTTACATCTTAGCAAGGCTCCCTTGTTGGGGACTCAGTTTGCTGCTTTTCAGGGACTCAGTTTGCTCCTTACATGCTGAATCTGAAGACTTGTTCCCATTTGTGGGTGTTTATTGTGGATCTCTTGGTACTACATGTTTTTCTTGTGATCTTCTCCTCAGGTCTTTGCCACGTCATTGAATTGTTGAGGTACTTCCATTCTGAAATCAGTCAGTAGTGACATCTCGGGAAGGAGCACCATTCACTTGATTTTATTGTAACTTGTTTTTACTCCTCCACCTTTTACAGAAGCCTCATCATTTTTTTCAGTGCCAGCTTTAAGAGGAAACTTTTTTTTTTTTAAGCTTTTAAACTAAAATTACTTTTCTGTTTAAGTCTTCTTATACTTGTGAATTGCTTTCCTTAGTGTGACTGTCTCAAGTAGATGGATTGGGTGCACTTCTGTGGCCCCTGGTAAGATCTTGGCAATTGCTGCTTCCCGAAGGAACAGAACTGTTAAAATGACAATATATTGTTATCTCTTAGTCTGAGCTGCTGCGGAGTTTATGGTGCAATTAAATAGTGTGATCAAATTGAGCCCTGCGTTAAGGCTCCCAGGGAGTCTGACTGATGAAGCTGAAGGCCTTGAGACTGCACCTTTAGTTCCTTTTCTGGAAATACTGCTATGCAAATCCACACAAGGTTGCAGTGTGTGTGAATGACTGCCCTTGCATTCTGGGTCCTTTCTGTGCTGCAGGAATTGTGATCTGATGGGCCAAGTGGAACCCATTGGTGCAACTGGGAGCAACCTTCTGGATATCACTGAAGAAGTTCTTATTCCAGTCACCATTGCAAATTAACAGCTACAGGAACTTCCCATTTGAAGAACAGGGCTGCAGCAGACTTCCTCTTTCACCCCTGAAGAGTTTGGGGCATGGGGTACAGGACTAAAAGCCAGGAGATGAGTGGTGTGGAGTGACTCATGCTCCAAACCCGAAGCATTTGACTTGGGAAAACTGACTTGGGTTCTAGCCCTTCCTCTTTAAAGTTTTATGTTTCATGACCTTTTAAATGAAATGTCGAGCTTCCTTTTTAACAGACAGGATCTCTGCAGTGTGACTTGGTTATGTGACTTGGTGTGATTCAAGATTTGTAACTTTATCAATCCCTGTGTTCATCCACTGCTTCCAGTTCTTATGGCATCGTTGGCTCCAGGTTCCTCATAGCATAATAATTCTTCATAGCATAGTAATTCCTCATACCGTAATAATTCTGTGCTGTGAATGATTCTGCTTCTTCCAGCACAGAAATCCTGTGGTGCTGTTAGGAACATATTCTGAGCCTGCCCAAACCCCCCTGAATACCAGTAGTTATGTGACTGCAGCAGTGCCCAGGACCAGACGTTTTTGACAAGCAAGCCTTTAACATGGCCACAGGACATTGCAGTAACTTGGCACTGGGTTGTTTCTCCCTGATAATTTTCTCTGTTGAAGGCCATCTGATTTTCACTAAAGTCAACTCCATATCCTGGAAGTGATCTGGAATGATAAATTCTTTTGATCGCTTCAGACTTTCTAGCAACTGCTGTAGCCAAAAAAAAAAGGGAAAAAAAAAACCCCAACCACCAAAACCCCGAACCACTTTTATCCCATGTTGCTGAGCAGAGTATGCCCCGTGTTTTCAGCATGGATTGGAGCACTGAGCTCCAGGAATACATGCCCTCCAGGATATTCTGTTTTATCATGTTCATTACACTCAGAAGTGAAGTGCTCTGTGCTGGTTGGATTTTCACATAAGGCAGCAGCTTGCCTGTTGCCGTATCTGGGTCTCTCATTTTATTCCCATCCCACCCCCACCCCCTGTTTTTTCCTGTTTGTTGAAACACGCTCCAGAAATATATTGCCCTTTTTAAATTGTCTCTTGAAAGCACATGAGTAACTTCTTTCTTTTCATTTTCTCTGTGCCTGTGGGAGTTATGCCTCTCCTAGAGCTCCCTTATTCTTTCAGGACCTTTAGTCATTGTCGCATCTTGAAAAAGATCTAGTATTTACTGGTGAGGTAACAGCCAGCTCTCTGTTCCCTGGACAATAAATTACAGCTTCAGTTCCTTAAATACTTTGATGTAGGTGTTTGAATCTGTGGAACTCTCAGAGTCTGGGAGGAGATTCTATGTGCACATACATGTGCATGCCTAAGCATGATATTTTTATATTAGAATGTCTTCATATAATTCCATTTCGGTAAGGAAACATTTGTTCCATTTCTGGGTTTTTTTTTAAAAGAGGGGACAGATCTTTTAAAATTTGTTAATGCTGTGAAAGGAAACAGTGTACATTAGTGCTGCTAATTTAGCCCAGTATTTACAGAAAAATGCCTGAGGGATTTTGGTTTGGTTTGCATTTTGCTGATTTTATAATCTGAATCCTGAGTGGTGGGGTAGTTGTGCTGGTTTGGTGTTGTTTTTTTTTTTTTTTAACACTTAAAAAAATAACACGTGTAGGCTCTGTGGGAAATGTGGTCAGAGCTCTAGAAAACCATTTTTCCTTTTTCCCTGGTCTTGTCTCTTGTTAATCCTGTACAGTCATTACAGAAGAATAAAGCCCTGTAAAGTACAAAGTCACCAACCTGGTGTCAGAGACAAATTTATGAAAACACCCGTTTTAGCTGCCTCATGTTTGAGATATTAGACTGTGGCAGTGCAGATCATATTCTCCAGACTACATTCCTCACAAGCAGAAATACTGGCAGCCATGTGTTAAGTTATAAAAAGCTGGCAGCTGATGTCAGGGCTTATTTCAGTGAGGAGCTGTTTTGGAATACTGTACTAATTTTGGGCAGGTTTATGTCAATTAGAACTCCTCTCAACATGTAGCATTCGGTGTAAATTGATACATACCTGAATAATGCAGCAGAATAGACAAGCAGGTAATGTGCTGCAGCAGATAACCCATTTTAAAATAATCTTTGGCATTGTACATGATTCTTTATGCAGAACTGTGTTTACACGGTATTTCTTTACAATGTGACGTTCCGTTTCAGCAAATTGGGATTAATGCCCGAGGATGGCAGAATTCTTTTTATTTTAACTTCTGAAATCGTCTTAGATAGCTGAGCTACCACATGCATCTGAAAAAAAAAAAACAGCTGAAAGAATCCCAGTTATATGGTTGAGATGATACGTGTGTTTTAGCTGAGTATAAGTTGGATACAAATAACTTCGACCATTTGCAGCTTTGTGACATCTTGCTCATAACTCCAGGTAAAGGTGCAAGTGATCTTAGACAAATCACCACTCTGCCTTTGATGCCAAGGGGGGCAGACAAGATTTTTTTATTTATTACAGTGAATGTTTTCATTGCTGCTGAGTCAGAAGCACAGTCGATACTTCGGCTGATGCTGCAAACAGGTGCTTAAAGCAGTTTATGTGAAAGTGCTTTGGGGCACAGACCCTGCTCCATCAGGAGTGTAAAGGCATAATGTCTGTTAAATGTTCTGCTTCATTATTATGCAAACTAATAATATTGTAATACAGAAATAATGTTACTATTGTATTCTGAGACATTTAAACTCGGTTCTTAATTTGAAGCCTGAAGTGTTTTCTGGCCAGAACTCCCACACGTGAAGATGTGAAGTCACACGGTATTTGTCTTAAAATAGCTAATGGTATGAAATTTGATGGATTCAGATCGAACAGTTTATTTTTTTGTTTCAGGACATCAGGCATGAAGCCAGTGATTTTCCATGTAAAGTGGCCAAACATCCCAGAAACAAAAATAGAAATAGGTACAGAGATGTCAGCCCCTGTAAGTACACTTTCTTTTCCATTGTTTGTAACAGACTGTTGACCTCTAATGACTTCTAACACTTAAATGTTCTTTTTAAGGACAAGATTCTGTTAGGTGGAGAAGCATCCAAGACAATTCTCTGTGTTAATGTATTTATTTGTGAGATAGATGTCACAGGATGCCATTATATCCATAGGATTATACTAGAGCAACAGAGAGTCTGTATTTGTGGGCAGAAAGCTGAAGAAAGAAACTTGCTTTACCTCTGAACTCTTCTGCTGGAGAGGAAGGGTGGCTGGAGCAGCGTTGCTGCAGTTGCAGAGGTGGTTTGTGCCGCAGTTGTTCACTCCCCAGGGCATCCTGCTGGTCAGCACAGGGGGCAGCAGTGCCCCTCGTGGGAGGTGGGCAGCAGTCTTGCACAGAACATGACTGCAAGAGAGAAATCTGAGCTAACGAGCTCAGTGGAACAGAGGGGACGTTTGCAAAGGAGATGCTACAAGGATGAGACCTGTATTTTTGACACGATTATGGTCACATATTCCAGTGGGAAGTGCATCTTCGAGCACGTGTGGCCTGGACAAGGCACGGCTCAGTTGGGGGTTGCAGCCTGTTTTTCCTTCCCTGGCCCCAGGAACAGAGGCAGGAACACCCATGCCCAGGCCTGGCATCCTGTGAGCTTGGGCTGCAAGAGCAGCAGTGTTAGACTGGCCCTGTCCTGGGGAAATGTCCATCCTCTGTCCTTGGCCACAATATTCCTGTGTGTCAGAGAACTTCTGTACTTGGTACTTAAAAGTTCCTGAAGCCTTTGGGGCAGTCGACCAGAACAGTAGTGTTGCACATTGTTTGTTTTACTGAGCAGTTCTAATGTCTGGGGTTGTGAATAAGAAATGGTTCCTTTTTTGCCTTTAGATAAAACTGCTTCCAGTCTGTTTGGCTTTCTTGCAAAACGTGGGAATCCTTGAGCAAGCTGGGTTTGAATGTTTAAGCTGCAAGAGATAAGCAGTTGTGTAATTCTATTTATTTAAAACCAGTAACTCGATAACTGTACAAATAGGTCAGTGTGGTCTGGTTTGCAGATTACTGGGGGGATTATTTCAGATGCAAATGCTTCATTCTTGCAGTGTGTTCTTGGAAGGTGAAGAGCAGCCTGTGTTCCCTCCTCTGCTGTGGTGCTGTTCCTGCAGTACCTACTTCATATTTCCAGAGTTACAAGCCCAGGGAACACCTGAACTCCCTGGGATTATTAAGCCCTTTTCATTCTTCAGGCCAACTCAGTTTTTTTGACCCTAACATCTTATGGGGTTGTGCATGGATTCTGCTGTGTTGCATATACATTAACCAGTGTTTTCTAATTATGCTGCAGTTGATCACAGTCGAATTAAGCTAAACCAAGGTGACAATGACTATATCAATGCTAGTTTGATAAAAATGGAAGAGGCCCAAAGGAGCTACATTCTCACCCAGGTAATTGCTGGCAGTGGTTAGTAAAAATCATATGGTGGCTGGAGTTTTTTCATGGGTTTTGGTTATTTTCTTTATTGTAAAGCCAGTTAAGTGCACATAAACATCTGCGTGTGGATAAGCACAGGCACAGAATGTGAGAGAGGAAAGCCATGAAATACAGGCTTTAGTGATGGGAATGTGGGGGGGCAGGAGGGTAGTGGCTGCTTTTCCCTGAATCTGTGAATTCCACCCCTATCTATACAACAAATTTAAAAATACCCGGATGCCCTGTTGTCTTATTCTGAGAGCCAGCAACTGTGCCAGGATTCTTGTTTGTCCTAAATATTCCGTGGAGACTGTCCTGATCTCTGCTGTTGACTTTTTTTCTTTTTTTTTTTTTTTTTTTAATCCCTTCCTCCCACACTTTAGATAAAGGTAGACTGGGATTAATATTTTCCTTCCTGTTTGTAGAGAGGAAAGATAAATCTCCCGAGGGAGAAGTGGACAGTACAGTTTCAGTGTGAAAATGGCTCTTTGCACACAGCTCTTATTGCACCGGTTCAGGACGGGGGAGGTTGGTCACAGGGTTGAACTGGGATGTGGGATAGTTGAATGTGCAGCTGAGTGGTTCAGGTTCTCTGTTCTGATCGGGAATTTACTGGCTCTGAGTGGCTTTGTTTGAATCCAGTCATTCCTTCTGAGGACCCTGGCCTGCTGTTCTGTTTGAGCAGAGGGATGGACAGCAGATATGAGGCACAATAACGCTGGTTTGTGTTGCCCAAAACTCAGAACAGTAGCTTTGGAGTAGAAAATAGCGAAGAAACGTGGCAGAAACGGGAAGTTATAAGGAAATCTGCTTTGTGAAATAAATAGTAGTCTTTAAAAGGAGTTATCACTTCGTTCAGCCCCAGAGCAGATCCATGAAGATTCTGGAAAACCATGTCATTTGCTGCTGATCTGGCATCATTTCAGTGTTTTGAATGTTAATCCATTTAGTCGGGTAATTTTCAAGTATCCTGAATAAGGTTGATATATTGCAGAGTTGTTAATTCTGCTCTTAGTCAGTGGGGTTTTATTTCCCCATGACCTTCGTGTACCTTTCCTAAGAAAATGCAGCATTTTTCACTCCCAGTTCTGTTCTCACAAATGAGACTCCATCTCTCTTCCTCTTATGTGTGGGGGGGAAAAGATGAACCATGCTTTCATGGGAAGATTCATAACATGGAACCTAGAGCTGTCTCACTGCATGTTTTTACAGTTCTAAACGAGAATTTGCTTGTTACTTGTCTAAATCTATTGCCCAGTGCAGTAGCTGGTTACTGGGGAACAGTGCACTGACAGCTACAGAAAATAATGCTTATTTCTGGGGATTCTGTCTCTGCAGGGACCTTTGCCAAATACTTGTGGTCACTTTTGGGAGATGGTTTGGGAACAGAAAAGCCGTGGTGTTGTCATGTTGAACAGAGTGATGGAAAAGGGATCTGTAAGTACTTACCCAGCTCTAGCTCTGTGCTCATCCCTTGTTTATGGTTTTTGTGTAATAAAAAACCCAACTAAAACCAACCCGGAGAACGGGGCCGGGTGACTGTTAAGTAATTTTATCTAGGAAATTATGCCTAGAATTGAATACTTGGGCGAATTGGGGTTATTTTAAGTAATTTACCATCAGATAAGTAGAAAGTTTTGGTTCCTCTGGCACGTGGAGAAGCTGCTGCCTCGGGAGGAAATGCCATGGCCTTTGTGATGGGGGAGAAGATGGAACCATCGGGCTTGGATATCCTCCATGGCTCAGAGCTCTGCCTCACTGCTGGTTCCACAGCTGTCATCCCTGTGGAGGCCTGTCAGCTCTGCGAATCTGGGACAAAAGCAGCTTTAAAGAGTGATAGAAATGCCCAGTTGAAAGTTGAATGCTGCAGTGTAGTCAGTGTAAAGACATTTGGAGGAGGGGTAGTGAGCATGTTGGGTATCCACCAGTGATAACTGGGTGGTACATGCTTTTGCAGCATCAGGAAAAAATTCCCAATAATCAGGAAAATTCTTGGGCAATGAGTTGTGTTTTAATAAAGTGCAGTCTTAATTTTTAAGTGCTCTGCTGGTTTTTTTGTGGTGAAAGTGAAATTTGTCTTCAGAAGAGATGCAGTAACCATATTTTTCAGTATTTTCTTCCCTTCCAAACATTCCTACTCTTTCTCAGCATTTGAACAAAAATGTCTGTGATCCCTTAGGCTGCTTACACTGCTCAGCAAACAGCGCTGGGAGCCTCTCAGTAGAGCACAACAAAATACTGTTTGTGGACACATTTGTGGAGGAATCAGACCCAAAGCTAATTGCTGTATCTTTAATACAAAACCAAACAAAAGTGCACTTTACCTTTAAACTGTGCCATGTAAAATCAAAATGATCTCACTGCTATTTTTATTTTTTGTGGGGAGTGGATGGAGTAACCCAAAATCTCATCTGATGTTACCCCGGGAAATTAGCAGTGTGGTCATTTCCTATATGTAGCTTATTCATAGAATTCATAATATTTTCACAGTGTGTTCTGCTCTTGTTTTCTGTCTCTTCTTTTGAAACTTTAAATCTTTGCCGTGACAGTAATAAAATGCAGAGTAGGCTTAAAATTCAGATTTTGGCAGACTGTTATGAGAGCTTTTGTACTTAGTTATTAGATTTTTGTTTGTTGGTTTGACACGAGCTAAAATAAATAATGACTCTGGAGATTTTGATTAGATTTCCCAACTTCACACTCTTTCAGCTTTCAGGTACCTAGCCCTCAGTCCTTAGGTGTTTTCAGGAGTTCAGTCGAGGGCAAAATAATTTGACTCTTGCAAAAGTGGAGATGTGGTTCTGCAACATGAAGGGAGACTGATATTCTTCACACTTTAATTTCTGGTCCTTTTAATAGAAACAGATGAAGAAATGGTCTTGTAAGAAAAGGTTGTGTTCAAGGATGTTTCTTCCTTACCTTTGGCACAGACATATAAATGACATTTGTGTGGCTCCTGTTTGTTTTTAGATAAAGTGTGCACAGTACTGGCCACGGAAGGAGGAGAAAGAAATGTTTTTTGAAGATACAAACTTGAAACTCACGTTGATATCTGAAGATATAAAATCCTACTACACAGTACGACAGCTGGAGTTAGAAAACCCCACCGTAAGTACAGGCTCTCATCTAGTCCCATCCCTGGCCCTCTCCCAGGGGGAGATTCACCTCCTCAGCAGCAGGGGCTTGGAGAAGATGGTCAGGAATTGCACTGAATTTGGTGATTCTGCATGAGATTATTCCTCAGCCTCAGTTTGTGTGCTGTGGAGAGGAAGCTCTCAGGTATTTATTTAACATACCTGGGGAAACTCAAGGCCTTTCCATGTCTCAGCCGTACACTGAGAGGTACAAGCTTTTGAGCTGTACTGAAAAAACTAAACCATCTTGTGAAGAAGTGCATTTATTTACCCAATTTCTTGTGCCCCAAACGGAGACCTTCACAACAAGAGATAATTGTTTGTAGTTTCTTGGCTGTGCAGCTTCGAAAGCTCCCTCAGACTGGTGGGACTTTCAGTCAGCAGTTCCCAACACTCCTGACTCGTGTATCCGCTCTAAAAGGCTTCCCAAATGCTGGTTTTTTTCCAGACCCAGGAAACTCGGGAGATTCTGCACTTTCACTATACCACATGGCCTGACTTTGGTGTCCCCGAGTCCCCGGCCTCGTTCCTCAACTTCCTGTTCAAGGTGCGGGAGTCGGGCTCGCTGAGCCCCGAGCACGGCCCCGTCGTGGTTCACTGCAGCGCCGGCATCGGCAGGTCCGGCACCTTCTGCCTGGTGGACACGTGTCTGCTCCTGGTAAGGCCACCTTCTCGTGGGCTGCTTCTGCAGAGGGGTTTTGGGGAACGGTTTGAGCCGTTACAGGAGCTGTGGCAGGGCCTGGGAAGTGTCGTCGCCGTGATTTTCCGTTATTTCACTCGTGCTGTTTTGGGAGTGTTTTCCAAGGCAGGTCTCATTCCTGAGTGGCCGTTTGGGGTCTGGGGAAGAGAACTCTCTAGGTTTTCAGAGTGATTCACAAAGACAGGCTTGGCCTTCATGGTTAAGAGAAACCCACACTAGATGTCTGCTAAGTCAAAGCGTGGACTGCCCTGAAACAACGCAAAGTCCATCTGATGAGTTTGCTTTTACAGAGTCACCTGCACTTGTGAGCAGAAGGAAATTGTCCTGACTTCAGCATAAAGCTGGAGTTCTCTTGGCTTGATTCTGTCACTGTGTGAGAACAACAGAAAGCCAAGTCAGGCCTAGGCTAAAATGTCACTAAGAAGAAAAAAGGGGGGAAAAGGGACAATGTTTTGGAGTCCCATTGGTTTCCCCTCAGTCTCTTTGGAGACCCAGTAAAAAAGCTGCTCTTACCAGTTAGGTGTGAGTTCATTAACTGTATATTGTGGAGGCCCTGCCACAAGATGAATCCTTATAGTGAATGTCACCAGAACATAAAGCTTGTTTTGTATTTTTCAGATGGACAAACGGAAAGATCCTTCCTCTGTGGATGTCAAACAGGTTCTCCTGGAAATGAGGAAGTACAGGATGGGCCTCATCCAGACCGCAGACCAGCTCCGCTTCTCCTACTTGGCTGTTATTGAAGGGGCAAAATTCATCATGGGAGATGCTTCAGTGCAAGTGAGTGCTGTGGGCAGCTCAGCCAAAGGAGGAGCTGCAGCTCCATGGGAACTGCAGCAAGTGTGTGGGATGAGCAGGAGAAAAAGAAGCTTCAAGCTTGATGCTTTTTTCAGCTTCAATACATGTTTATATTATGGGGTTCTTCAATACAGTGCTTTACAATCTGGCACAACCTGAAGTGTTGTATTTAAGAACCTTCCAAAGAGTACCTGTGAGTTAACAGGTGCCTCGTGTGCTTTCCAGCACAGTGACCAGGGTGTAGCTGCTGCATCAGCTCGTCTGGCATTTCAGATAATAAAAGTTTCTTAATATGCCACAAGTCTAAGTATTATGATTAAATTAATCTGTTTTTTTGTGGTAAGCAGAACTCCAGCAGAACAGATACTATTTTGTGCTATTTAAGTTTTCCAGAAGTAGATTGGAATCTCTTGCATTTGTGTCTGATGTGTTCTGGGTCGTGGATGTAGCTTGGATTTGGAGTTCCTGTGTCTGGTTTCTCTTTTCTTTTCAATGCAAATGAAGAGCCACTTTAAGAATTAATTAAAAGGCAGAGCATAAAGATTCTTCTGCCATGGTAAAGTTTAGAGTTAGAGTAGCTTACAGAGAGAAGAGAAGAGCTTAATGGGGCTTGTCCTTCCCTGAAGGAGCAGTGGAAGGAGCTCTCCAACGAGGACCTGGACCCCCCGCCTGAGCACACCCCCCCACCTCCCCGGCCACCGAAGCGAACCTCGGAAATGCACAACGGGAGGATGCACGAGCACACGGAATTCCTTCCCAAACACCCCGGAGCAGAGGAGGAGACCAGATGCTCAGTGAGCACCGTGGAAGAGACGGCTGCAGACGGCACAGCTCGTTCACCTGCACCGCTGAGCACAGACAGGTAATTCAGGGCTTTTCCCGCTGGGAAGTGTCCCAGGATCTCTGTCCACTCGGTGTTTGTGTGGAGGACATGTGCACATAAACAGCATTTCATACAGAAGGGCCTGGACAGATCGAGGCAGTGTAAGAGTAGGAGTAGTTCCAACCCAAAATTCTCTCAGTCAAGGCCTCACACTCATGTTCATTTAACTTCCCCATAGGCTGGGGCCTCTTCTGGCACCCTGCTAAAGAAGTGACAGCTCATGGGTGTGTGGCTCTGGGAACTGGAGATCAGTGAGAGGTTCCCATAGTCTTAAATCCACAGAGCTGGGAGGCTCAACCTGAGGCTGCAAACTGAGCCTGGTGTCTCCCTCCAAGTTCTGCTGCAGGTAAGGAGATAAAATGGAAGTGTTTCCCTGCCCAAAAGAAACAGTGTTTTGATCTGGATTTTTCTTAATTTGTTGGGGAGCTTCTGAAAGGAAAATACTCAAATTCCAAACGATCTTTACTAAAAAGAAAGGAAGTCTTGGAAATGGGAACACACACAAGTGGAGGCTTAGCAGTGAAAGAAGGAAGTACTGCACTGGTAGCACCTCCCTCTTTCTTTGGTGACAACATAGTTCTGTTAGCAGGACACTTGCCTGGGGTGTGAGATGCCTGGTGATGATTTTCATACCCACTGAGGTATGGATTTAAAACTGGTGTCTTGTGTCTTCTCATTAGTGGGATAAATCTGAATTTCTCAGTGAATAAATAATTTCTTCGAAATTATTTACGCAATAAATAGTTTCTTCGAAATTATTTACGCAGTTTAGTGTAAATGAACATCAGGTATGTCCAGCTCCAGAGAGCTCAGAGATCAGATTGATTTTATTTATTATAGTCCCTTGTGTGAGGATGGAGCTGAATCCTCCTCTGGAACTGCCTGTCTTCATTGGTTGGAGGGGCTTGGACTGGACATCGGCCTTTCCCCTTGTTTGAGTCCAGTCCTACACTGAGCCAGGGTTCAGCAGGGCTCTGTGGCAAATCCAGGGAGGAATATTTGTGTCCATCCAGTCCTGAATATTGATTTCTTTGTCCTTAAGCACTAGTCAAGACACTGAAATTCGGAGGAGAACTGTTGGTGAAAATCCGCGTCTCTCACCCCACAAAGAGGAGTCGAAGTCGGAGAACTCGGACGAGGAGGATGAGAACATGGTGACAACGTGGAAGCCATTTCTAGTGAACATCTGCATGTTCACTTTCCTCACAGCAGGAGCTTATCTCTGCTACAGGGTGTGTTTCCACTGATGGCTGTTGCAGCAGGAGGGACCGGCGGGGAACACGCCCGGTCGGGGTTTGTGGGAGCTCCTGTGAGAGGGAGCAGTGCAGGCAGGGGAGCCTTGTCTCAGAGCAGGTAGATTTAGGGTGAAAGGCCAGAACTTTGGGTAGGGCTTAAAGAGAGAATTGATGCACTAGGGTTTTATCCAGCCCTGTGGTCCCAAGAACATAATATTCTAATCTCAGGGCCTTAAAATATTCAGGAGTAAGCAGAGAAAATGCCAAATAGTTGGTTTCCTTTTTTGGTTTTCTTTTTGTTCTTTTTTTTTTTTCTTTTTTTTTTTAACTAAATAATAGAATTACAACACATTGTTGTTTTTAGCCTTTTTTTAAAAAGCCAGTTCGTTTTCTTTTGTTTCAGAAAAAGTAGGCACAAGTGAAACTTGCTTGTACTCTCCAAGTGTTGTAACCAAATACATGACTTACATTGACGAGTTCCCAAAAAAGAAAAAGAAACCCACATACCTGAAGAATGTAAACCTTTGGAAGGGGAGGGGTGTTTGTGGTTGGTTTTTTGTTTCTTTTTTTTTAAAAAAAAAAAAACTTGCTTCATCATTAAAGACTGAGTTGTGGGCAGTGCCTGTGGTATTGATATATTTAATCTTGGCATAACTGTTCTTAAAGAGCTGATTGTTTTACTTGTGTTGATAGAACCAGGCTTCTGCATTTGCTCAGGGTATCCCAACACATCCAGCTCTTGGATTTTTTCCTTTTTTTTTTTTTTTTTTTCCTTTAGTGAGTGTATCTCCTCATTGACTTTTGTTGCACTCTACTTGCACATATGGCTCTTTACATTGCACCATCCTTTCTAAAGCTGTTTTTACTTTTATATTCTGGGTTAGGAGAGGTTGAGGGGAGGGAGAGAAGCAGGAAGGGAAATTCAACCAAACCGTGTCCACCAGCACTCTGCCATGGAAGGACCAGTTCTTAAACCTCATCATTTGGAATGTAAAATGCAGTTTCACTCTCCGTGTGCTCCGTCAGGACCAGCGGTGCTTCCAGCCAGGGGTGAGGCCCCGGGGCGCTGCAGGCACCGGGCAGGAGAGCATTTGGTAAATCCAGAGCAATCCAGGCTGTGGCAGCTTCCTTGAGACACAGACAGTTCACCAGGAGCCGGGTTGGTCCGTGAACATGTCGGTTTATGATGCAAGTGTTTGTGTGTTCTGCTTTGTGTAAAGCCAAGATGAAAGTCCTGGCTCTAGGTGGGGGTCCTGCAGCCAGGCTGGGCCCAGCGCTGGCCCCACTGTGGGCCTGGCCCGGGGCTCCAGGGTGTAAAGTGCTTGTAAATAAGGATTTGGGGGTGTGGGTAGGACTGGGACTGGAAGGCAGCATTGCACTAAGCAGCCAATGCTGTTCCTCTCGGTAATACCAAATGATTAATAGTTTAAACAATAATAGCAAAGATTTCTTTGCTTGTGTCACGGAGCAGAGGGCAGGAGCAAACTCACTGCTGAGAGCTGTCGTGACAGAGCTGCCCCGAGACAGCTGATCTGCAGCACTGTTACTGATCTGCTCGTTTTATTTCTCAAGTCTCTCTAGATTTAGAGCACTTAAGCACCCCCTCAGTGCAGCCCTCGCTGTGGAGGAGCCCAGGGGAGCTCTCTCCACTCAGTATTTATTTTTGCCAAGCTGGCTGTAGGTGTAGCTCTTCCTTCAGTGGGTGAGTAGGTGAAGGGGATCGGGGGGGGGGGGTGGAGTTACTTCTCTTTTGTGTTTTGTTAAGCTTGCATCAAGGGCTTCTCAAGAGTACAATAATAAATCCTCAGGTAGTACTGGGAATCAATCCTTTTACCTGTGAGACTGTTGGTCAGACCAGTACTTGAAAGGAGGAATGTTGTAATCAGTCAATATTTAGTTATATTATTGGAAACAGGAAAAATGAGTATAGAAAAATGGTAATATATAATGGCTCATCTGTGTATTTAAGATACATTATGTGATTGCTTTGTCCCCACTGTTCTCTCCAGCACGGGCAGGGTCCTGCCCTGAGGCACCATTTGTACCCCTTTGTATTAAACTGCATGTGAAGTCTCCGGTGTCCCGATGAAACACCGCGTGCTTGAAAGGTGAAAGAACTTATATTTCTGCTTCCTGATGTGCCCAAATGATATTTGCATGACCTGATCCTTAGTGGCTGTGGTTCAGAGGGTGTTGCTGAAAGTCTCCTCGTTCAGCGATGGCCTGTTGGGTGTTTATCAGACGATATGTACTCGCCTAATCCTTGGCATGACTTCCCGTGGGATCCCGTGTGCCCGGTGGTAGCATGTTCCTTTCAGCTGAGTGAGTGTAGTACAGACATTCCAGAGTTTAGTCAGCCCTATCCACACCTCCCCTGGACTGGGGGCAGCAGGGGCACCTTTGGAAAGACGTGAACCAACCCCCCCCCCCCCCCCCGCACGTGTTCCCAAGAGAGAATATTTTAAGTTTTTTGGTATGGCAGGAAAACAAAGGCTCCTTCCTTTGATTCCAGATGAATTCGATTGCAAATGATTCTACCAAGAGAAAGTTCCTGCAGGTCATAGACAAGCTCTGAGCATCCCACTTTCCGCCTGTTCCTTCTCTCTGTTCCAGCTCCAGCTCTTCCCCTGTCCCCGCACGCGCAGTGACTGCTCCCCAGGCCCCTGAGGTGTGGATAAGGCTGGGAATACTGAACTGTTCCCATTTTGTTTTGCTGTCCTGTACTGTCTGTGGTAGTTGGGGGGTGTAAATACTGTGGGGGTGTTGGGTAACCTGTTCTTGGAAATGGACAAACATCCATGTTAGACTCGGTAGGACGTTAGTGAGCTGCTCTGCTATCTGCCTTAAGCAAATATTTACTCATCAGGTCTTTCTTTTTTTACAGATTGCCATAGAATAAACTTTTATAAAAAAAAAAAACTTAAAAACTCAACAAAAAAGCTGAATGTTTTGGTATAATACAGTTTCAGGTATCTTGTCTTTTGTGTAAGCCGCTGCTGGGCCTCCCAGGTTAGAGTACAACTGTACAGTTTTTCAATCTCCCATACAAGTTTTCAGTTCTCATTTTAGTTGTAACAATAAAATTCTTTTTTTAAAGAACTTTGATGGGTGTCTTATTGCTTTGGGGCTGGAGCCACAGGCTGCTGACTGACCCACACGCACAGAGGGGCAGGAGGGGAACGTGTGGGGGGGTGTAGAGGAAAGTGATTTAAATATTATTGTAAGAACTTACTGTAGGCAGAGTAAGAGATGAGATGAGTCCCCTGTATCTCTCCCTGCTGTAGTCTTTCCCATCAAACAGTTCAATTTTAATTCCAAGGGTCCAAGCCTGACCTGTCCCAGGCAGGACAGGGCTGAAGCCCAGCGCCCTGTGCCTGTCCCCAGGCCTGCCAGCACAGCAGCACGAAACACTCAGGGGAACTTGTCTCAATGGTTTATTAGAACTTCAGAAAACAGTATGAAATCCAACAAATAAATACTGAATAGAAAAGTTTTATACATATATATATATAAATATGTACACACAAGCCCAACCCTTTCAAGTATTGCACCTGAAGCCAGGCTTCCCTCCAGGGCCACCCTGCCCTGGCAGCCAGGGGCTGAGGAAGGGCCTGACAACAGGTGGATGATTAGGAGAAGTCTTGATCTATGACTGAACTCCAAGTTTAAAACCACCCTAAACCTGTCCCTCCCTCAGTCAGACCTGCACCTGGCAAACCCAACACAGCCCCTCCTGCTCAGCACACACACTCCTCCCACCCCCTGTCAGTCCCCGCTGGAACGGGGCCTAAAGCTGCAGCCATGCTCAAGGCTTTGGAAGTGACAGGTTTTCCTTCTGCAACTGAATAGTCCAGGCAAAGGAACCCACTGGGCAATGCTGCTGGATCTGTCCTGCTGACAAGGCAGGTGGTGCAAAAGGCTGTTGTCTGCTGGCTTCCAGAGGGACTGGTGCAGAGTGATCATTTCTCCCTCGGGAAATGCCAGATCAATAAAACGCTTCATGGGAAAATAAGTCATACGGGATTTACAGTTTGCAGAGGGGCAGCTAATTCCAGCAAGGTGGAGGTTTTAACTCCACTGACAACCTGGTTCCACGTTCCAAGAGATCCCAGTTTTCATTCATCCAGGCACTTGGTATTTGATCATGTGCTGAGAGAGGGTGAGAAAACGTGTTCCAGCCTGAATTGTGGAGTCTGCAAACTCTGCCCTTTGGAAGTGAGCCTGTCCTGGGGCAGGATGCAGCAGGGACAGCCAAACCCAGCCCGCGGGTCCCCGTGTGGCTGTGAGGAGGGTGGGATCCAGCTGCTCACATTGCACTCCTAAAACACGGTGATTTCAATCTCGGCCTCATGCTGTGCAGTCTCCCTCAGTTCACAGCAGATCCTGTCCATTTTCTCGAAGGCTTGGCGGCCCTTCTCCCCTGTGGAGAAAAGAAAGAGCCTGTGCTGAGGGAGAGACACAAACGCCTGAGAAACGGGATCCTCAGGAAACACTTCCATTGTGACCTTGTTTGGAACTAACGAGGGCTCCCAACGGTGGCAAACACGTCCCTAAGGGAACAGTTTTCCAAAACCTGCTGGAAGCCACCATGGAAAAAATCAGGCCTCCTGTCAATACTTCCACATGAGTAACAGTTTGGAGCATCACAGCTGGAAAACTTGCTGTGCATGTGAGCCTGAGTGTTTCTGGGAAGCAAGTCTGGAGAGCCCCAGAACTAAGCATGGATCAAGGTTGCTTTTGGAAGAACAGAACAGGGAAACAGTCCTCCAGCATCACTTCCAGCACCTTTGGTCCTTTTCTGCCACCTTTTCAAAAGGTTTAGTGGTTCCCAGAGCACTTTATCCTGGAGAATTTCCTTGGTCTGGTTCTATAAACCTCAACAGGAGGGCCCTTGTTTGGTACCTGTGATATAAAGTTTGTCTCCATGGTATGAAACAGCTGTTTGTGAGGTATTTCCACTGTCCTGGATGTGTTCAGGCTGCACTTGAGGCCTCTCCTTGTCCTGCACTATTTCTCATCACTGTTTCAGACTATTTGAAAGCCTTACCAAAGGACAGCGTTGTTTCCCTGGCTGCATTCCTGACTTCCTCTGTCTCGGACTGGCACAGGTGGGCAACCTGCTCAATGCTCTCCACAGCCTGTGGGAGAAAGGAAACATCGGCCTCAGCAGCTCCTCAGCAGTTTGGTGGATGTTTTTCACAAGGCAAACCCAGACACACAAACTCCCATCTCCTCCTGCACGTGAGTTCTACCAGGACCTTCCTCTTCTCCCCCAGCACATCAGTTTACAGTTACATTTCCTGACATGTTCTCACCTCTCTCACCTCCTTCTCTCCTGTTTCCTTCTCTCCTTTCTCAGGGCCTGAGAAAGTATAAAAGTCCCAGGGTACAGGTCCCTGCTGCAGGACCATTAAATGAGCATCACCCAACCAGGATTCACTGAAAGGGTTTATCCCAGTTGTTGCTTTGCAAATTGAATTTCACGGTAAGACTCTGATTTCCTGTTGTGTGACAGGATATCACAGGAATTCAAACACATCCCCTGTGTCCTTGTGCTGTGCCTGGCACATCAAACAAGATGCCCACAGCTCCCTCTCCTGCTGCCTTTGGAATAACAGCATTAATGGTTTGGATCTTTGGCAGCCAAAGAATTCAGGAGTTCCAAACAGCGGGAAGCTGCTCAAGTGACCCTACCAGCTTTAAAATCCCAGCCAGACACACTCGTGCATCCATGGCTGTGGCCAGATGTGCCCAGCAGAGCAGTGAACACTTACCCTGAGGTTCTTAAGAGCCAAACATGCAGCTTGCTGAAGTCTTGCATCACAGTCAGATAAAGCATCAGTGTAAAACCACACAGCCTGAAGGGAAAAAGGAAAGTAAAATAAAAGAACACCTTGAGTGGAATCAAGGACCAAAGCAGACCGACAGGGGCAGCTCTGCCCATCTGAAATTCAAAAAAGGACAGAGACAAATCACTCGAGCACTGCTGTGGTTTAGGGGCCAGTTCACAGCTAAACCAAGGGCCATTCCGGGCTGAAACCATCCCATGGATGGTTTCCCATCCCGGAAAGGCCGGGGGAGCCGCAGCGCTTACCTTGGCCCGGAGGCTCCTGCTGGCGGCGGCGCGGCACAGGCAGGACGTGGCCGCTTTGCTCACTCGGTGGTTCTCGTCCAGCTGCAGCTCCCCGAGCAGCCGCAGCGTCTGCGGGAGCGGCTGCAGCTTGTTCAGCCGCTTCCCCTTCAGCTTCTTCAGCGTCTTCAGTCTCCCGGGGCACTGCAGCTCCTCGATCAGCATCACTGCGAGGGAAGGGCTCGGCTTCACTCACAAGTGAAGCAAACCGAGACATTTTCAAGGAACTCCTCCCCGGTCCAGTCCCCTTTAGCCACAAGCAGTTATTCCCAGGGCCAGCGAAGAAGCCAAGCGTGGCAGGAAGCAAACCGGGACAGCTGCCCCTTTGCCCATCCTGTCTTCTCCCCCTGCCATTGTCCCATTTCCTCCCGTGCCCAGGCTGGGACAGCAGAGCAGCCGATCTGTGCCAGCCCCGGGTGCATCCAGGACAACACCCAGAGCAGCTCCCTGGACATCAGGATAAGAGCCCAACCCACAATAAAGAACAGGATCAAGCAAAATACCCCTAAACAGCCCTGGAAGATCTCTCTGTACAGGACAAAGAAAACCCTCTCTCTTTTAAAAACTAAGAAATCAGGCACTGAATTCACCCCTTCAGTTTGAAGAATATTCCAGGTCTTTTTCACTGACTAGGAATGCTCAAGTTTTAGCCCCCCTCCAGATGAGTCATCTGCATCAACATAAGCCTAAAGATGCAGCCAATATAAAGACTATTTTTAAAATAATTCTTTTCTAACACAGAGTAGGTTTTCAAGTACTTTCACATGTTGGACAAGACTCCAGTGAGGCTCTGGCTACCTCAGGCTAGAAAATGCACGTTAGTAACCTCTGCAATTTTATTGCTATTTTCTGTGTCTGATTCCAGCTGCAATAGACACCCAAAGCCCCAGACTTTACTCAGTCCTTGGATCCAGCTGTAGATTCTTCCTGACTTTGCTTCTGCTTTAACTTCAGAATATCCCTGAACCCACTTTTCAGGGCACTTCAGATAAAACAATCCTTCACACCTGGTTTGTTTGTACATGGCCAGATATGGGAGTCAAGCACATCTTTCCTGTTCTGATTAAAATTACATGGTCATAAGGGCAATTAAAATGGAAGCAAGTTGTCAGTGCACTGGTTGGGGTGTCTCCTGCTCTGGAATTGTATCTTGAGTGGGACCTAGAGGGTAGCCCTGAAGGAGGAGCCAAGCACTGCCATTACCTTCCTTGGCAAGTTTTCCCAAGTGTTTCTCCAGGCTGGCAATGTGGTGCTTCTCCAGGTAGCTGTAAAACTGGAACAAAGTAACTGGTTCTGTTTGGAGGTTCGGAGTGGGGAGCAACCCATCACAGGTGAGGATCTGCTCCAGCAGCCTCTGCAGCACTGGAAGGAACATGGGCAAGGACAAACAAGAAAACGGCAGGTTAGTTTGTTGGAAGCTGCTGAGAACAAGTAAGAGGTTTAGGGGTTTTTTAAATGCACGAGGGCAATCTTTAGCACTGCAGTGAAATGCAATCAGAGTGGCCTTGTGCTCCAGTGGTACCTGCTTCCAGCTGCCTGGGGTACTTTTCCTTCACTTTGAGCATCATGGTGTATTTGAGGGCATGACGGAACCTTTCTGCTGAAGCCAACAAGATGCTGCCAGGCTCTGCAAGGTCACTCCAGATCTTCAGGTAGTGCTTCTTCTTCTTAGTCTTCTGAATAACTGAAACCCCGCATTTGAAGAAGTCCATGAGCTCCAGCAGATTTTGGATTTTACATGAGAAATTAGGCGCCAGATGGATTATCTAGAGGTGGGTCAGCATTAACTTGTATTTGTGTTAGAGATGGGTTTGTTCAAAATGGGGCATTTCCTGCCAAAATGCTCAAACCTACAAGCACTGATCTCACCAAGCTCAGGCTGAGCCCCTAAATTCTCATCAGCAGCTCTTCTGCCCCTTATTGTTCATTTTGTCCCAGCATGTGAGTCCAGAAGAACTCTCTGTGAGTTTAACTGGCTGCCCTTCTATCAGCCAAAGATGTGCCACTGCCAGGTCTTAGAGATCCTGCCTCACGTTCCTTCCTCAGGGCTCTCTCTCATCAGACACTTCACTTGAAGCCATACCCTGTGGTTTCTCACTACCCTTTGGACCCTTCATTCCTTGGTTTCCCCACAAAGAGACTGAACTCCTGCATTTAACACTCCCACCCCTCCCCTGTCACACTGTACCAAAGGCCTTTGGAGCTCTGCTCCAGGGAACAGGTTATTCTCACATCCTCCAGGGTAAAATCTGTCAGCAAATGCTTCCAACTAAAATTTGCATTCTTGCTGCCGTATTTACCAAGATGAGAACAAAAGCCTTCCAAGTCTCCCCTTGTGCTTTACCATTTTGTCAGCAGTGTTTAGAGGAGTTTAGTAGAGGGAAGGCCTGAGGTGGGAAGAATTGCCCACCAAACTATACTTGCACAGAATTTGGGCTGTTTGCTTACCAAGTAAAAGGGCAGATAAAAGGATTTTACTAAGACTGCTCTGCTGCTCTTTGACTGCAAACTCCTTCATCTACAACATCCCTGTTTAAGACATACCAGTTCAGCCACTCTTTGAGACAAACTTCTCCAAATCTTTTCCTTCCTTGCAGAAAAATCCAAAGCAAACCACGAGCCTAGTTTTCTCTAAGAATCCAGATATAAGAGCTGGTTTAATTATGTGAATGTTTGCAAGGAATTTAGAATGAAACCCTGCTGTGTCTGGGGAAGCTGGAGCAGGCACATCAGGGGTGCACCTCTCCCATCTCTGGCATGCCTTGGAATAATGCAGCTCTACTCACTTTCTTCAACAGACATATCCAGGACATCCCCCAGCACTCGGGTTTGCTCCGATACTTCTTCCAAAATGCTCTCCTGGACGACCTGGGCTACGTTTGGTGACCTCAGTTTCTGAAATGCAACATAAGTATCTCAGCAGCTGAAACAAGGGCAGTATCTAGCTCAAGATAAACCGGGCTTTGTTTCTTGGAATCAAACTTCTAAGAGCAGTGGGAAAACACCAGCTGCTCTGAGAAGGCCCCTCTGCCATCACAGCACATGCTGCTGGTAGTATCAGTTTTTCATTCATTCAAAAATTGATCACCCCTTGCACAGTTAGAGTCAAACCTGTTTGATTACATTTGCAGCCTGCTTGGGGCACAAAGTACTAATTAGGGCTCCAGCAAAACCCAGAGGCTGAAGAAAGGCAGCAGAGTTTTATATGACACCTTCTGTGTAGACACACGAAGATGCTGCAGTTTTTGGACTCCATTTCCATTCTGAGTCTTTCTGCTTTTATAAAACAGCTACGTAATCCCTCTGGTCCATAATCAGAATCAACAATGACATCCAGTGCCCTGGGAACCCCCAGGCTGTTCTGTACCTGCAGAAGACCTTTGCACAGCTTCAGGTGAGTTATCAACAGCGTGTCTAAGTTGTCATCACCAGTAGTGACATCTTGAGTTTCTGGTCTCGTGTCACAGCTCAGGGACTTCAGTGTGTTGTCATTGTATGTGCTGTTGAGATGAGGGGAAAAAAAGAGTTAGAACTCTCCTCACTAAATAAAATTGAAGATGTGCAGTCTCAACAGGAGCCTTCAAGCAAGTCACAGAAGTACAAACCAGGTGGCATCAAACAAAACAGCATTTTTTTTATTTTATTTGCTTTTATAACCTTCTTAAAAACATGAGGACGCGTTTCTGTGCTGGGTGTTCACACCAGCAGCAGCTCTGCACAGCTGTTACTCAGCCAAATGTTCTCCCTCAGCCCTGTCCCCACAGCACACACCTGACACTGGCTGTCCTTATGCTCCCAAACAGCGAGAGTTCGTCAGCACTGCAGTCAGCGTTTAGGAAGTCAAAGCTCTCCAGGACTGTCTCCACCATTAAACTCTCCATGGATGAGTGTTTGTGATGAAGTGGCCTTTGCTGTTGATGGAGTAGAAGGAAAAATTCTGTTATTTGTAGTATCAAGCCATTTTGCAGGAGTTCTTTGCTGGCTTTGAAATCATTCTTAGTAATAAATTAATTTGCTTTTCTGATTTCGTTCTCAACACATCGGTTTGATGAACTGATGCTCTCGAGCTCTACCAAATTTTAAATATATCAAAGAAGATTAGAAGCACACCTAAATGCTGAGGCTCTGACACTGTTCAGGCTCAGCTTAGCCCAGACTGGTTTCCAGTTGGACTGCATTGGGTATTTCTTTGCCAGTCGTTGCTCTGTGCCCAGCACGGGGAGCTGCCTTTCCCGAGTCCTGCCTGACCTCTGGTGGCCAAACTCCTTCTGGGAATGTGCCATTGCTGCGTCATTAAATCAAATCAGCCACAGGGTCACACAGTGTCTTTAGATTTAGGGCTAACAGAGGAAGCTGCACCATGTCCCAGGGGTAAAACACTCCCATACCTTTAATTTATCCCTCAGAGATGAAACCTGGTATTCCAATTTCTCCAGCTGGGCTTGCCCCACATCATGTGATTTCAGCAAATTCAACACTTCTTGGAGAGTCTTGTCAATAGACTTTGTATGTCCATCCAGCCTCAGGTCACTTGCAGCATTCCAGCTTTTCTGGCTGCTGTCCTCCTGCTCTGCCAGGCGGCGAGTCCTGGGCTGGCTCAAAGAATCCCCCCTGCCCTTGTGATGACTTGGAAAACTGGACGGGTTACTTGGAAATCCATCCCCACACGGAGTCTTCTTCAGGATATCCAGAGTTGTGTGATCTGGGAGAGGCTGCTGGTGTTCTTCTGCACCAGTCTCTTGAATAATCACCAACGGCCTGTGGTCCAGAGCTGGAGTTGTACTTCTGGATTCTGCCCCTTTCTGGTCCTCAGAGCTGAACGAGTCTCCCTCGCTGGTCTCCGCAGGATTGTGAGCTTTGCTCCTCCCACGGTCATCAAAATCACAGGCAGCCAAGTAGCTCAGAATGCTGGGGGGCTGGGCTTCATCACCTACATCCCCCTGGTTCTGCCTCAGCTGCAAAAGAGACTGCAGCAAAGAGATCCGTGAGTGAGCATGGACACAACTGGGGAGCCTGAGATCCCACCCGAGAGACACAACTCTGGGTCCTGTTGTTGGAAAGATGCACCCAAACCAATCAAAGCACGGGGCTCTTCTGCACATGGGGCCAGGCCAGCGTGTATTGGACATAAAACTATTGAAACCAATTTCTAAGAGCCCCTGGATGAACAGCGGAGCAGCAGTAACCATGTGGTTGATCTTTCAGCTGAGAGTTACTAAGGCAGTTAAAAACCTGTTTCTGGGTTAAATGAATGGGGGTTAAAGAAAAACATAACAAAGCCCCGAACTGCAAAGGCCCAGAGTGCTATGCTTTCACACTTCTGAGCGTGCTCCTGAACAGCCTAATCTAACCCAAAATCAAGCTCTGGGTCTGTGCTTTGCATCTTGCTTTCCTCAGGTACTCACCAGGTAGTATTTCTCTCTGAAGCTGGGGGTGTTTGGGGGGGTCCAGCTGTACAACGAGCTCTTCCTGCTACCCACAGAAAACTTGGCCGTGCTTCCAGGTGACAAAAACAGGTTCTCTGTGTCAAAGGGGCTGCAGCAGAAAACAAAGCCCTAAGAGTCAGTGAGAGTAGAAAGCACAGAGGTGTTCAGCTGCAGGAACAGCGGGGAGGATTTGAACTGTGACATTCAGTCAACGCCACGGTGAATAAAAGGAAACACAAACCACCCCTCTGACCAGCATCTTTGATTGCTCCAGCAGAGAAAGAGGTAGGCAAGAAAGTGTTTTACACAGAATTCCCAACACCCTTTAGACAGGGACCTGTGCCAGAGCCTTTGTAAGAGTCCAATGTTCCAAGAGGCTGGAGTGCTCCCTGTCCTCCTGCAGAGCCTGCACAGGCACTGGTGCTGCCCATCCAGCACAGCCTGTGTGTGACAGGCACTGGGCACAGTGGGACAGGCACCACTCCAGGCAGGAAGGAAGCAGAACACATGTAATAAAGGAAAACTGCCAATTTTCCTCCTGCAGAGCACACAGCACCTGGAAAAGCCAATAAAACCCCCTCATTATCCTTCACTTACTAATAAATGACTGGCTGGCAGAGGAAGCTGTGCAGGGCTACAGGGCAGTTCTGTGGGTCACACAGGCATGGATGAGGCCACTTACAGCCCCAGAGGGTACTGGCTGTGGGCTGCAAGAGCTTGACAAGTCCTGCTCTAAAGAGTTCCCAATTACCTTCTGCATCACAGCTATTAATTTCCCAACTCCTTTGCAAAGCAGTCTAAGGAAACTCGGACAAACTGTGTCCCCAAATGCAACTCAGCTACCCAGGAGAGGGAAAACATGTTTCAAGTTCAGCAAAGCAAGTTTGTTTTTCCTATGTGTTACTTTTGTTCCCCACTGATATGCCCTGTGGCACCAAAAGAAAGTTTGTTTTTCCACTTGAGGACTGGCATCTTTTGAAAAAAGTGAACTGTTCACAACAAATCTGTAACCTCAGTGACAGGAACGTGAGGACCAAGCAGCAGGATAAAGTCAGCTGCATTCAGCTGTACCTTGCAGAAGAGCCAAAAGGTAATGAGGACTAAGTAACTGCAGGGAAAAGAACTTCTGCTCTCTGGCAAAAGCTGAAAAGCACAGCTCCAACTCTCTCTAGCTGCTCGTGTTGCACAGGGACAGTTCTCCCCAGCATCCTGCAGTGCAGCTCCTCAGCACAGAGGTGACACTCTGAGCTCCCCTAGCACAGGTTAATTGGCTGAATTAACCAGTGTCACCCAGCTGGGGTCCATCACACAGCCCAGTTCCAACCACCACCATCTGCACTGACTCACTGGGCAGAAATAAATCGGGTTTCTGACAGCCAGAGCCTTTTCCCCAAAGCCTGCTGTGTTTGCTGATGAAAGCAAATTACTCCTACCCGTGGCATTTCTCAGCAAAAGTCACAGGGATCCATTCCTCACATTTTTCACTTTTAGCTTTTAATGTATCACTGCAGTAATGCAAAATGACACTTCTGGGAAAGGAACAACAACAACAAACTAAATCTCTCTCGCCCCTTTGACAATTCCTGGAACCCTCCAGCCAAATGCAGCTCTTCAGCTGCCTCCAGACAAGGACACACTCCCAGTCCCTGCAAGGAACAACTGAGAGCAGAGGGGAAAGAAAGAATGGAGTCTGCTCTAAAGCTTCTATTATCTCTTGGCTCTAAGCTCTTTGGGTACGATCCATCATCTCCTTCCACATTTCTACAGCAAACAAACCATCATACTGGGACAGATCTATGAATCCATCTCTCCCAGCATTTTGACATTGACAGAATCCAGTAGGGGATGTTCCAGGGGAAAACACAGGAAATGAGTCAAACAGAGTGGGCTTTCCCCAGACACATGCCCAGGTTTGAGGCAATCCATGGCTGGGATCTGTCATGCACCAGACTTTGCAAGCAGACTATTGCCTTTAATTGTCACTGGCTTTTCCTTAGTTTGTCTGGTGGCTTCCTGAAATCATTGACACAAAACCTCTGTGTAGGTAAAAAGTACGCAGAAATGTTATTATTTAACTTTAAATTGTGGAGCAAGTACATGGCTGCAGGGGGTGGGGGGGGTCTGTGGCTAAATCATATCCTGCCCACATTCCCCACAGTCAGGATTATCCATAGGCACCTTCTAATAGAATTTTTCAGCCTTGAGAAGAAAAAACAAAGTGGGCCACCTGAGCTCTGCCAGCCCTGAGCACGAATTCCCAGGGAGATATTACTTTGTCACACCCACCAAACTCGTGGAGGGATGGAATACTTGAGATTTCAATAATTTACCTCACCCTGCTGCACTTTCTGTTGGGTGAGTAAGGAGGGCACTGCCTGGTTTATGCTCTCAGAGGAGCAGAAGTGATGAGAGATGAGAGAGAGTTTAAGAGCAGAACTCAGTCCAGCCTTCAGCCTCAGAGGATCTGCCTTCCTTTCTCCCACTGTGCCCTAAGCACTCCCTCTCTGTCCATGGATTAAATACCACCAGACCAGATGAGCTCTTGGTGGATAGACCTGCCTGAATCCCAGTGTTCAGCCTGTGAATCCAGACTGACATTAGTACAAGAAAAGCCAATTCTAGTCAACTGACTGGACTCACTGTTAATCAGGAGATTCCTCTTGCCACCATCAAACCCAGAGGAAAATGCCAATGCAATTTAACAGTGAGAAGGTTGTTAGTAGGTGTTTCACCTACCCCTTAGAGTGTAGCAAGCACAGTTTCCAGGTTAGTACAGCTTATCACAGCCCCAGGCTATGAGTGCACAGGGATGCACTGATGGATCACTGCCTAAAGATACTGCAGGAGTAACTCCATATTCACCTAAGCTTTCACCTGTAAGAGCAGGGCTGGCAGCAGGTACACATCCAAAACCAGACTTTCTGTTTTTATTCTCCCTTCAGGTTTTCTCTCACTCCAGGAAGCCCTGTGAGCCAGGCCAACACAGCCCAAAGCAGGCAGAGTCACCAGAGCAGTTCTGACTGGATGGTGCCCTTGGATCCCAGCACAGGGTGCTGCTGAAGTTCTGAAAGCAGAATACAGCTTTCCCTTTGTCCTGCATGTGAGACACAGAATTCAGACTGCTGTTTAGGTTGGCAAAAACCCCAAAGTCTTTTGCCAAACTGGCCAACAAAGCTGTTCTACAACGGCCCCAAGCTCATTCACACTCCTCATGGCACGATCTATAAAGGAGCTGAAGGCACTTTTGTTTGAGCCCAGAAGACTGGAGACCTATTTAAAAGAGAAAATATACATTTAGAAGCGGAAGAGAGAGATCTGCATTTGGATTCCTCACAAAGCAGGTCTAGACTGAAAGCTTGTGCCTCCGAGAAGTTTGGGCAAATCAGATGGATTTGTTTAGTTATTCTTAAATCAAAGAGAAAAGCAGCTGTTATTTTGAGTGCTCTATCTTTGAAAACAGAAACACCCTGAGTTATCACCACAAAACTTCTCTTTTCTGTAAACAACTCCAGCAAACAGGCTGTCAGAGGAGAGGCCAGCTCTGCACAGAAGTGCTCTGGAGAATCCACTTGGTGGGATACCAATGCATTTCACAAAACTTCAACACAACAGAGACACACAGTCGGGCTTTTCTCATACGCTGAAAAATTCCAAGTGGGGATTAACTCCCAAAGAAAATGAGTCACGTCAAACCCTGCTCCCAGCTCAGCTGTTGCCAACTCCAAAGGCTGTGGTGGTTGTCCCAAATACCACAGACCTGCTGCTTTTGCCAGCCCAGAGCTGCACTCTGAGCTATCAGGCACCACAACCATCAAGGGTCAACAGCATTGGGATTGAACTTTTCCAGAAAGTTCTGCCACAAATGTAATTTGCTTTGGAGATTTAGGCTATTATGAGGAACTATGCAATATCCCAGAATAGGGAGGGGCTTTCCTCACACAGTCCTTTTATAAGAACAACTTATGTGCATAATTAATTATGGAAGCTATTGACAAAGAGGAAAGGAAGTGAGCAGATCCAGTAGCAGTAAAGGGACTGTCAGATGCCATTGGTGGGGGTTAATAACAAGAGAGTAGAAGTGATTTCTTCTGCAGCACCTCACCAAAACAAACCACATCCTGATGCCCACTGTCAGATCTCAGGAGGAAAAAGCACCACAAACAGGTGCAGCCAAACTCTGCTGGGTGAGTTTATTTCTCCTTGACTTTGAGCAATCTGTGTGTTGGAAAATTGTTCAGGTGCTGTGGGCAAGACACATTTTTCAGCCCAGTTGCAGGTACAGGTCAGCAGTAAATGTCAAGAACCACAGCATGCACAAGAGACATTCAGGAAACTGTGTGTTGATCAATAAAGCTTTTCTTTCCCCAGCCCCAGAAATGGAACCTGAAAGCTGATTCTGCTTTTCCTGGAGAGAGCCTGGATCCCAGGTCAAAGTGGCCTTTCAAGAGGGTCCTTATAACAGAGGTGTGTTCAAAGGGCTCTTGGCCACGGAGGGCTGGGAAGAATCAAGGCCTGCAGTGAGCCACACGCAGAGGTACAAGAGAACAGTGCCCACTGTTTAACTGGGCACTTCACTAAGGGGAGTACATTTAATCCCTGGACAACAGTAAATGGAAACAGGTTAAAGAGTCTTGATTTGTTGCAGATGGGCATTTCAGTGTGGAACAACAGTCCCATAAAGCAGAAACCACAGTACTACCTCAAAAACCTTGATGAGTCTGAAGTGAGGAATAAGTTCCACTACAGCATCCACAACAGTGAGAATTTGCTTTTAATAACATCAGTAATCCACTACAATAATCAACTTACAGATTTAAATTATAAAACAATTTAATAAATCACAGGCACCATGACAATGCTCAGCTATTTTAAAAGCACATCTGTAACCAAGCTTCCCTGTAGTGCACAAACAGGCCTCGTATCCATAACTACTCACAGTGCAAATATGAAGGTGCCAAGCCTTTGGGAGAGTTTCATTTATAACAAATTGTGATCTGGTCAGAGTGACTGTTCTAAAATTTCAGCTATGTAGTTTTTTTTCATTGTGCCTACAAGCTGCTACTTCCAGTTTCATTTCATCCTCTTCAGGACTATTTTTCATACTTTACAGATGGACAGATTGCTCGGAGCTGGACTGAATGCTCACTGTGAAGAGAGGTGAGCTAAGTAAGGCTCACTAAGCCAGGCTAAGTCAGCTGCCATGGCTATCCATGGTTTGGTGAGAGCAAAGAAAAATCTGAAAGGTCATAGAAACAGCTTGTGTCCTTTCCCCTGCCCTCCTGAGGACGGGTCCCACAGAGATCAGGCCCAGCAGCCGGGGTGGCTGTGAGGAAGCACAGAGCTGTCATCTATCCTGCACCTTGAATGGAGAGAGGACTGTGGGGGTGAATGCTGCTCACTGACAGGAGCCTTTGATCATTTCCAATGTTTTCTAGCTTTTCCCATTGGAAGCTGTACTTACTTCCAGAGGACCTCCAGCTGCAGCTTGATGGTGCCCAGTTCAGTGATGTCCACAATGATTGCCTGAGGCTTGGTTGTGAAGAAGTTGATGCTGTCGCATGTCACGACACCAACCAGAATAGTGGCCAGTCCTCGCAGCTCTGTCACCTGCAGAGACAGACAAACATATCCAGCTTCATCCTACCAGACGATCCTCTGCCACCTGCACGGAAAGGACAACGCCCCAGGCTCAGATCTGCTCTGAGGCCCATAACAAACAAACCCCTGATACTCAGTTCTGGGCTCCTAAGCAGCTGTGAGCTGATAGCCCCCCAGGGAATACCTGCCAGGGGGCTGGCAAAGAGGACAGATAGAGCTGTACAGCACCTCAGACAAGGGAACTTGGTGGACTATGATTTTAAGAAAAATTAGTCCGTAATTCTTGCTCTGATACTGGGACTATTTCAGTACTAGACTATTTCAGTTGCCTAAAGGATCTGGAGGCACAACTCTCTGCAGCCACTGTGACCTCTCTGACTGTCCTGAGCTCAGCAGGATCAAAATCAAAACTTGAGTCATTCTTTCCTCCAGCTCTGCAGGTGGCTCCAGGTTTGTTACCAATGCAGTCACAGGCCTGTGTTTTTCCCAGGCTGGCACTTGGTTTCTTCAGCTACTTAAAAAAAAAAAAAACAAAAAAACAAAAACCAACAAAACAAAAACCTAAATCGAGTATTTGCTATAAAAACATACTTCCAACTGAAGATCACGTTGTTCTAGAAGTGCATGAAGCATCAGACTCAGCACAGAATTTTAGCACAAGTGCCTGAAGTTCACTTTGGAATTGGTTCCATGCCTACATCTCTTTTAAGAGCTGAAGTCGTGCTGCTGGGCTCCTCTTGGAACACTCTTTGGCACTCATCAATTTTCTTTTCTGTTTTTTTTAAACCTGCTATGTATTTGCACTGGGCAAAGATCATTAAGCATGAAGTGGAAAGAGCAGGAGGGTGTGGAGGACATTCATCAGTAGACTTTCATAAGCTGACAAAAAGAGTAAAACTGTCATTGTCACACAAAGTAATACAGGTTTTAACTACCACTATGGGAAAATGGGGATCTGAATTAGCTTCTCACCTGATCTTCATTGTGCAGTGACACTAAAAAAGCATGTTATAAGCACATTTCCAAAGGCAGTGCTGGCAAGATGCCAAAGAGTGTCTCCTGTGTAACCCAGTTCTTGCTGCCAGATAGGAGGAGAACACTGCAATAGCTGCTTTAACACAGCTGCCAAAACCCCAAACCCTGCACTGGCACAGTTTCCCAGTAGGACAGGATCCAGCACAGCCTTCAGTCTCAGCTCCATTCAGGCTGACAGGAGTCATGCTGCAGGGTCCAGCCCACTAGAGATGCCAGACCTACAGTGGAAATGCTGCTTAAGGATTAGTTCCACCTGCAAGGGAGGTGTCAGAACCAATGCAGGGGCAGCTGCACGTGGGGCTGTGAACACTGCAGGCTTCCCCGTGTCACCTATGACCACTGCACTGGTCCCTTCCCGTTAAAGATGTGACCTATTCCAAGGCACTTCTACAAGTGTCAGAACTCTAAACAAAGATTTAAAGTGCAGACAGTTTGTAGCAGCACATAGTGTCACTGGTTCTTCACAGATATGGAGCATCTCTGCAGCAAAACACAACAAAAGCAGCTGCACTACACCTGGAAAAAGGGATGTTTGAAGCCCACATTCCGAACACACAGAGGTGCAATGGTATGTTTTCTATACATTAATTTCTCTCTTTCAGTAGAGAACAGAACTAATGGTACTACATACACATCTTGGTCTCCACATCTAGACTTCATCCTAGAAAACCCCAGATATTGATCTAGGACTGTTTTTTAAAAAAACCCAACCAAACAAAAAACCCAAAACACAACCACATCTACCAGACTGCAGAATAGGGGAAAGCAGATGCACTAATACAGTTACAAGTGCCAGGAACAAAGGAAAAACAGAAGTACGTGTCCCTTCACTAGACAGAACATGGATTAACTGCCATTTTTACATGACTAGAAAAAGAAAACTATTTAAGAACTTTGAGAAACACTTGGTAGCTTAAGAGGTAAGTGGCAGAAGACATGTTAACCCACTGATTCCAATCCAACCATTATACACCACACCTTGATTTCAAACTTCTCGCGGAGATTGGGTATAAAAATCTTCTCCTCCTCATCCCATGTCTGGCTGTCATCGGTCTCGATCTTGCCTTTCAGCCTCCATTTCTGGCGCCCCAGTCGCACAAACACCTGGAAACCACAAAGAACAAAGTCTGTTGGGTCAGAACAGACCCAACATCCCAGGACATTCCCTTCTGTCCCTAGGCCTCTTGCTGTTCCAGTCTGGCAGGAGTGAAGCCATCCCCTTGATCACCATGCACTTGGGAACTTGGACAAAGCTGGAAGATTGGAGACAGGCATTCAGGACGCAGGTTTTAACACCTGAAGCAGTGCCAAATGCCACATCCCACCTCTTCTGAAAGAGCTGCAGAACTACACTGCATTCCAGGTGTGGGGGTACTGGAATACTGGAATTCATTGGGAACTGTCACAGGTAGGGCAGCACCCAGTGAGACACTACGGTGCATTCAAATGATGCCAAGGGCAGTCTTCCAAGAAACAGGCAGCCACTGCTACATGATTCCAGGGTAACTCTGAAGACAAAGCCCTGACAGGTTGGGTTTCACAGAGAGTCATTGCCATCTTTTAAACCCTCCCATAACACCCAAATCACACCTTTCCCACCCCAGCCTCCGAGGGCACAGTAGCTCCTGAATGTGCCAAAGCATTGTTCCCATCGCAACAGTGGGTATTTTTATCACAGTTTGGTCCCTGCTCTCCTCCTACATGTTCTACCCTTGCTCTCCTGTTCCTCTATTGCAAACTCACACTGGGAAAGCAAGGGGCAATTAATTGTTTTATACTGCACCTCATACTGGTCCCCCGGGCAGAGACGTGCAAAGCCCACCAGCCCTGAAAAGAGAAGGAAAAATCCTAATACTTGTAGAGTTTTACAAAGCCCCCCCAAGCCTCAGATTGCAATAAATCAAGTGGCTTTCTGGCCAACACCCCCCTTTTCCTCAGCTCTGTGCAGAAGCTATGCCACTCTTGAAAGGACAAAATTTAACTTAGCTGAGCAAAGAAAGCTTGTCAGTTTTTGTATTCAGATAGAAAGTATCATTGCAGAACTGTTTTAAAGCACTGAAGCAAACAGGAGTTTGCCAGAACTCTGTTCAGGGTATCATCCAGCGAGCCAGTGGAAGCAACTGGCATTGAATAGCTGGACTCTCAGTGGATCAGATTGCTACCTAGACCACAAAAATCAACAGATCAGTCTTGAAGGAAAGAGGAACCTACCTTTCATCTTCACGTGGAACTCTCCCAGGTGGACCTCCAAGGCCCCCTCTATGAAGCACATGTCCTACAAGAAAGGCTGCACAGTCATCATGGCTGCAAAGCAGTGCAGAGTAGCACCTTCCCACATGGGCCATTTTCTTTAGAGGTCTTTGGCCCTTTTATTATTTTAAAGGACACACAAACATTTTCACTCGTGGAAGCAGACACAGAGTCCATTCATACTACTTTTGAAGACAGACAATCTTCCACAGAAGAGTGGAACTGCTTGAGCTGACCACTCTCAGTTATGTTCCATTCCTTGTTTTGGGAAAATACCAAAGCTTATTCCCCCTTAAATTCTCATCCCATACTTCCAGTGGAAGTCATAATGGACCCCAGTATTAAAGATGTCATGTTAAGTGTTTTATACACACGTTAAGTTTTTAACCCACACCATGAACAAAAAAAGCCAGTAACAAGTCCTAGCACATTTTTTGCTAGGGAAGTCAGGTCTTTGTTACATGTGTGTGGTATTTCCTACCTCTGTGCACTCTTGGAAGTTCTTGTAAAGCTCCACTAGACTCTCTCTGGAGGCTTTGGTGGAAGGGGACAGGGAAAAGGCATGTTTCATGTTAGTGGCTCCATCTCGCAGCCTGCACTGGATACAATAGGCTTCATAGAGTTCTTCTACCTTTAGGATTTGGAAGATGGGGAAAGAAGGAACCAAAATTACCTTGGCATACTTTTAAGAAGTTTTGGAAAGGAACATCAGCATCTTCCCTGTCAAGAAAACCCCAACCAAATCCCTCTGTCACAGGGTGCTGCAACTCCTGCATTTTACAGAGTGCTACGGTTTGCTTTTCAATATTCCATGCTTTTTTCAGGAATACAATTAGCTCTGCTATTATCAAAGTAGAACACAAGGAGCGCAGTAACACTTTGCTCATAAAAAATTTACTTGTAGAGCGGGAAACCAATTCCTTCAATACAGACTAAGCCCCCTCCACCATTTGCTATGCCAGAGGAGAGGTTCCAGTCCTTTGGAAGCAGCTGGCAGACAAACTCCACAGAACTGCCCCTTTGGCCCCTCGTGGGAAGGGGAGGGGAGAACATGTCAGTGTTCCCAGGGCAGCATTTTCTGAATAAACTGGCACAGTGTGCAAACTGGTTTCACAGGAAAACTCAGGTTGGGTCGCGCCCAACACTCAGCCTGAATAGAACCATTCAGGAAAATAAATAAATAAAAAATCCCCTCCTTCAGTACAAAGAGTGGCTACAGCTTTCCGAGAGTCCCCAGCATTATTCCCCTTCAGATGAACTATAATCTAAGTGGTTTCCATTTAGCTAGGTCACCTACAAAGCAGTGTGAGCCCGACAGGCACAAGGTATGAACCCCCTTACCTTGCTTATGTGAAACTCTAGTTTTCTGATGTATCTCTCCACAGAGCGGATTTGCTTTTGAAGAAGGGAGAGAGAGAGAGAGAGAGAAGGGGACTTGAGAAATTATTTCCTAAACATGCCTGTAAGTTACAGAGCAGACACATCATCCATTTTTTTCTCTATTTGCAGCATTTCCTCTCATCCCCAGTAGCCTCACCTTGTCCAGGTCATAGTAGAAAGCCTGAAAGAGAAATGGCACAGGCTGAAAAGGAGAGCACGTGTATTTGTACCTATTAATGATGCTTTCATATGTACTGCAAGACTCACTGTCTTAAATTACACTAAACTGAGATCATGAACATTGACCACTGGGCAGACACAAGGTGATACCATCCCAGTAAAAAAAAAAAATAGGATCTGAAAAACACTGCTGGATGTTGAAAATGAGCAATCTCCTGTTAAATTCTTACATCCAGGGCTACCTTCCTTGGGAAATTGCTGGTTTTGATGCCTTGCTGGATCCCACCTCAGCATTTTAAAGGGAAAACTCCTGGGAGTCCCAGGTGGGAGGGAGCATCTACTTTTGTGGCTTTATTTAAGTATTTAACATTAAAAAAAAAATCTTACCAATCTGGAGTTCCTTTTCGTATCTTTGTGTCGACCAGAGAGATAATCTAATTCAGCCTGATGTGCTTCCAAGTATTCACTGGAGAGAAAGAAAATCCACTGTTAGATTCCTCTGGTACATTCATTAGAAATTCTTTGGGGAGGTGTTTTCAGCAGAATGTTACAAAGCAACTTCCTTCTCCAGAAGACTTCCCTTGTTTCACTCTTGAGATGTGAATGGCTACAGGGACATGGGCCAAGAGATGAGAAAGGCTGCTTTCCGTAGACAAATACTTGTTCTAAATGCCAAGCTGACCCTAGGGGAGCATCTGTACCCCACAAGTAGCAGAAGATGGATACTGTCACGCAAAATTTAAAGATGCTTTACGTTAGGAATCCTCCTGACTCCTTTTTCCCCTGGCAAGGTGTGGACTGCTGTAGTGAAACTCAAGGCCAGTGTTGCTCAATGTGTGTTCACAGCACATACACACTGCACTCAAAGCTTCACAGGTTCTTGTTTCCCTTCATCTAAAATAAATCATTCAAATGAAAGATGGGCTTTACCGTAGAACTTGAGGCAAAACAAAACAAGAGTGTAGAGTTGGTAGTACTACTAAAGGCAAGAAGAAAGGAGGGATTAGGAGAATAGCAAGTTCTAACACATAAACCAACTCACAGATCTTTTCAGATTTCTCTGACTATTTCTACCTGAACCTTTCCTGTCAGTTCACTTGTTGAGAAAGTCTCTTCTACAGTTTCTGAGGAGAAAGGACCAACCCCATCCTACAAAGAATTGCAATAGGGAACACTTGCCCTACGAACCCAAGCTCACAGAAGTGCTGCCCAGGTAAGGAAGGGCAGATGCCATCAGTGTTGTACCAAGCAGAGCTCGATACCACATTGAGACAATTTCTTAATGCAACCATTACTTTTTCCAGAACAAGAACTATTTTGCAAGGTGTGAAGCACTTGGTGCCAGTTGGCTTCTATAGACTTGCTTGCACACGTGGGTTGTGCCTTAGGAGTTTCCACAGGGCCTTAAACTTTTTCTGCTGAGACCATCTTCTTCCAACTTTGCTTTTAATACAGAGCAGACTTAGGTAACTTTTTCCTCTTACATTTAAGAGGGAGCAAGAATCACCCAGTAAAGGCTCCATTATTAGACACGGGCTCTGAGCAGTCAAAATAACCTCATTTTAGACAGCTGCACTTCTTCACATTTGCTTTGATGCATTTCATTTTCTTACTGTTTCAAAACCAGTTCTCCCAAGACACCCCATGTCTCCAGCTGCCCTTAACACTTGTCCATTGACAGCTCAGTGCAGAAGTAGCCAAGGCTGGTGGTAGAAAAGTGTTCACTTTTCAGAAAAGCTTCATCACTTCTAGATTTAAACGTGTTGGAATTACCAGCCTGATGGAATGGCACCCAGATGGTTAACAGAATAAAGAGTTATTTTCTATAGCTATAAAGAAACAGGCACGTAAAACATGTTCTGCACAAAAAATCCAAGTCACTCCAGCACCAAGTGGACTTTGTCTGCATCTACTTAAAATTTGGACTTTGCATTGCTATTTGATACAGTTGTTTTCTGTAGGTTACTTCAGTCAATTAGTTGCTGCTCATTTTTGGCAGGAGGCTGATCCTATGGTATTCACTGCAAAACTGGGAACAAATTCTGATCCACTTTATGGTTTCTCCTCCCTAAGCTCTGATAAATTCTAAACTCTGCAAAAACATTTGGTTTCATAGTTTCTTTTAAATCTAAATCCTCTAATAAGACATTGGTGGATATTTTTAGGGCTAAGACTTCATAGTCTTTTGTTGGACTAAAAATGTGACACATCTGAATTTACAATGTATTATTACAGTGCATTTTATGTTCTTTGCTTAAGAAAACAAACTCTGACCAAAATTAATACAGTAGCAAAATTTTGAGGACAGCAGCAACACAGATGAAGGAACGGTTAGTAGGATGCCAGCAGAAAGAGCTACAGGGTTTACAGAACCAAGGAAAGGTGTTTTATCTTCTGATAGGAGCTGCAGGGTGTAATTGAAGCTCTGTGACAACAGATGGACCCATCAACATCAACTGTAATGCTTTAAGATGTGCATTTTTATATTACAAGACCTGGGGACTGTGCTGAAGGCAGAGCAGTGTCAGTCACCGAGGGAGGCACGGCCCTTCTGGGCTGTCTCTGCTCACCCATGGCCTGTTGGCCCATTCAGCACTGAATAATATCAGGCAACTGCCAGCTTCCCCGAAGTCACAGTACCCTGAATTCAGGCTCCCAGCCCACCCTTTGATTCCCATTGTCTGCTGCAAACACCCCACACCGGCCAGACAGAGCCAATGGGCACAACTGGTCTCTTGCCTCTTCCCTCCAGTCTGCCCTGATGCAGCAGTGGCTGTGCAGTCCACCCTGATAAAGACTCTGAAATAATGCCACATTTACAGCAAAGTAATGTTATCTACATTTCCATAAGGAGATGGAGCTGTACTACAGCTCTGCTTTATCACCTTGAGTCAGCTGAAATATTCAGGAGTACCTGCTTAGACTTCCCATACAAGACACCCAGAGGTGACTTTCAAATTCCAGAGTATTCCATTAGAAGAGGGTGAAAAAAAGAAAGAAAGAATCAAAAAGCCACTTTGACACCTCCACCCCTCCTAGAATAGCTAATTCTGTGCTCCCTAATTAGCATAGGGACAATAGAAATGGTTGAGGAACGAGCCTCCCCACTGTGCCCTTGCAGGGCACACCCTCACTTGCACTCGATTTTAATTCAGCTTTTTGAGTCAAAGTAAAGTCCACACACTTCCCTCTCCAGAAACTTTCTGCCAACCACCACCCAGGCCTGGCTGTCCCATCCCTGGCCTGCCACCCTGCATGCTCAGAAAGCCTCCCTTCCTCACAGGGGCTCAGCTGCTCCCCAGGAGGTGGACAATCTCCCCACTGAGTTCTACCTGTCCCTGAATTTTTTGAGTAGTGTAATAAACTGGGAGAAACAAAAACATCAGAGCATTTTGCTTGCAAGCAGACTGAGAGTGAACGAAACTTGTTTTACAAGGTCCCAGTCAGTGTCTGGGGAAGTCGCCACACATGTTTAGAGATGCCAGATGGAGACAGAGCACAGTCACAGACAGACTTAAGCAGCACGACGAGGTGAGGCAAATTGCAATATTTAAAGAGTCCTTACTTAAGTCCTTTCTTCAAAGCTTCAAAAGTTTTCTTCACCTGCAGTGGCTTTGGATCCCAGATGAGTGCCCCCTTCTGCAGGGAATTATAAGCCTTGGGGGGTTTCAGAGACATCCTTGATCTCACTGAGCTTCTGCTGAGAGACTTGCTGTAGAAAGAGAAAAGAAATACAGTGAAGATGCAAACCCCATCACCTGGGAGAAGGGAGATGCTTAACCCACAAAGCTTCCAGGCTGCAAGTTGCACGTCCAGCTCCATAAACATTTACTCAAAGAACGAAGCTCTTGGACACACCAGGAACACTTTCACAGGTAACATCAGAAACTTCACACTGCTGGCAACTGCTCAAGGTCTGACTGATCAAGCTCACATAAAAACCTTTAGCAACAGCCATTCCTCTGCCTGCACTACATCCATTTAAACCATGGCTCAGAGCCCCACCACAGCTTTGAAAAGCAAATTACCCAGCCCAGATTGCATACAAGATGGAATCATCAAGGTGTTTTTTCAGCATCTAACACCTCACTTAATTACTTTTAAAAGCAGTTACAAAACCAAAATGAAATATTGTTTCCAACAGAAGTCCCACACAGAGGATTTTTTGTGCCAAGCTACAGAGTTAGAACACTCTGAGCCATTACTTATATATATTTACACCATTTAAACCAGAAAATAAACTCTCTGCAGATCATTCCTGTCTGGTTTACCTCTATCTATATATTCCTCTAAGTCTTGGCTATTTTTATATAGTTTTATTAATAATCCCTATCAGTCAAGCTTTCCCAATCTACCAAAGCAAGCCAAGCCAACTGGTGACTCTCAGAGGAACTTTCTACCTTCTCTCCAATCCCTATCCTAAATTCAGCTCAGCTGCAGAAATTACCAACTTCAACAGGCTTAACACTAAACCACTGGCTGCTTTAAGTTCCAGGCATGTGACTGGAGGCCTAAAGAGATTATTGAGCTTGGTGATTAAAGCCCAGACCCAACACACCTGAGCGCTGTCCCTACTCCTACTATAGAAACCCTTGAGTAACTACTTCAATTATCCTCGTCCAAAATTTCCACTTGTCCCCATTTTTTAACATATGTTCTGCAAAAAAAGAAAAAAAATCTGATAAATCAGGTGTTGCCAAACTTTACTGGATGTTTGATTTCTTCACTGCAATGATTGTCTTAGTTTTTTATGATGGCTTAATGTAAAGTGTTAATTAACCAAACCATCTGGAGCTCAGGTTACCTATAACAAGGAACACAACTCTTAAATTAGAACCTTACATTAATATTACTTTTCTTTATTAAGATAATGAATCTTTGAGTATTCCATGCAAAGTGAGAGGGTTCCAGCAGGAATAACACTGGAAGGGACAGTCTAGCCAAAAACAGCAGTTAAAAGAGTCTCCTAGAAGGCTCATCACTTAAAATGCTTTCATGCTAAGAAGAAATAGCATCTTATCCTATGAGTTAGAGTACTCTAATTAGCAAGATACTATATAGAACAGATAAGATAATTCTATATTTTTGAATTAAACAGACCAAAGTACTCCTGGGTTTTGTTTCATTTTGGAAAGCAAAGGACTTTGATGTTTACCTTCAGATTTTTGGACTGTGGATCCTGAATTCAGGAAATCATTTCGCTTCAGTTTGGAAGTACAGCATCTAAGTACTGCATCCAGATAGGCTGGGATTTCAAACTCCCCCTTTTCCTCAGCATCTCTGAGGAAGCTACAGGTTCAGCTCTGCTGTAGCCCACACGAGCACTGATGTAAGAATCCCATTTTCACGCATTTCATATGAAAGTTCAGTGGCTGACGTGGGCCTGGAGGGCCCAGTAGCTAAAAGCTGGATGCTGTGTTGCTGCTTTCCCTTGTGAACATCACAATTTCAGTATCAGATTTCCCACTTTATGGATAACAGTAATAATATTTACTTCCTGTGGAGCCCATTGTGGAGAAATACGAAGTCGTGTGTCTGCCTAAAGAGGCTCAAAAGGAAGTTGCTAAAGGAAAGCAAAAGTATATTTAGCATCTCCTTAAGAATGTCCATGTGGACCTGATTTGTGTGTCATCCTTTGGACAGACCTTGCACAGGGCCCCTGCAAGCTCCTGCTGTGTTTTGCAACAGTGCCTGAGGGAGAGATAAGTTAGGAAAGGGTGATTAAAAAATACTGGGGAAAGCTCTCATGTTCACTGGGCTGTGACTGAGTGTCTAGTACACAAATCTTCCTTACTGCAGTGATTCCTGAGCAAAACTGTCTGTCGAAACACTTACATAATGAAAAGCAACATCTTAAAAATGCATGAAGAGAGGCATTTGGTGAGAAAACCTCTGCAGCAAGAAGTAACAGGATAACCTGAAGGGACAGAGGAACTCCTCTGTCTGGAGCACTCATACCCCTGCTGCAGACACCGCTGTTCAACACTGCTCCTGGTAGAGCCTTTCCCTGCTAGAACTCCCACTCTGCACCTAAGCTCAAGTCTGTTTATATCATTTGACAGAGCTTTTCTCCAGATCTTAGCGATTGGTGTGATTTTAGATGTCTGATCTTTGCTCGGGGTAATATTAATTTTCAGTTTCCACAACAAATCGGTTTATTCACATTGAAGAATTCTTGACGGCGTCGCAATCATGCTGGGATTTCATTTTTTGCTCCCACTTTACCACGCTGTGTTTAACTAAAAGTTTGATTCAGTCATTTGGTTCTTTGGTAAGATATTGCATTACATGAGTCAGGTATTTTCCTGATACACAACAGGATTTTTTTGAGTACAATATTCCTAGGGGCATATTTCCCAACACTTCTGTATGATACTGCTAAATGATTCCCTTTGGTATTATTTTAGCATGCACTGGCAGTCATATTAATTTTACATTTACGTATCGTATCTGCTAAAAGCACTCAACAGGCTTCACAGGATTGCTAAATTCAGAAAAAGCACTTCTAGTGGAAAAGCAGCAGTTACTTACACAGAGCACTGCTGCCCAACAGCTTGTGAAAAGCAAAATGAGAAGATCAGTGCAGGATGGTTTAGCAATTACAGAGCCCAGCTGAAGGCTGGATTATGGACTGCTACTGAGAGCAGTGAGTTTGCAGTGGCCTCCTGGCCTGTTTGATTCCTCCCTTCCTCTCCTTTGTGGCACTGCCAGGACACAGCCCTTCCTCTCATGAAATGCTGCTCTGCTTCAGTAACTCAGCAGGATCTGAGCTGGCTCCAGTGACAGGTATTGCCAGGATTCACCATTGGCATCCCCACCTTTTTAAAGGTCTAAGAGACCTTTGATTACCATAACTCCCGAGAAGGCTTTATTCATCAGGCACTATTTGGCTGTTGGTAGGAAGGGTTGCAGCCCTTCATTTTTCCAGAAGAAATGGACACTATTAACAGTCTGATCCATCACCTCTGTAATCCAACCATCCCTGCAGTGCAGTGTGCAGAGCAGTGAGACAGTCTGGGGTGAAGTACAGCTGTTCATCAGTGAACCATGACAACACTCAGTAGTTTTAAGATGAAAATTAAGGGATGACACCTACTCATAGCTGCCTTAGGTTAAAATCTCCATTCCCAGCCCGCTGCCCAAAGGATCAGGTGCTTTGCTCTGGATGTTACTTACGCCAGTTTTCTGCTTTGCACAGTGCTGAACCCAGTGAAGGAGCAGCTTCTGCTGATCCCACCTCCATCACCAGGGGACACAAAGGTGAGTTTGACCGACATGGTTCCTAGTCAGGGAGTCTGTTGGCTTCTGAAATAAAACACAAAAACAGATGAGTCAAAACCTTCTTGGCAGTTCAGGCTCGTGCTGCTGCAAGTGTTGAGCTGCATGGAAGTGGAAAGTCAAAACAACAGACAGGAGAATAACCTGAAAAAAATGACTTGTCTGCAAATCCCGTTTCCTCTGTTGCCATCCACTGTACAATTAATGAGGGATTGAACAGTCTAAAATGAAATCTCTCATGCGCTCTTCAATTTCTGATGGATTTTACAAACTCACTATGCAAAAGCCAGAATAGCCTCAATTCACAGGCTCTCTACATTTGTGATTTTTTTAAAAATCCTGTAATTGTCCCACTGCTTCAGGAGTCCAGGCCAACCAGTGTATTTCCAAATCAGTACGGATGCCAGATCAATGCTTAAGCTCCAGACTTAGTGAGGTCCAAAAAGCAGTTCCTCGCATGTGTGCAGAGCCCCACTGCAGTCAATGGTAGGACTGGCTGAGTGTGGTGCTTAAGCCCAAGGCAGAAGTCTGGTTTCAGCAGTAAATTTCAGGTTCATGCTCCTCCTCTGGCAGGGTTTCTCTTGGATTGCTCTCTTGTTTTCCATCAGTCAAACTCTTTGGCTTTCTGGAGAACTGTGTTCTCTGCCATGTGTCTATAGAATCCAAGTCACAGTATAAGTAACAGACATATCCTTCAAAGCAGCTGTAGAAAATCAGCCGGACAGTTCATATACAGAAAAATTCCCTTCCTTCCCCCCTCAAGCTGGTGTAATGTAAACACCACAACTGAGTAAAACGGAGTCAAACAAAAAGCTGCAGTATGTATTTGTAGGGAGAAGTACAAACTCCAACAAAGAGCTCTCCGTGGCCATGCAGACGTTTGTCCCACGTTACAGCGCGCTCTGAACAGCGAGCTCTGAATCCATCAGTGGATGCTCCCTCTAGCATGGCTACCACTAGTCACATAGAAGGCCAGAAACATCAAGACAAGGCTCTTTCCCTGGCTCTGCCACTAACCTGGAAAGCAACCTCCTCACTGCCCTTCTGGAGTGCCTGTGAGAACTGAGTGGTTCGATGTACTTCCCAAGAAGAATGGGCTTGGAGGGTGTTTTGCTAATTCTGGGCTAGTCTACAAGTACAGGAATTACTGCCAGTGGCTAAGGTTAGGTATCATCATCTCCCAAAGCAGGAACAGTTGTCCTGGATGTCCAGAAGCAGAGAGCCTGCGGTAAGACTGACTGGTCCAGGAGAAGCCACTCAGTCAATTCCCTGGGCTGAGGTCTAAGACTCTTTGTCTGTTCTATGGGCTGTGCCAAGCTCCTGAAAACATCTGGGAAAAACAGGCAGAACATTTTAGAACAACATGTGAAAATGATAAATCTGAGCCAAGCAGCTGCCTGCTTTTCAAGCTCACTAGTTTGTCAGAGGTGCTGAGCACGGCAAGGTATTTCACATCTCAGAAGATCAAAGTCCCTGTGACTCCACAGCCTCAGTAGTATCCATGAAAATCTGTTACATGGAAAATGTAGCTGCGTCCTAATCGCCTTTTAATCAAACTGTACAGCACTTACATACTCTTCCTCTGAAAAGATCCTCCTTAACACCCTCAATCAGACCTTGTACTTGCATCATATCACAGCTGAAGTTTCAAAATATTTTCCATTCTTTCCTCTAGTTTTCAGATGTTTGTGAGTCTGTGAACTGTCACCCCATCAAAAGGATCATTAGCCTGAAAAAACATGCAACTTACTGAAAAATGTAATTGCATAACAAGCTGTTAAAGGAAGAACTAAAAGGAATAACCTCATGGTTATTGACCACATCCCTCAGCAAGGCTAAGCAAGATTCCCAGGATCTATTTGTCAGCTCTTAACCTGGGAAACTTAGTTCATGGGTAAAAGGGAGGAAGAAAGTGTGGGAGCAGCTCGTCTAATTTTATAGGACCCCTAAAGCCTGCATGAAGACTGACAGCCTTTGGAGCACCTAGATCTGGAACAAACAAAAACAGGCATGCCCTTGGCAGGGAACAGAAAGCGGAGAATGATGAGAAGACTCCTGAAGAAAATTCTGTGGCACTCAGGTCTGGATGTGAAGGATTATGCTCGAAACATACAGACCCCCAAAACTCAGTTGGGGAAAGAAATAAATTGTTCAAACTGCCCAGACCTGATTCTGCTGCCACATGTGTGTTTATAAATCAAATGTAATTCTGTGCTGTTGCAAATCAGTAGGAGTGAGAGATGACTTGGGCCTCACTTGGACATGGCCAAAAGCATTTTAGCTCCTTAGGGTCATGTGCTTTCTGTGACTGCCCAGAGCTCAGTCCCCGAGGCCACTGACCCTGTCAACTTCTGCTCTAACACAGCTACTCCCCAAAGCAACTCACAAGCACATTTTCCCAGTTCCCCAAGAGTGAAGGGAATTTCAATCACGTTTAGGAAAGCACCATTAGAGGGGTTATCTTTCTTACTCTGAAATAATGTCCACAAAGTCAAATACCTCTTGGTACACACATATACGTATATCTTTTGTAGTGACCTAGAAATCTGACAGCTCCCTTCACACTTCTGAGCAGAAGAGCATAAGCTGGACGTCAAGACAACATTTTATTTATAAGGAAGACTTATAAATGCAGTTGTTTAAACAGAGGGTTTTTCTAGCTGGAGTGACTGAATCAAGTGCTGAGCTATGTTACAAGAGCCCCTGAGAAAAAGTATCTGGGCACATCTCAAATTCTACAGCCCTTTAGGGTAGGAATTAATCAGATAAGGACCCCCAACAAAGCTCAGTTCAAATCTGTCTCCTAACCTGTAAGCTCTGCTGTGCAGGCCGGTGTCTCCAAATCTCATAAATACAGGGGTTCTGCCCTAGGGAGCAGAGGAACTTCCTCCCTTTCACTCTTCCCCAAAAGCTCAGAATGCAAGGGCAGTAGCTGGGCAGGGGCTGGCACATGCAGAGCACAAAAATATCAGGCCAAAATGAAGGAGACTATTGCCGGGGGCAATGAAACACCAAACTACTGGGAAAACCACGGATTCTTGAAAAATTCCTATAAAGCTCGCGAGTCTCGAGCCCACACCTCAACTGCCAGGGACTCATCCACTCAAATGTTTTAGTATCCGTTTCGTAGGACTGAGCCTTCAGGTCTCAGAGGGGCATTTTTAATATAAATCAAAAAAAGGGTTTTTTTCCAAATTAAAGGAGTAGGTTTGTTTGCCCCTGTTTTGATGATTTGCCATAAGAGACCATTGGCATTTAACTTTTTGTGTTACTAAGTAATCAGGCATGTAGGGCCAAACACGGGGGCTCCTGTGCAGCAGTGAGGACACACAAACTGCGTGTTCTGCTCTGTCTCTGTTAGTTTTAGGATGTTCCTCAAGCCAAATGACCTTCATCCTTTACAAACAAAAAACTGGGGTCTGTTTGTGCTTATGGCTAAACTTTTCCAGCCCTAGTCACATCTTTAATTGTTTCTGGGCACAATGGTTTCAACAATTTTATGAGGAAAATATGACTCACTGACTTCTTGCAAAATATTTCTTCTTGTGTTTTGTGCTTCAAATTAGTGGCCATGTTTTTGTGTCAGTATGTCCGAGAGGTTCACTTGAACTTGGTGAACTGTTTCTACAGTAAAGAATTCGTGTTTCCTTCAAGTCTGTAGTGCTCCAACTGTGAATGAGCAGTTGGGTAGGAGACACACACTTTCTCCTGGTTGTGTGTCCCAGACTTCTGTCTCCCTCAGCTCACTGTGGGCACACACGGAGCTGACAGCCTGGACAGGGCTCCAGATCTCCCCAGTGGGGCAGTACGTGCTGCTCACTGCTCAAGTAAACTATTAGTCACTACAGAAAATAAACACAACTACAGACAAGCTATCAATTGTTAATAACTCCCACTAGTGGGTTTCTGCACAGCAGAGGACATGGGTTTATTGCAGAATTGCCACATGGAATCTACATCTTTCATAGAGTGGTTTTATAAAATTCACTTTGTGGCAGCAAAACAAACGCACCAATGATGTGTACTGGGTCTATACCATCTCCACTGAAACTCAGTTTTCTCCGTACGTAACCAAAATTAGCAGTGATTGAGTAGATGAAGTAGATGGTTAAGTAGATTTAGGGCCTTTATAGACATTCTCTGGGCCTTAGAAATGAGCTGTGATTCCAGCTAATCATCTGTTGTTTCAAAAAAAACTTCAAGTCAAAGGTGCTGGAATTTTTCATCCCATTTCCCTGAAGTTCTTATAAATTCTACCAGAATAACTGTTTTGCTGCTACAGTTGCATTGGCATGGGGGCTTTAGCTGACAGAAACATATATCGCAAAGATTTAATGGGTGGAAAGACAACACTAACATAATCACACCAGAAAATTTCTACCAGAAGCCAAATTTAAGACTGATTTTGCAAACCGGGCTACATTTGTCTCCCAATTACATGGATGCAATCAAAATTATTTTTCTTCTTGTTGTTTATTGGAACACTTAGGAACCGATGGGCTTAACTACCCCTTCCGAATGCTGCTGATGGGTGGTACCCAAACACACGCAGCAGACAGTGGCATTTGTCTTTCCTGACACTGATAATCAGATTGCCACAGTGCCTTCAGTACGGTCAAACACTTGGAGCAAAGTCTCAGGGCTGCTCTGGGCTTGAACCGCTGAAGCTTTTTGTGCTTTCAACGTGCTGTTGGACAAGCTGGAAGTGTCTAGACCTTGGCACTTCCTCTGCAGCAGTTGGACATCTGAAGAATCCAGACCATCAAATGAATGAGGCTGCTGAGATGTGATAACATCCTGACTCAGCCCCGATCACTCCAAAGGTGGGTGTAGTGAGCTGACTGGACGAGGAGTGAAGTGACCTCTGGGCACAGCAGTGTTGAATCCACTGGGAATGTACACACTGTATTTAATCCTTGCTCTCGAGCATTCCTCCAAAAACCCACTGACCTCAGTAGCAATGTCTACTGTGCTGGATAAACATTCCAAATTTATCACTAAAACCCCTTAAATTGTAAGCATTTTTGTACAACTGTTGGACAAACATTCTATTTATACACTTATTGGCAGAACTGGTCATTTTTCTAGAGAAGAAAAGTCATTTGAATTAGGGAGACAGTGCCCTTGATCTCAAAATAGATATTTTAACACAACATTATGTGCAAATGGGGATCCTTTCTTCAAACAAATCCTGTCTGTGAAAAGAAGTCACAGCACAAAGATTCAGAGCACAAGCTGAAAGCTTTTATGTGCTTCACTTGAACACAGGAATTCTGACTGTGGGGATCATTTCTGTACAACTGCTGTCTCACACCAACACATTATAAGCTGTAACTAGTCCACCACACAGGCAGGGGAAGAGCCACTGCAGATCCAGACATGGAAAATGGATGTTTGATATTTAGCTTTTCTCTGGTAAAACAGATTTGTGAAAATGGAGGTAAGGGAAACAAACAGCCGCCCGTGGTGAGCTTTCAGAAATTTCTCCCTCAGTACTTTTATCATCCGTCTCTGAGGTACTAAGAGGTAAATTTTATTGCCCTTCTTCCACAGAACTTCTCGACCCAAACCCGTTTAACTCAGATTATTAGATGGGCCCTTTATTTTGCAGCAAATTTACATCTGTCAGGTCATATTTTGAAAATCTCAAATGATTCAGGAATATAATCCCATTCTTGAAGGTACTTTAGGCTCTTAGGAGCTGGTTAATTGATTTTTAATAAGAATTACATTCAGAGCACACATTCTTCAGAAAGATGAGTCTTCAGTGTGTAACTTACTTTGGCACTTCTGTAGATTTTATCCAGGCAGATTCAACTCTTGCATATATATTTAAAAACTGCGTATCTGCCATACTTTCCTCCTGGCCAAACTCAAGCCATTAAAAGAAAATCAGATAAACGGCTTTGATCCAAGTTATTGCTTTAGTCATTAGGCCCTTCCATGGATTTGTGCCAGCTTCTGGAAATGGAGTCCTGGAGCCCAGGTTTCCTAGGCAGCAATACTCTTAAATATCATCAGCTGCCCTCAGACAGGTTCTCCTATGCTGGAGGTTGTGTCTCTGATGGGCTCATTTCTAGGGTGGTGTTCTGAACACAGGACTCAACTTCCAAGCTCAGGATGAGCTGCTATTCAAGCCTGTGATTCAAAATGTTACTGCATTTATAATCCCTTTCCATCTTAGCACACAGCTCCAAGTTCTATTCTCAGTGATAGTGTGCACATCCAGAGGAAATTCATCAGCCACCTATTCCAGATTCCCAGTAGAATCCAGCAGTAGAGGCTGGCCTGACTCAGTTAATGACCTGAAAACTATTATTCAAGGCCTGGTGTTGGGGTTCACTTTGTGCCTCCCACCAGCAGCAGCACCCGGAGCACAGAGGGGACCTCGGCACGGACTGGGCCCTTTCCCTCATGGAAATCTGTCACTTGGAACCACAGTTGGCTGTAAATCCCACCGTGGCATTTGGCAGTGCTGTGATAAGAAAAGAAGCAGTGATTGTATCTAAGCAAATCCTGGTTTTCCCCCTTTGCCAGCCCAAGGCATATCCCCAGGGCCAGGCAGCATTTCCATGCCTGTGTCACAGCTCTTCCAGGTGCTGGGAGGCTCCTGCAGGGAGTTTGGCTTTCCTCCTGGGGGAAGGCACAGGACAATCCAGCCATTATCAGCTGATTCAGGAGCACAGGCCTTGCTGCTAACTCCTCTGGTTTCAATTTCCAACTTGATGACAAACTTGCAAGCCTGAATCAGGGACTCAGGAATGTGGCAGGCTCCACAGGCTGGCCTGACTTGCAGCTTTCCCAGCGTTGGCAGAATCTGAGTCTGCAGTTGGCTGCACTGTAATGAATCCTGAAACCCAAATTCCTAATGGGAAGAACCAGATGGTGCTGAGGGAGAGCAGTTTACAAGTGATGAACGGGGTTTGTGGCAAAAGAAAACTTGCCTATGCACTGAGTCCCACCAGGGCTGGCCTTGAGAGGTTCCTTCTTAATTATGAGCCCCAAGGATGACTCTTCTGTAATACACACCTCATTTCCTTGTTTTCCCCAATCTATGCCTGAATGAGTGTTACAAACAGACTTCTCAGGTGTGATCACGTCTCCATCCATCCATCCTTCTAATGCAGGAGCCCATTGCTGGGTTAATCATGAACTAAGAAGGTCCTTTATCTCAGCCTTAGGGCTGTGGAGAGTCAGAAAGCACCACGATGGATAGATAAATGTTTTGATTATTACACTGAGAGGAATACATTAACCAAATCAGACAATGAACTTCCAGTAATAGTGAAATCTGATGTTGAGCAGTATGTGGGATGTAATTTGCTATCTTCAAAAACTGAACCCTGTGAATCACAATATCTCAGTGCTTCTGAAGTGGGACAAACTCTGTCATTGACCTGCCTGATCAGGAAAATTGTCCCTTTAGTAAGAATTAAACCATTAAGTCCACTTCCTATGGCAACCTTGGTTTATCCCCCATAAATATTGCCATGACAATGTTGATAAGTTAGGATCCGTATCCCAAAGAACACTGGGAAAAGAGGAAAAGCATACCAAATGCCATAAAATAGGGAAATATATGAGACAAAAGGTTTATGTTTTAAAGCCAAATAATTTCTTAAGTGCTGAGTAGACAAAGAGTTAGTTCCTTTCAAAGTCAGTATTTCCAGTCCTGGCTAGTGAATCTTGGTACTTATCTTAAGGTGATGAAAAAAGGTGTATTTTTTAAAAGGCGATATCAAACTCTAAAGAATTTAGAGTGTCTCTCATTGGCCAGCTAACAACTGCAGAGTCAAAAAATGACTTGATGTGTTGGAACATTTTATCTAGGCTGAATTTATTCAGTATCTTCTAACACAGGCTTGAAGTCATTACAGTTTCTAAAAAAATTAGGGTAGCTGTCACAGCATTCCCAACACTGTGTTCTTCACTGATGTCCACTTTCTCTAGACACTCCACAAGCATGTAAATTTACTTGTGGAAAAAAAACAAGGACTTGGAATGTATGCGGATATATCTGTACTTTACCCTTCACTTCTTACCAGTTCCTAACACACATGCTCTGACATTCAGGGCCCACATTTTTTATGCTGTTATTCTCTGCTTTTATTTGGTTTGGGCTTGTTTTTAATGAGGTGAACTTTGCACAGCCCAACTTTAGCTCCTATAAAATTCGTGTCTTAAATGGCCAGATTTAGTGATTTTTTTTTCCTCTGGAAAGAAAAAGCCCTAAATACTCACCACAGAGCTGTACTTGGAACCAGATGTCTGACCCCCTTTCAACTGAACTAATGAGGACAGGAATCTGGTCAGGAGAACTTCTGTCTAGGTTTTGACTTTGGAATGATGGAAAGAGGACTGCAAAGACTGATACTTCCACATGAAGGAAGGGGAGGAGGATGGTGATTCCACCGATGAGGAAAGTTTGCACTTCTGCACTGGCTTGAAGGCACTTCCACCCCCCAGCCCTGTTTATCCCAGTGTCACTTCTACCTTTTAACTCACACAAGAGTCCCACAGAGAGCAGGCAGAGCCTCAGGGGACGTGAACTGTGTAATTCTGTTCAAGGCAGTCTATGTACAGAAGCCCAGGGTTTGGCTCTCTGTCACCTTTGCATTTGGCAGGTGTGAAAGGACTCTGCTTCTTTCAAGACTTCTGTAAAACATGAAGTGCACCAATTATTGAGGATCAGATGCTGTGAAAACCTTAAGTTCTAATAGAAATCTGACCGAACATGAACATTCGTAAACTAACTTTGCCCATCAGTGTGTTTTTAAAATACAAAGTGTGTCCTGCTGCTAGTTCAGAAAGGTTTTTAGGACCATCACTTCTCTGCCCAATCTTGCTCCCAGCAAAGTTACTGGGAGCATTGCCACAACATGATGAACAAGATCTTTGAGGTCATCATTTGGCACTCCAACTGGAAAAATGCATTAGTGTGGCTTTCTAGAGAAAAGATGCATCAGAGTCTCCCTCTGGTTCCTATCTTAAACTTCTTTAAAAAAAACGATTCTTGATTTGTCTTTCTGTGCTCTTCATCAGTAGGTTCCTTGTGGTACAGAGGGGGTTCCTTGCACTGAGCCACAGCAGCAAAAAAGAGTCTTGTGAGACAGTCATTACATGCAGAGGAAACTGGGTTTAGTGGGGCCCTAGTTCCCCTGGGGACTACCATAATATAAATTATTAATAATAAAAATAAACATTGGCTAGCTTGAACTTCTCTTCATTCTCTCCGAGCTTATTTTTGTGACAGAATTAGCTAAATAAAGCCCACTTGAAAGAATGTTTAATTGCACACTATCCAAAGAAAACAAGATGGAACTAATTGGTTCTTAGATATTAAACATTCAAAAGGAGATGGCTTTGGAAACAGCTGAAAGACTAATGTGCACTGGGATACAAATGGTGAAGTGAGCAGTTAAGCAAAATGCATTCTAAACTGAATGAACACATTTACTTTTAAACCAGATAGTCAAGTTTTGTCAGCCTGGTCCTGCCTAGGAGACAGCTTTGGATTGTTTCAAGCCTAAACAGAATTTCAGTAATAGTCCCTGAAAATTATAAAATCAGAACAGCCCAGTTTGCGTACTGACTTCTGGACATCATTTGCTCAGGAAACACTACATAATTTACAGTGCTCATAACTTCATGGAGTGCCGCTTAAATCTATTCCAGCCTAAAGAAGGCATCTTAGCAAAGACAACTGTTTCAAGTGGCTTTTCTAAAGCAGTTATTTTCTTGCAAGTTGGGTAGGGAGAGCTCACAAAGCCAGTTCTGAAAACACATCTCCAAAGGAGAGTGGTGATGCCTTCCCTCAGAATAACTGACTGCAGATCTGCCTTGGCCTTTGTAAACCTCCTTTCTTCAGCCCTGTGTTTTTGTTATTGCTATTTAATTCAAATATTTCACAGTCAGCAAATAGAAAGAATCTCTCTGGTCATGTGAAAACTCCCTCTTCATATTCATTAAAGGTTAAATAGTTGCCATACTTATTTCAGAAGTATTTCTTGCAAGACCAGGAAATGATATCTCTAATATACTGAAATTTGTAAACAAGAAAAAAAAAAACCTCTACATTAGAAGGGAACAAGAAGCAGGTAAGTTATAACTGAAATCATACAGTAAAAATAATTTTAAACATTAATTAGTGGTAGAAGAATTCTTCTCTGGAGGATCACTGTGTGCAACGAAATCAGACTGGTGCTCGGCCATTGAAGGGGCACTGTCTAATCAGCCACATGTTTACCTTCCCACTTATCAATAAGTGACAGTAAATAGACTTCTGCTAGAGATAACAGATTCCTAGAAATGCCAGGCCCCCCTACAACACCCAGCCCGAGCACACGAGAGCTACTCAGTGGAAAAAAAATGCAGACAACTGGAAGTGCTAAGTAGGAGGTGCTCAGCAGGATCAGTCGAGATCAAACCACTTCAACATTTAGGCCGAAAGTTAATGTAGTTTTAAGGTCCCTTGAAATGTTGTGAATATCATCAACAAACACGGCAAGAGTCACTCATGAAAATGCATTTCAGCTCTGTGCACAAAAAAAAAAAATCAATGAGCTCTGCCTCAGACTCCTTCAAAGACTGTGAACCCAACTGTTTGTTCCCTGAGGACTCAAAGCTTTTACTGCAACTAACACATCTGCTTAGTGTTTCCTACTTTTCAGCATCACAAGGAGTTTTTCTTAGACCTTGGACTGGTTTACTCAGCATCTATGTGTAAGTACCAAACAGAACTCCGACAGAAGAAAGAACTGAGGTCTCCTGCCAGCTTGTTTCTACTTCTCTCCCCAAAGGACACAGCCAATCCTGGCAAAAGGAGTATTCTTACAGGGGTGTTTAGCCAGCATAGCTGTATCTGTATGGGTCTCATTATTTCACATTCCTCTTAGTGCTCAAAGCCATGCCAGAAACTTTGTAACATAGATCTATACAACTACAACAGAAAGCTTTGTTGGCTTAAAACAACTAGTACAGTCTGAAAGGTATTAACAGTCTGCAGATCATGAAAAATCCTCCACTGTGAGCACTGTCTATCTGTACTACCAGCACCTCACTGCTATCCAAATACTGCTGGTATGAACTACAAAACTCCCCCTAGAATGAACGTAGCAATCTGGCAAGACTGTGCTTTCTCTCAGTCTACTTAGAACTGTCCCTCAGACCTAAACCAAGGAGTACTAACACATCCAGAAGTTTGCTGTGCACTACAGTCGACTATCTGTATTTCTACACATGCACCTTTTGCTAGTGCAGCCATGATAGTAAAAGAATCCATTTTTCACAGTCCTTACCTAAATCAGCTGTGGGCAGGAATCTGTCATGGAGAGAGGGGCCTGTTACCGGTGTCTCAGACACTACAAGGGCTTGGCTGGTGCGGATGTGCTGCTGTGAAGCATCAGGGGAAAGGGTAAGATGTATGAGCCTACTACACTGCCATGCCAATGTAGCTGCAGAAGCTTTTAGCCATCTGTTCACGTCATTAAAAACCCTCAACTGAGACAAATTCCAGCAGAACTACATTTAAGCAGTGCAGAACAAAAGTTAGTATTGCTGCATGGGAAGTGTCGAACAACCACAGTTCCCAGTTCTTCAAAAAATCTGTGTGTAAGTTCTCCCTGCCTCATAAAACAGGACTTATTTTTGTGATGTAAATTGACTTAGTCTGTATTACCTGAACCTTATTACATACCCATGAGCCAATTATCAGAGGCCATTCTTGCAGAGCATGGTTGTGCCTCTGGACAAAACTGGGCCCCCCATAAGAAAGTTCTCCTAGTTTCCTTCCAACGTGGCAGGAATTCTAATCCTAATGCACACACTGACTCAAGAGTGCGAAGACTCTCATCCAAGACTCAAAGTATCAACCAGGTTCACTGAACATGCTGATCCTTAGTGCATCAGCTCCTACTGCCCCAACAGAACGAGGACAAACAACAGCCACCTTCAGAATGTGGTGTGGAGGGAAGTGACAGCTTTGGACTATTATAGTTCTTGGAGCTGCAGAGAGATGGAACAAAGAAATGGATGGTCAAATACCTTGTCCACGCTCACACTGCTTAATCATAGAGTCAGAGAATATCCTGAGTTGGAAGAGACCCTCAAGGATCATCAAGTCCAACTCCTCCTTGACCGATAATTTAAGGAGTCCTGGTAATGGATGAGAACACCAGAGAAGAACATTAAATTCAGGACAACACACAGGCAAACTCAGCATTGTGATGACTCCAGTGATATCAAAGGCATTATGTGTTACTGATCTGCCTTTTTGGCATCAGAGAGGCCTGATTTGCGAAAGAGATAATCCTCAGCATCCTGCCAGATGGGCCTGAGCTGATGGCAAGCAGTGTCTGAAATGCCGAAAGCTGCTGTGAGCAGTGACCAGCCTGCCCATTAACCAGGAACCATGGCTGGCTGGAGAGGCAGGAGGTAGAACAGGATGTCCCTCGGATGTTCTCTGTGCCCTGGCAGCTTTCCCACACTTGCAATCTGACCCTCCAACCATCAGCACATGGACCATTGATCTCATGAACTCACATTTGTGATCCTCCACAGAACTGCCATTGAGAATACACAGGCCAGAGAACTTCCTGGCAGAAAGTCACTCTTGGGTGATCTTCAAAATTCAGAAATGGCCATTCAGATACAAAACATGTTGACAAGTAATTCCAACAATACACTAATTCAGGTCCAGAATTAAATCCAGATTCTGACAGTTACAGCAGCAATGGCAGTCAGTGCATTCAATGTTCTAATAGAAAAATGGTGTTTTGCTCCATCTGACTTGGCTCATTCGAGAGATATTTACAGTAAGATACAGTTTTACTGTATTGTAAAGATAATTTGACAATTACAGGTCAAAGTATACTCACTTATTGCTTTAAATGAAACTTAAAGCAGTCAAACTCATACACAAAAGGGGAAAGATTCTTCATGTTTACTACAGTGCTGGAGAAAACTGACACAGAAATTATGTCTGAACTGGAGGTCTCACCAGAACATGCAGTATATGTTCTCATCCTAAGCCTTCTCCTGCAGAGCATGAACTCCTTACAGTTGTGGGTTTGTTCTCGAAGAACCCAAGCTCACATAATTTTGAGATACTTTGCACTGCTACCTAAATGTTTTACACTTCTGCTGTTTGTTTGCAGGCAGCAGGGATGCCTGTGATTTTCTAAGGTTATTTAAATTCTCTATTTGTTAACAAATTACATTGGTTGCACAACACATTGGCATGTGAACCCTTCAGAAAAAGGGAGAGGCACAATTGGGCCTCAGTGGAATTGGGAACAAGCTCCAGTGGGTTCAGCAGAGTTACACAAAGGCCAGTTCTATTGTCTCATGGCAGTTGTGGTTAATTGAAGGAGTAGTTCCCGTCAGCTTTCTACATGCCAGGACTCTTCAAAGGTGGCATTACCTTGGAGATCACTGTGTGGGTTCCAGTTCAGACAATGAGTAACAAAGGCCAAGTGACAGATTTCCATACAGTCTGGGCATGAGCTGCTGCACTGAAAGCGCTGTAAAGGCACACAGAAAGGTGCAGGGACATGTATCGATACAACAGATGTACCCAAGGCTGTGGTGGTACACGTGGAGTCAAACCAGGCATTTTCGGACATGAGCCAGCCATTTGACCTGCTCTTTTTCTGTCTTCCATCGTAAAAACCAGGTAACCAACTTCCTACAAATCAGTTTCCTTCAAAACTTTAGAGAAGCCTTGGAACTTTCTGCAGAGATCAAGTCTCAGCCACACCCATACGCTGGAGTGTAACGGTTGCTCCAACAGCTGCACGTGCTTTTGGAATATCTCTGGGTGTCAGTTCTTTCAGAAAAACCCTGGCCTACTATTTTAACTTTACAGATCTCATCAAACAAAATCCCTGTTGATATTCTGGAGAAATCTTCTAAACCCTTTTTGTAAAATCTCAATTACGTAACGGAAGAATTGCAGAAATTCAGCGCCTGGGTGAACTGAAGGTTATTGATGCCGGGTTTTTTCTGCACCAGTAGAAATATAAACCTATTCATGCCAACCCTAAAGCAGTACATGTTCAGATTTTAAAGCACACTGAGGCCTTTGAATTGCCTCTCTGTTTATCTGTTCAGGCCCAGTATTGGGAAATTAAATTTCCTTCTTCAAGTCTTTGGTAATTTAAATAATAAAACACAGGTTATATAAATGCGGAGAATTATGGAAAAACGTAAGTAGAAAGTACATAGTTTCAAAAAGCATTTGAATAACTCAAATACAGCTGAACTGACATTATTCAGACTTTCCAGTCTTATTCGATATTGGATTGAAACCAAGCCCAAGACATTTCAGCCCAAAGGAGGTTTTTAAGAAAATTACAAGTACCTATATTTCCAGTTTACAATGTCTGTCTGGGAAAGCTCTACCGCCCAAGGAAAGACCAGCCTACCTTCTCATGGGATCAAACAGAAGAGATGTGAACTAATTAAGGGGACATTTGGATCAGCTTGTAAACATAAGGACGCCCCAAAGAGCACCCAAAGCAGAAACCTGGATGCAAATATCTGCGGTCGTGGAGCAAAACACAGATGCAGATTCCGATCCCCATTTTACACTGGAAGTTCATTTCTAACCTGTGCAGACACAAGCTGTAGGCCCAGCTCCGCATTCCTTCCACACCCAGGGCTGGAGTTCTGCCTGAATAAGGAATGCAAGAGAGAAATGAATTCCTTATCGGCCTGGTAGATCTTGTTTGGTGATGTACATGCCTGCAAACCTGCCAGAACTCAAATGTGGGACGTGGCACCCAGCCGAGCTCCAGAGCTGAGAGACTGCAAACCACTACTCTGCTCTGTAGGACACTTGAAATAAGGTAGAACTATTTCCATAAGTAACTGCTCCTAACTCTGGGATACCTGGATATATTCTGATATTTCTGTTAGAAACAATTTTCATCAATGGAAAAGTGAAGATCCCTCCCAGATTTGTACAAAAATGAGTAACAAAGGGAATGAATTGTGTATTTGCAAACTGAGGGGCATTTAAAAGGATGGCTATACGGGAAAAGATTTAATAACCATAAATCCCACAGTGGGAAATACTAAACAAACAAATAGGAAGAGAAGCTTTCTCAGCAGAACGTTGCGTGTCCACTGCCCTCCCAAATCACAGGGCACCTTGTACATACAGATGCTTTTGGCAAAATTTTTCCACCATTCAAAGAGACACAAAACTTCATCCTGGCTTTTGATAAGATAAGGCAATTATGTCTCCTTCAACTCCTCAACCAGCAGCATTTCAAAATCTTCACAGAGAAACACCTCCCAAATGCACGAATGACAAGGAACTGTGGAAACAAATCTCTTTTATGTGTGAATCTTGGTCTTTTTTAAATTTTCCCAGGGCTGGGGCCTTCCTGGATGTTTTTCTCATTACTGTCCCCAAACAAAATGCAAAACTGTAGGATAAATATGTAGTCAAGAGAGTGAAAAAGACATATTAAGGGAATTCACATTGTGAATTGCTCAGACAAATATTTTCATAGTAGTTGAGAAAGGAATATGTTTAATAGAGTATCCACTATTTTGAGAAAAAGAAATGCCAGCCAAAATCAAGGGCTTTGGCTACTTTAAGGCTTCCTAGGCAAGATTAAATCAAAATATTTCCTGTAAACATTCCCTCTTTTCATCAGCATGTCAACTGTAGTAAGTAAAATGTGATACTAATTCTCAGCATCAAAATCTGGGATAACTTTATAAAGTCAAATGTTTCCTTACTTTCACAGAAAAAAACTATTACTGGAAATATTTTCCAAAGCATGTTGCAAGTGGAGGTAAGTAAATCAGATAGAACACTCCACATTTTTCAAGGAAAAAGTTTCTAGAAATGAGTCAGGAGTTAATAAAAAATGTCTCTGAGGTACGTAAGTCATGCCCATAACAGAATATTTTTCAATTTTCAGCCCTGTATACAGCATTTTAAACCACTAGCAGATGTATGAAATAAGAAGCAAAACTGTCCCTTATTCTCTGCTGTGCACACACATAGAGAGAAATGTGGAAATCAATGGGAGACTCTTAAACATTTTCCACGAGGAAGACAATTTGCTCACAATTCCTTCTCCCTCTAAATTGTTTCTGTGGCAACACATCTGGTGCTGTAATTCTGGGCCAGACCATTAAGTATCCTGAAAGAAGAAAGTTATGTTGTTGTTCTGGTCTGCAAGAATGTGAAGCAGAGAGAGATCTGTGAATACACGTAATCAGGTCACCCTTATTGCCTTCACAGGCTCACAGAACATCAGCTACAGACATTTACGCATAGCTGAAAATTACAACTTTTAAAACATTTCAACAAGGGTTAGAGAACACTCTCATGGCAAACACGCTGTCTATAAGCCAGGGTTTTTTTCAATAAAATGATGAGTGCTTTACTACTGCTGTTCCTACCATGTGAGATAAGTGAGGGAAGTATTCAGCTAAGAGGACCAAGGTTCATTCCCTAATCATAAACATAACTCTCCCTATGGAATGGAGAAAGATTGATGTTGATTTCTTATCATCCCCCAGCACTACGTAAACACTGCTGGATTATCACCATTTCACAGACGAGGTATTTCAGGAGCACAGAACGCCTGGAGTGTCTGTTAAACTCAGCTGCCCCCGGGGGGAGTTACCCCTCCCAGAATCACAGAATCACTGAGGCTGGAAAAGCCTTCCCAGACCAAGTTGTGCCCGATGCCCACCTTGTCACCCAGCCCAGAGCACTGAGTGCCACATCCTTGGACACCTCTACCTCCCTGGGCAGCCCCTTCCAATGCCTGGACACGTTTTCCATGGAGAAATTCTTCCTGAAACATGCAGCCCTAGGGTCTCGAAGCTCTTGAGGACCAATAGATTTTACTGGCCTTACTTGAAATTATAGGAACCTATATGATGTAAGTCCTGGCCATCTCAGCTTGAGCACATCAACAATCTCAGGATGTGTCATCTGAACAATTCAGTTGTAGAGACAGGAAAGAAAAACAAGAATAAAAGCTTACAGCCCCATTTCAGTTTGCTAAGTCAACACATGAACAGGTTTTTAATCACTAATAATCCTGAAAAGTCAGTGTCAACTCTTAAATCACACTGCATGACTATAATCCAATGCAAGTTATTATGGCTGTTTTACCATGCAACTGAGACTGACGTCTCAAAATATAAACTCTGCCATGGACATAATTCACGATCCAAGGGCCAGGGCAATTTCCAAGGGCTACAGCATTCCCTGAACTCAGCCTGTAGCAACAAGAGTTAAAAAAATAATGGAAGGGGATTTTTGCTACTTCATCAAGCAGATCAGGGATGAATTCATGGAAAGAACATATCTGATGAATAACAAAGTATCACTGACACAGTTACTTTTCCAATAATAATTGCTCTTTAAGTTCTCCATAAAACAATTTTTATTATTTAATTTGAAACAGCTAAATTCAAATCTAGAGCAGTTACAAATAAATCTGTTTGCTAACTGCACTTCTGTATTAGTGACAAAGAACACAAGATCATCTTGGTGTTCTGACCTTCTAGATTACTAATGATTAAATGCCTTGATTGGCTGAAAACCAAGTTTTGCCCTAAAAAGTTGAATTGAATAAAAATGATGGTTTTCAGCCACTCTGTCTTTGAAGACATACTGGCTTAAAGCAGTCTGTCCTCAGGGAGAATAAACTGGCAACAGAAATGGAAAAGTTGAAAAAAGTGGATAAAACCTGGTATTTCATAAATATGTATGCCCCTTTTGTGCTTCCGGAGGCAGCATCTGAGGATGGGAACCGAAGCCAGGGCCTGAGCACCTGTAGCCATTAAAGGCTGGCTGATGGCCCTCGCACGACTTGCTGTCTGTATAATTTTGGATTGTCACCAGCCAATCACCTTCCAAAAATCCAGTTCTGGGCAATAACAGTCTGGATAATTCAGCTCTGTCTGTTCCCTCTTTCGCAGCCTTTTGGCTAAGATCAAGTGTGCAGATTTAACTAATATTAAACCTACTATTATACATAAAATACCTCCTTCACTTCCAGCCTTTCTATTTATTTCATCCAAATGAAACAAATTAATAAGCCTTCTGAGACAGTTCTCCCTCCCTTGATTTATCTTGTATAACCTTCTATAGCCAGAACCCCTAGTTTGTCCTTGTGCTCTGTAACTCCACATTATCACTCCTCAAACCCCTGAGAAAGACACACAGTAAGACCGTAACTTTCCCCTCCCCACAGATTGAGTCTGGCTTCCCTTTCTAGCCATAGTGGCTCTATTCCACTTCTCTATTCCACTTCTATTCCACAGCTCTTTATGAGGATGTTGCAAAGGAATATTTGCGAAGGAATTAGCTGTGGAAGGCAATAAAGTGCTGTTGGTAGATGTGATATTACAGGGTCCCAACTCCCAGCCTGGATTGCTCCTAAGGAACCCAGGGCTAGAGAGAACATTGTAGAGCAACTGTACAGCTGCTCTTTGTCTTGACAGAAGGAAATCATCTCATCTTTACACTGCACTTTGGGGAATGCCATTACATAACTCACTCTTTGGCCCATATCTCCACGGTTCTGGCTCCGTGCTGTTAACAGAAACACCACTGCTCCCCTGCAGCTCCTGACTGACTCCAGAGTGGAGCACCAGATCAGGATGCAGGACCTGTCACCTCAAGGAATCCCCTTCTTTCCTCTGAAGAGTATCCAGACTCTAACTGCAGGAAAATTTTACCAAGTTAGTTGTTCGCTACCAGATCACACGTGTTGGATCTCACATGTCTCTCTCTAGATCTGGGGCATAAAGAGGCTGGACCTGCCACTCAATGGCAGCTCCAGCCCATTTTGGCAGGTTTTGTGCAGCTTTTCCTGCACTAATTCATGTGGTGCTGATGTCACTCACTCTGCAGAATTCAGGGAAGGAGCATGGGAGGGACCAACTGCACTACGAAGGAACACAACAGAGAAGGAGTTTCACATATACACGTTCCTTTAGCCACTGCACCTCTCTCAGATGTACCTCTACACTCAACACGAGTGTATGCACTGCACCTCATCAGGAGGTGTAGCTCTCATTTTACAGCTGTGAAAACACAGGTATAGACGGATTAGGTCTTGATCCCAGCAAAGGAAATGACTGAATCGGGAGTCTGAGTACTGGTGCTGGTTCAACACTAAAGAAATGGTTCAAGAAATACGTAACCTTATTTTTCAAATTCCTTCAAGTTTCTTTGGTTGATGAACAACTCTATTTCCATATGGCCCAACTTATTTAAAACACTTTTTAAAAGGGGAAATTAAACTCTGTGTGAATCAAAATGTAACTGGGCTGTGACCCAAACCCTCAATTCGTATTTATGAGCAAATAAAATGTAAACTCCGCACAGACAAAAAGAGTTAACTAAAATATAACCAGCCCATGCAATGACACCTCCGAAACACAAACCCTACAGGATGGCATTGTCCTGCTGCTCTCACTGTTCCACCTGCTCCAGCCAGGTGCTCCCCGAGTTCTTCCTGGCGTGAACAGCTTTACCCGGGATAAAAAGCTCCCAAACCTCTTTGCACCAGTGCAGTCTCTGTAGGAATATCGGCATGCTTTGAAGCTTGTCCACTTACAGATCCCTGCAGACTCCTCAGGAGACCACCTGCCCCACAGAGGTGACTGTATCCCCACTACAGGTGACTGCATACCCCCACAGGTGACTGACGTGTCCTCCTACAGGTGACTGTGCATCCCCACCATGGGTGACTGACATGTCCCTCCATTGGTGACTGTATCCTCCCCACAAGTGACTGTATCCTCCCCACAGGTGACTGACATGCCCCTCCATTGGTGACTGTATCCTCCCCACAAGTGACTGTATCCTCCCCACAGGTGACTCGTATGTCCCTCCATAGGCGCCTGCCCTGTCCCCTCTCGGTGCCCCGCAGCTCTTACCTACCGAGGCGGTGCCGGTGTCCCCGCGCTGCCCCGCACGTCCT
>VXAY01001630.1:2851853-2892035 GCA_013399855.1 Oxyruncus cristatus | reverse complement strand
AAGGTAGAGGTAAGGGGAGCTGGCTCCTGAGTTCGTGCACAGGCTGAAAAACGTGCAGAGAAATAGGTGCTTGGGGAAAGTTTGGGATAACTAGGCCAAAAGAGGTGTTTGGAGTCATAATTCATAAGCTCCAAAAGCCGCTCTCTGTCCGAATCACAATGACTGCGTTTGTTTAATATTTGTTTAACGTGGTGACTGTTTCTGTGGTTCTCTTTTTTACTTAGTGATTATGCGTTTCTGGACCTTTTTGTGTGTGTGTGTGTCTGTGGGGTAGAGCATATTCTTCCAGCTTCCATGAGAGGTGTAGGTAAGCCCTGGTCAACTTGTCCTAAAGTGGAATTTGCCGACTTTTGGAGGCAACCAGAGTCCTACACGGGCAGTGTGTTATGAATGTACCTGTGTGCCACAGAATATATCACCAGTGTCTTGTGGTCAGGGCTTTGCACAAGTCTGTAAATTATCCCATGTGTGCATCCACGTCCATTCTGTTTTTAATTTTTCATTTGCTGGTTGTGCAAAGTTTTGTGGAGAAAGCGTTGTTCTGAAAGAAAATAGATTTTTTTTTTTTGTCTGTGTGTGATTTATATTTGAAATAATTTCTTGATGTGTCATTCTGCTGTTAACAATTGTAGAACTGTTGGATGTGGAGTGTCAAGCTGTTAGTTAAATAAACGTTCAGTTAAAACCCCTTTTTCATTTTTCCAGCCAAATTGTAGGTGCACCCACATGAGGATGTGTTTTCCACTGGTAGGAAAATGGATCTCTTGGGGGTTTTTTATCTGGTGACCGGTTTGTTTTCTATATTTTGCACCCTCCTTTCCTGCTAATCAGGTGTTACAGCAGCAGGGGAGGTGAAGCAGTCAGGGCTTGTGCTGTGTGGATTTGTAAGGATAACATTCCAGCGAGTGCTGGAACTCCAGTAAAATGTGTGGTTGGTCTCTACAGTTTGAATGATGTTAAAAAAAAAAAAGTCACCTTTTCATGTGGACAAAACCAGAAAGCACAGGAATATCTGGTAGTTGTCATTTCAAATACTAGTGAAGCACAACTGGTCCTGTGGTTGGCGAAGTCTTTCATTTTGTTTATGCATTTGGAGGTTGAAAACAATCAGTGTGATGTGCTTATAAACCCAAACCACTTTTTCCTCAGCCCGAAACTCCAGGATTACTGTTTTCCCACTGAGTGTTTTCCTTGATTTAAAATACATCTCGGGAATCACCCATGGGATGTTCTTGGTGTTTGTACAGAGAAGTGTAGCTCTAATGAATAGGGATTGTCCCTTAAGTGCATGTTTAGAAGCAGGTTCCAAGGCATTCCTAGAACTACTTGTCGCTGATGCATTATTTAACAGCACCTCCATTTAATATCGCAGAGGAGTCAGCTTCCTTCTATGAAAATGAGCAATTCTACAGAGAAAGAAGAAAGGCCTGTGTGGGAGGGAGGTGGAGGGAGCCGTTCCCATGGAGTGGCCTGGGCTTTGAAGGCTGATCAGTGATGTACAGCTCTTTATTTAGATATTCCAAATCAATACTCGTGCCCAGCTGACAGAGCTGGGCCAGCACAGCCCAGCTGTGGCCGCAGTTCCATGAGCACAAATCCTTTTGTTAGTCTAGTTCATTCGGTTTGGGTAGCTGCTCTGAACTTGCTCTGGGGATTCCCCATAGCACTTGAATTCCAGTCAGCCCATTTTCTTGTCACAGAAAATAAAATTTTATACCCCCAAACTGGAGTTCCTGGTGATAGTATGGGAGCCTGAAAATAAACTTCCAGTTCTCTAGACATAAAATTCATGTTTGTCCCCTTCTCTTTCTTATGGCTTGGAATAACAGGGGGTTTTTTTCAGAGATGGTCACTGGAGCTCATGCTCTGTCAGTGCTGGAGGCTGGCAGTGCAGCAGCTTTATGCTGTATAACAGAGGACTGATAAAAAAAGTGTCTCCCATAAGTGAGTTTTAAGTGAGAATCTCGGGTGACTTCCTGGTGTGCTGACACGGCTCTCCTGCCTTTTCCCGGGGGAGTCAGCAGGAGAACAGCACGTGCTTCAGAGCTCAGGTGGCAAGGAGCCTTCTCTCCTTAAGTTACTTTTCCAGTCTTTCATCTCCTCCAAAGTGTAGAGTGCAGGCCTATTTAATGGGATGGAGTTCAACATCTGGTATAAAATCAAAACATTTTGGGGGGTTAGAATAAACCATGGAGTTGCACAGTTTTACTTTGTCTTTTGTCTGCTGTATAGTGGTATTGAGCATGTGGCAAACTGTGGAAATAAGAGACGTATTATGAGTCTCTTGGTATTTACACCAACTATGTATAAAATAACATGGAAAAAATAAAAATCACATTTGAAAATCTGGCCCGTCACTTGGTGCGATAAGCTTTAAATTTACTCCAAATTGATGGTGAAGTTGCTGGCTTTTTAAACTTTTATTACTGAATTATGTTCAAACTCTGTAGTCTTTGAGAGCCAAACGTTTACATTGCTGCCATGTATGGACAATTCCTGTGGTGTCCACACTGCCCATGCTGGGAAAGGATTTGAGAGACAGGATAAAGTCTTTCACTGACATCATGATTGTGCTGCTTCTGACATGATGGGAGTTCCTCCTGTGGGCTGGGCCTGGTATGAATCATCCCTTCTGCCTTATTGTTAGTTAATGGTACTGTAATTGGAGTATTTCTAGAGGAGGAATGTTCCCAGATAATTCCTTTATTTGAAAGTTTGGGAGGAAGGTGGGGTGGTGAAGGTGTAGCTTGTTTTGAGTTAGCACGGTGTTAACATGCTGACAACGGGGTCCTTGTCTCCTTATTTCATTCTTTTGTTCGCATGTGAGAACTCCAAAGCTTTTATTCTCTAAAAGATTGTAATCAAATGTGAGGTGAAGGTGGGGCTGGAGGGGGTGGTAAGTGCACCCTCACATCTGCTGTGTGTAACACACACCTGAGTATGTGATACTGAGGCGTTTTGTTCCATGTGTCCTGCTCTCGCTAAAAACTTATTTAAAGTTTTTATTTTCACTGTAGGGCAGCTGTGTAATTCACACACACAAAAAAAAAAAGGACCACCAGTTGAGGTTTTTGGATTATTAGCTTATTACCCTTTTAACTCATATACAAGCTGTTCTGCTTTTTGTAACCTGGCTGCTGCTATCTCTGAATTCCTTTTAGCATCTCTGGTATGTTGTGTGTGCCTGATACGGAGGTTTTGGAGTAATTTTTATCCTGTGCTCTGTTTGCTTTGCCCTTGCTGGGCAGAACACTAAGATTTTATTAGTTATGTGTGCTGAAATTCAATTAGTCTACAACAAATGCTTATTCTTTATTGGCACCCAGTTTAGTCTTATACTTGCCCCCACTGCAGCATTGGTAGCCTCGTGTTTTAGTGAGTGTTTGCTTTATAGATGATGTAGGAGACTGAGCTTGAGTGGACTTGTGAGCTGGGTATTTGTTGAATGCTTGTATTGACTAAATGCAGATCCTACCCCTGAAAGTAATTACTAATAAGTCAGTAATTAAGCTTTTGTTCATATTTTCTGAGTCCTTTCATATACCGTGGATAGAACCACGATTTAAAAGATTGTGCAATCAAAATTTGAGTCTTGATAATGGAAGTGAATCCTCTAAATGCTTTTAGGGGTAGTGGCTGGTTGCCTCTGTTCTCTCTCTCTCTCAAGAGCAGAACTGACTTGAGCTCAGCTCACTAAAGCTTTGCTGCACGTGGTTTGTTCTTGGTAGTTTTCACGTCAGAGGCATTTTCATTTCTTGGCCAAACAACTGGGAGTCTGAAGGCTGTTCATTCTTGTGGAGGTGAACCGTGGCTGTGTCACAATCCATACACTCTGTTCTCAAGTGCACTCATAGTTCTTTGAGGAAGAATTCCAGGTATTCACATAGCACAGGAGGTTAATCACCATCCTGTTTGAGGCAGCACATCGGTGCTGGCTGTGAATTCTGGTCCTCACTGAGAGCGTGGCTGTTTCAGCAGCATGTGAGAATCTGCATTATCCTTAAGTTTATCACCTTAATGCTAATGAACTCCCATTAGATGGAACGATTAAACAAACGTTGCCTGCACCAAAGTATGTGTTTTATCAAGTCCAAAAATAGTTTCAAGTTTGGGGAAAAAAATCCAAACAGATAGTTTCAAGTTTGGGGAAAAAAATCCAAACAGTTGTTTTAACTGACTTTTTAATGCCATTTCAAAATTAGTGGTTGTAGTTTCTAGTGCACTTTTAATTCCATAACTTTTCAGGTTTAACATTGAAATAGTTCCATTGCTTGAGGGTGTTAGATTTCCATGTTAATAACATAAGATGTATTTTGTTGTAGTTTGGAGCAGAATTTCGACGGTTTTCTCTGGAAAGGTCCAAGCCTGGAAAGTTTGAGGAATTCTATGGATTGTTGCAGCATGTGCACAAGATACCAAACGTTGATGTGCTGGTGGGATACACGGACATTCATGGAGACCTGCTGCCTATCAATAACGATGACAATTATCATAAAGCAGTTTCCACAGCCAATCCTCTACTCAGGATTTTCATGGAGAGTTTTGGTAAGTGCAGCTTACCTGCTGAACTGGTATGTGAATCATCTTCCAGTTGTCCCACATGTCAGCAAACAGTGTGATGTATGGAGGAAAAAAACCCTTTAGCCCTATTTCATCATGTTGAATTCCATAGTAATTGTGGATCATGAAAGGTATTCACAACTTGTCTCTCTTGCAAGAACTTCCTCGGGCAACCTATTTATACTTTGTGCTTTTTTGCTAGTTCAGTTAAAGTCAAATTAAATCTCTGGCAAATGCTTCTTTCTGGTTTTATGCAAGCAAATGAAAATAAACGTTAAACCTCTAAGGCTTTCTGTTCTGTGTGTAGGATACTTTTCACTTAAAATTCCAATCTTGATCAGACGAGAAGAAAGGCCATTACAGGATGGAAAGGAATATTGAAAGTCTTATTACATAAAGTATTAAATTTAATATACAAGTATAAATTCAAGACTCACTTTGTAATATGCTACTCTTACCACACTTTCCTAATAAAACATTTTGAAGCTTTGAATTGACAAGCTTATTTCCGTTAGCAGACCTCAGATGTGAGTGCTGCTGGGTTGCTGGTCTGCCTTGAGAAGTAGCATGTGTGCTCTGGTTGTGCGTTCCCAACGTCTGCGTTTGTCCATGGAGGGAAGTTATCTTTGCTCTTGTGGTGTTCACTGTCACTGGTTGATGCTAAGACAGGCATCTTTTCCTTGGAAAAATCCTTGGGCATCAGAACCTTTTATCAACGTTCCCACTCCAAAAAATGAGCAACTCCACAACAGCCTGACACAAACCCAATATTCACAAGCAGTGTGGCTGCTTGGCAGCTGCTGTGCCCTGGCAAAATGTTTGGTTGGTTTGTGTTGATAATATAATCCTGGTGTAGGCTGTGTTTTCAGTCCTGAAATGCCAAAGGCATGAACCATTTGCTTTAATAGAACCTGGAGGTGGACAAGGTCCATGATTCCATTTAATCCCCTACAGTAGCCATATGACGAGAACGGATAAGCCACTTTGTCAGGCTGGGATTATTGAGTTTATATTTTAACACCGTATGTTTTTAGATTGTCGCCAGCATTGCCTGTTTCTGCTGTTACATTTTTAACGCCTTATATCATCATTGTACCGTCATTTGAAGCCTAATGGATTAGTTGTTACTACTCTGGTACCAGGAGGTGATAAAAGAATTGATACAATGCAGAAGTAGAATACAGAAGAAGAAATAAGATTAACCCACTTTAGTTTATCAGAACAAGAACTGACTGGCAGGAAAAGCTCTGTGTGGAAAGTATCAGGTGTCACTGCCTTCCCTTGGACACGAGAACCTTCTGGCTATGGAGTTTTAGGGAATAGGGAACTCAGACTGGAGTGTTAGTCCAGCACTTCCAGCTCTGGTACTCAGTTGTGAGTTAATTGTGACCACACTGATCATGTCTGTTGATTAAATCAAGGCTTTGACTTCATTGCCATCTTTGCCATATAGAGCAAATATTTGTTGGAAGGAAAATAAAGAATTAACTTGGTTCTATATTTTATTTGTGATGATTTGCCTGAAATGTAACAAAAGCTGAATTGCTGGAGTTAGAGATGGGTTGTATTTTGTGCAGTGTGATTTAGGTGTGGCTAATTCATAGGATTGCAGAGAATTTTACTGGCTGTACCTCTGAAATGGAAAATAAATTAACAAATACCTGCTATTGGTGGAGCTGCTTTGATCTGTGCTGGTTTGGAACTACAGTAAGTGACACAAGTTACTTTTCCTCCTGCAAAGCCGCTTGTGGCTTTCATGCTTTCTCTTAGATCAGCTGAAAAATTTCTGTGGGTTTTGTAGTGGAACTTCACCTTCTTTTGTGTTCCCAGCCGTAGTAGTAGGGAATTTAAGATGTTTGACAAAAAGCCACTGTGAGGACGAGAGGAAGTTTCTGCTGTCTTAAAATACACAAAGTTTTTATTACGCTGTCTTACCTGTTTAGAAACTATGTGTAATGTGTGCAAAGCTAACTAAAGGTATGAGCAGACTGCAGTAAAATCTAATGTAAAATAGTATTAACTTCTTAATACATTGCATTCAGGGAACCCCTTAAGGGGCTGAAATGGGAACAACAAGATGTTTGTGCACTTATTCGTAAGTGACAGTTGTCATAATGTTGTTAAGCCACAGTATCTCTCTTTCCTCTTCAGTTGTGACTCCTCATTTCTGAAAGCTGTCAGTGTGTCCTGAGCACTGATGTGTCTTGGTTAATGTGGTAAGAAACCTAGAGATCCTGTACAAAATCACGTCAGTCCCCCTAGGCTCCTCTAACTGTACTTCACGGAATTCCTTTAAAATACTTCAAACTGCTCCGGTGCTAAATCCAAACTGGGGCTTGACGTTGCACAAGTGGAGATTGGCTGTCAGCTTGTGGAAAGCAGTTCCTGGCTGGAATTTCGTTCTGCAGTTTAACAGATTAACAGGTACTGTTGACATCTGGTATTTAAAGGTTAAACTGATGTATTGTGATTAAATCCAGATGTACGGGAGTCACTCTGTCTGTGAGAAAAACCCTACTGAAGAGACAAAGGGGGGAACCCAGACTGCACAGACTGAAGGACAGTTTGATGTGGGGAACTTTGCATTGTAAATACAAGAATAATGGAGATAACAGAAGATGTATTTCATTATAATATCCTTAAAAGTAACTTGCAGGATATTAAATTAAATATACAGCCTCTTGCAAGTTCTGCATGTATGTGGCTGTATTTAGTGAAAAGTGGATTCTTTGGTTAATCCGTTAGTGCCTCTTTTCACCAAGAAGCTTTGTTTTGGTGAGAAGTAGGCAGAGTTGGCTTTTTAAACAGCTCTTTATGGACTATCCTACTTATTCTGAGGTCTCTTCCTAAAAACACAGGTTAGTTTCCTAAAACCATGTATCTTGTGACTAGGAAAAGATTTGTATTTTAAAAAAACGCTAAATTGCATCTCTATTCAAATGTAGTAACTCTTTGGGGGCTTTGAAAGTTGAATTCTCGAGGGGTAACTCTACATTGCTTTGCAAATAGATCAGGAAAATATTTTAAAAATCTGTCTTCAACAATGTTAAATTGAAAACAGATTTGGCACTTGTGGGCTTTTGTTTTCAGCTTCACAGAGTGAGTCTGTCCAGATTGGTGCCACCTTGAGCTTGAAGCTGCTGGGGAAAAATCATCCCTGCACTGTGTGGACGTTCTCCTTAACGCTATCTGGAGTTTACACCTTGTCCTTTGGCTTTAGGCCAAAATATTTTCTGCCACAGCTTTAAACTGATTAGTGAGGTGCCAGAACAAAGATGCCTTTGTACTTGAGAGTATTGCTTTAGAAAATTTGTTTAGCAGTGGAAGGGAGGTTAACCAGAGTGTGCTGTTTGGCTGAGATTTGGACAGATGAATTTCTAGCAACCTTTTGCTATTTTTTTCCCCCACAAATTCTGTAACTTTAACTGTGTATCTGAAGGTTCATGCCAGTTTTGAATTATTACCTGGCTAAGAGTCGTTATAGTGCAAAAAACTTTCCCTCTGGTGCTTCAGAGTTTCTGAAATGTTTTGACATCTGGCTTACAATTTTAGGATGCTTTTATTTCAGCAATGTGTCCTGTAACTTAGTTTCTAAAAACAAAAGGAAAAAAAAACCTCAACTCTGTTAAGATTTCTGATTGTCTTATGATTGTATATTTGTCTTTGGAAAGAGACTTCAGTTTCTTATCTCTTCTAAAAAATGTTTTTCTGATCTTAGTTTTTGGGTTAAAAGCACTTTTAAATCTGTTATTTCACATATTTATATAATATTTCTTTCAAAGCCAGTCCTTTTACTACTGATCTTTGTGTTCCTCTAACTCTGGAAAATCTTGAGTTGGACAGAATTTTAAACCTTACAAGCTAATAGTTGTGGAAGCCAGGCTGGGTGGTGGCTTTTGTGAAGGAAGTTGGGAACAATTCTAGATCTAACTTGGGTAAAGGGCACAGACTGTCTTTAATCGTTTGCAGGACACCATTTGATGTAATAAATGTGTGTATGTTTGTATATCCAGTCCGTGCCAGACTGGGGTGTGAGTGACCTGCCATGAAGGTGAGGAAGCCCTTAAAGCCACTGTGGCAAGCTGGGAATGTTGATGTGATACACATTTGATGGGACAGAGTGGGTAAAATACCAGATCTGATCTGATTCCCTGAATTTGTGCACTTTGGATTTAAGGAGAAACCCCCATAAACTCAATACCTGTGCAATGCCCATGGGAGAGTCCATGACCTAAAAAATAACCTTAGCACTCATTCATGTTCTTAAATCTAATATTCAAGTCACCACTGTCTACTGTTTGTCTAAAACCATCTATACTATCACTTTCTTGCTGTTGTTGTGTTACTTTGTATTTAGCAGTAAAAGATATTTAAAGCAAGACCAGCCTGGGATCTGATTTCACAACTGACCTTTCCAAGTTGTTTTGTAAACAGTTGTAATTCTAAATAAATTTAAAAAAAATACTATTGCAACTCATTGAATTGCAAAAATCGTTCCAGTGAAACACCAGATGTCTAACTTGAAACTGGTTGGATGGGTTGTCAGGAGAGATAAGGGCAAAACTTCTCACACTTTCTTCTTTGATCATAAATTTTAAGCGCACAACAAAAGAATTGTTCTGTGTTGTCTGAAAAGGCAACACAGTGGAGTTCAGCAGTGGAGTACAGGGGTTTAAGCAGCTGATCTTCAGTCAGTCAGATATCCCAAGGGGCATTTTACAGAGAAAATGGTAAGTTTGCACTTTTGGAGGTGTTTTATTCTTCAGACATAGTCCACCTGTTGTATGCTTTGGTTTGGGAGGTTGAATTGGTTTTTAATGAACCAACTCTTAAATCAGTTATGCTGAACACTTGTAGGCATCTGAAAACGGGTTTTAGGCTATTTCTAAAGCCTCCTTGCTTGATCTTGAGATCTGATATTATTTTGATTTAACCTTGAATTACAAAGTAACTGAGATTGTCCCAGAAGCCACTCCAGAGTATGGTAGGGCTGTGTTGAATCAGGTACCTTCAGCAGTAATTCGTGTTTGTCGGTTAAATTGTGTAACAACTTTATCTCTGAACATCAATGCAAAAGATGCTCTGTCTTTAACAAACAGCTAAACAACAGCTTTGCCTCCTTTCCTGTGTGGTTAGTTTTTTTAAACCAAAAAAAAAAAGTAAATGAGGCCATCAGGACACATTTTGCTAAACCATGTTGGTGAGCTATTGTGTACACACAAGGTAGGTTTCTAATAAGTGCCTTTGGGGGTTTTTTTGTGGGCTGATGTAAATTTGTTTCTTTTTCTCTTGTCCTTTATCTTTTAGAATACCAAGTCAAGGGCTGTCTGAGGAGAGCAGTCAAAGGGCTGTTCTTGTTTTCAGGGAGGAGTTAGTGTTCCATGCTGGAGTAGTGGTAAACTGTTGCTCCAGAAATACTTTCTCTGTTCTATTTTGCCTAAAGCATCTGAAGAGTCCAAATATAACTGGTATGTGTCTGTGTATCTCAGCCTCCGAAAGAAGTGTCTTTGACTTACCCAGCTCTCCCTGTGCACTGATTCCTCAGCAGTTGACAGCTCCCCAGAAATGCCACACTAGGGCAGCTTGCCATGGTTATTCCAATTCACAAATTGAAGTGTATAGCCATTCTTTTACTTTCTTGGCTCTACCAATGGCATCTTAATGTGATAATACAAAGAATCCCAACTTCTCGGAGTCCCGGGGTTAGTGCAAACCAGTTCTGCTTGCTTATTTTTCTTATCCACTTCAGAATAAAAATATCTATGCAATGTTGCAAAAGTACAAGTGCAAATCCAAGGAAACTCAGATCTGATTGTATTTAGGTTCATTGTTTTCGGAGAATTATAGCATATTAAAAAGAAAAATGGAACCTTTGGTAACTAGGCATTTCAGAAATCAGAATTGCTCCACAGAATGTGTGTTCTCTTCCCTCAGTAGTTGTATGACTAACATGTTTTCTTTTTTGACATTCCAAGCCATTTGCATATTTTGTATCCAATTGTGGCAGTTACAGCATTGCCTGCATGAACAGTTTGGCCTCAAGTATTTGTGTGCAAGGTCTCTTTGTTTCTCTCCACAGCCATTTTACCTACATGGCGTGGGGGGCAGGGAAGAGTGCAGAGTGGAATAAGCTTTCTGGAGTTTGAATCCAGGTCACTTGGCTGGCTCCCAGCAACTAGGCAATAATAGGCACGCTGGCTGCTTTCCCTTTTTCATTCTTCCTTTTCCAATGATCTGAAACCTGAGCAGAGAAAACTAGCAAGTGGAATTACTCTGAATAAAATTAAAATGTTTCTAGGAATGTGCTCACTCTTTCCATTCTGCCCTTTCTCTCAAGCAGCTGTGGTTCTTTGTGTCTGCTGCTGGTAACTGGCTGTAAGTTTTTTGTGTACCCTCTTTCCTTTGGTAGAAGAAACCCAGAAGTATTACAAACTTTGAATCTCGTAACATTAAAGCTTTTGTTTTGTGAGTAAAGAGAAGTGTTTCTACTGCAGTAAAGCAGAAACCTTCTGGATTAGGTATTTTACTCTGCCAGCCTGTAGCACGGTAGCGGTGTGCTCTGGGCCCCGGCTGAAGGATCTAACCCCCCTTGTGCTCCATCTAACCCCCCTTGTGCTCTCTTGCAGAAGATGCAGACTACAGTGCCTTTGGGACAGACACCATGACCAGGAAGAAGAACGTCTTGTCCAACGTGCTCCGGCCGGATAACCACAAGAAGAAGCCCCACATTGTCATAAGCATGCCCCAGGACTTCAGGCCAGTGTCCTCTATCATAGATGTGGATATTCTCCCCGAAACCCACCGCAGGGTTCGGCTCTACAAGTACGGGACTGACAAACCCCTGGGGTTCTATATCCGAGACGGCTCGAGCGTCAGGGTGACACCTCACGGCTTAGAGAAAGTGCCAGGGATTTTCATATCCAGGCTTGTCCCTGGAGGGCTGGCTCAGAGCACAGGCTTACTGGCTGTCAATGATGAGGTGCTGGAGGTGAATGGAATAGAGGTGTCGGGCAAAAGCCTCGATCAAGTTACAGACATGATGATTGCAAACAGCCGCAACCTGATCATCACGGTCAGACCCGCCAACCAGAGGAACAATGTCGTCAGGAACAGTCGGACTTCGGGCAGCTCCGGCCAGTCCACTGAGTCCAGCCTTCCGAGCAGCACACCAAATATCTTGGGAAACCTCTTGCAAGGAGAAGAGGAGAGCGACGAAGAGGACATTATTATTGAAGATAGCGGGGAGCCACAGCAGATCCCAAAAGCTGCGCCTACCAGCGAAAGCATAGAATCATTGTCACAAATTGAACTCCTTCACGAGTCCACACAAAATGGATTCCTTCCTTCCAGTGAGATGAACTCCAATCACTCAGCAGGCAGCATTAGCATGGAATATGACGTACCAGATGCAGGGCGTAAATCGTTGGAAGAAGATGGAACTATAATAACACTATGAAATTCCATTGGTGTACTTTGTATTGAGTAAGAATGCCATACATGTTTTAATTTGGCTTAATATGTAATACATTTGATACCTCTCCATCTACCAAGCACTGCAGTTAGATTAAAAGGAGGGGAAAAAGTAAATACAAGAAATTCAAAATTATGTAAGTTAACTAACTTCGTTAATTCTGCACTTCAGTGTAAATAATTCACAAAGCTGGAAGATAACTGATAAATGGCTGAAATTGGATGAGGAAAATTTAAATGGAAAATGAAGGATAGCTAAGAGATGGCTGTGAGCTTTCTTTTAAAGGTACTTGATTTTTTTATTATTTTTTAATGTCGAATACTACTGGTTCTATAGACGTGAACTTAATTATGTGTGAGGTTGACTATCTAATGTCCTGTGGTTTCATGTTCATCTGAAGTGCTGCTTACGTGTGACGGAGCTGCTGTAGCCACCTCACTCCTGCCTTGGGCTGCAGAGCTGCCTGTGGGGCTCTGTGCAGGAGGAAGCTGGAAGATACACTGGAGGTGGGTGGGAAGAGCTGGAGGTGGGTGGGCTGTTCCCTGGCTGACACAGGGAGCACAGGGGTTTGGAGCTGGAGGCTTGGAGAGTGACTGTTCCTTTGTAAGTGAATGTGCAACCACGGGCTCCTTAGTCATGCACCTTTCCTGGTTCTAATCGCCAGGCAAGCTTACTTTTAATGACTCTGATTTTGAAATTCAAATGTGAAAGTCTTAACACTACTGCATCAAAGACGTGTTCTCATTTTAGTTTGCAATATTTTAAAGACATTGTTGGATTTAGTTTCTAATCCCTGTAAATTACAAAGAAATCAAATGTAAACTTAATGCTATGGAAATAGCATAACGTAATCTCTGTTAAAATCGCAGTCCTAGTGGAAGCTGTAAGGGTTTCTACTGTCAAAGGTTTGTTGTAGTGAGTCTGGATAACGTAAAAAGTGACTTTCTTCAAACCTGAACAAGTTAGAACAGCTTAAGTTAAATCCCTGGATTAAAAAAAGTCTTAAATCAGAATGAGGCTTTACTACAACTTATTTGAGCCATGTGATATGAACTTACCCGTTATAATGAACTGAACTGTAAATGCAGATCTTTGTGTGCCCCTGGCTGGGTGTTTGGGATATTCCAGAGCTGCTCTGTGCAGCAGCACCGACAAGTCCTGATGCTGCGAGCACACAGGTGTGTGTGCAACCAGCTGCACTCACTGGGATTCTTGCAGGGGAGGATTCTAGCCTTGTTTTTCCCTTTCCCCTTTTTGTATCTCCTGCTTTACCACTTTGGCACTCAGTTCCCGACCTGACCCTTCTCTGGGAACGTAAGTTGTGTCAGGAAAGTGAGATGGGAGGTAATAGGATTGAGCAGGAGGATGGCTGGGGCTTCTCCCCAGGGATCCCACAGACTCCAAGTAGGAAGTACCAGCTCTGTCCTGTGGTCCTGTGCTCACCAGAGCCAGGAGTCAGGTGCTTGGGAGCATGTTCTACCCTCTGGGAAGACAGGATGAGTGGGAAGGGACACTAACCCCTTTCTTTTCTTCCCTCAGTCTATCTCGAGGAAACATCTACCTCTGGTAACTTTACTGACAGGAGACTAACTGTAAGTTAATTGTCAAGGCATCTGTAAAGGTCTCGATAGACTATCAGAGGCTAAAGCTGTATTTGTGTAAGGTTTTTGTGACGATGCAAACACTGCTGCAGGAGCCCCTGCTGTTTGGTGTTACAAAATGCACATTTGAAATGGGTATCTCACGAGCAGGGGTGTTCTCAAACCTCGCAGATGCCAAGAGAGGCATCCATAGCCCTTAGGATTTATGGAGAGTAGGCACAGCAGGCAGTGGTGCTCTGCAAATGCAGGTGAGGGTGCTCTGGCCTCACATTTATTTATCGTTTCTTCAGGCTGTGTAAGGAGAAGCCCTGGAACCTTTGACAAGAGCAAGAACTTTGAAGTGTTTCACTTATTTTGGTAATAATTATTAAAAATGAAGTAACTGCACCCACTTAGTGTGAAATGAGGAAAAGAAATACTCATTCTGTGACATGTAGACTTTACCTGTACGTGTTTTCTCTCAGTGCTGCTCTACACTTCCTTTCTTTAAGGAAGATTGTTTACTTTAAAATATCTTTTTTTTTCCTTTATCAAAAGACTTTCCTTCCTGTATGAAATCACCAGTGGAGGGTGAGGCTCATTATTCTGCTAGTTTGCACTTCTGTGCCTTTGGCTTACTTGAATGTATTGTGAATAATCAAAGGAATAAAGGCACTTGGATGGGAAGAGATGAGGTCCACAGGTACAGAGACTGAACTGGTAGTGCACTTAATGCAGGTGTAACGCTTTCATTCCATGGAAATCCCTTCTGGAGCTGATGTCCAGGAGTGTTTTGCAGCTTGGATCACAGCTTGGGCTGAATCTGGGAATGCCCAGCTGGCAAGGGAACTGCTCAGCTCCCAGCCTGAGGCTGGTGAGCCAGCCAGGCTGTGCTTGGAGCAGGGGCATGAATAGTTGGAATATATATGCCAGTATTAAGGACTTGTAGAAATGTAACTGGGGTCCTACTCTAAACTGCATGAGAATTCATCCTTAGGACCTTTCCTGCAAACTGAGTAAACTAAACGTGAGATAATATTCTTTTTGACATATATCATGTTCTGTTTTACAGACACTTGGTAACATGTAGTAAAACTAAGCATTTGGGACTTGATAAAAACAGTATAGAATAAACCTAAAAATGCTTTTTTTCTTTTTTTCAAAGTGTGTATTTACAGTTACAATGACAGACTGCACAGCATGTAATTGCTTAATGCTGCAGTTACCACAAAGTTCCTAAAGTTCTTCCATATCTTACTAATGCATACACTGTTAATTACAAAAGATTTTTTTAATTGCTACTTCAGGATGATCAACAGTTGATTACGAGTGGCTAAACTTAATTTTATATATAAATGATACTGGGGTTCACTATGAGGTTTTTTAAAATATGCTGGTATTGTTAGCCTTTCATTCACTACCTCCTAAATTTTTAACATCTTAACTGTTTTCTCCCTGGAAGACAATACTTAAAGGCTTGACTGTTTTATATAGATTTTAACTTTAGCTAAAAAAAAAAACAAACAGAGGGGAAAAAACCCAGAGGTGATGGTGAGGATGCTGCGCATGATTGACAATATTACGCTGCTATTGATGTAATCTTTGTGTATTGAGTATCCTGTGTATGTAAATTGTATTTTCAATCCAGATTTTATAAATTAATTTATAAGTATCCAAATTATTTCGGAACGGAATGAAAAACTACAATTCCTTTGACTAGTGTTATATGTTGTACATGCACAGTGGGGGGGACAAGTCATTCCTCCCTTGCAATGGGAGATCTAAGTGCACCTTAATAGGAAGAAGAACAAATTCTTAATAGAATTAAGATGCATTTACTTTGAAGTTCTGCTGTAGTACTGGAGAAGTCAAGCCTAACTGTGAATCATATTTTTTTTTTTCCACACCTGAGTTAAATTTAGGACAATGTTCTCACAAGCTGTCTTTAACATGTGTATTTTTGTGAATATTATGTATTTTCTAATTAAATTTTACTTGCAATGTGATTTTTACATGAATGAACTTGTTTAAAATGTCAAATATCAGTATTTTTCTTACAACTTTAATGTATAATGTACATTGGTATCTCACTGAATGAAGACTGATTTTACAAAATCAAGCTAGATGTAGTGTATATTAGTCTTATATTTTTACAGACTGAAATAAATGAATATAGAAATAAAATGTTTTTTTTTTTCTCAATTACATTGTCAGATAAGTAAAGATGGGGAAGAATGTATCTTCTTTTCCTCAAGCTTCACGTTTTCCTCCTGGGCAGCTCAGCGGGCTGTGTTTTGCTGTCAGTCTTCACCCTGTGCTTCCTGTGCCTTCCCTGGGAGGTCACAGGAGTTCCAGACATTTGTCCTTGGTCCTCTTGACTAATCTGTGCTGTGCTTGTTCCTGCAGTAGCTGCAAATGGTGACTCCTACAACGAGCCTGCCTGAGCACTGCTCCTCCAGACTTTGGGTCCCGAGGCCCGGGAGGTGGTTCCTCACCCTCCCTCACCTGTGCCAGGTGCTGCTGGGGATGTGGGGTTGTCACTGCTACTGTAAGTATTGGGTGAAATGTCTGTTTTAACTCACCCATTTTACTTGCAAATGTTTTCTCCCATCTCTTTTTGCCTTGGCAGCCCCTGTAAACATTTACCCAGTGACCAGAGACTCGAGCTGTGTCCAGCCCTTTGTGTGTGGCTTTTGTTTCTTCTGCTTTGGGGCTGAGCGCAGGACTCCCGTTCTGCACCTCCCTCCGTGTCTGCAGGCCTGTTTCCCTTGTGTGGGTCAGTGCTTTTCATCCTTGCTGACGTAGCCGTGGGGAGGGGACAGAAGGGCTGGGAACAGCACTGCAGTGTCTCTGTGCTGCTGAAAGAACACAGGCTGCTCCCCTGGGCACTTGGGCCTCGGTGTCTTGGACCTGGAAGAGTTTTCTTCACTTTGCATGGACGCTTTGAAGGAATGCTGGGGGGGTGTGGTGTGCTCCTGGGGGGTTTGGGCTCTGCAAATGCCCCCTCTCCAGCGTTCCTTGGCTCAGGAAACAGGCTGTGGGGTCACTTACTGGGGCAGCTCATGCTCTTTGCAGCAGGAGCACAGGCCATTTCGCTGGAACATAAGTATCCGTTAAGGGTTTGATGTCTTCCTGCAAGATTCTGTGTATGGGAGAATTTGTCCCAAGTACGATCTAGTAGGAATCAAGGGGGTGGGTTATTGCAGGAGCCATGTCCTCAGGAATACCTGCATCTGGGAGGATAAAGTGGACTTGACAGGCTTGGCTCTGCAAGAGGAGGCACAGTCCAGGAGCTGGGCTGGGACACTTCCAGGGACTGAGACTGAAGCGCCCACTCAGGCAGGGCAGCAATGCCAGTTCTACAAATCACTAATACCTACAGGTGGTTTCCTTAAACAGAGGAACTAATTTAAAGGAAGACTAACTTCCCCTACTGCTGCCTCCTCGAGGAAGGAATGCAGCTGTTAACTGCAGTAACATCCAGCCCTTAAGTGCCAGCAGTATTTAACTTCTCTCAAGGTGAGGGGCTCTTAACAAGGTGTTAGGGCTTGAGTTCCTTTATGAAATTGAAAATTCCTGTATGGTTACAGATACAAAGACATCCCTGGATTTTCATAAGTAACCAAGTGAAAATCCTCCTCTCCTCAGTACACCAGCAGGAGAAAGATTTAGACTAGTACTAAATACACCTTTGAAGTTTTTTATCTTAAAAGCAGCAGTGGTGTTCTAGTTTCAGAGTTGCCAGAATTACTTCTGACGAACACGTCTTTTGCAACATGAGTATCAATACTCGGATACTGGGATGTAGTTGCGTGTGGTAGCAGAGGAATAATCAGCTTTAAGGTAGCTTCATAAATGGTTTCCAATGCTAACATGAGGAAAAATGTGTTGGACAGGTAGAATATTGTTCTTGGATGCTGTAGAAGTATGCAAGAAATGGTATGGTTGGTTCTTGGAGAGGCGAGGTTGCAGCCAAGATGTAAGAATTCAGACTCCTTGTGCAGCTACGATGGATCACTTGTGTACTTTGCCACTCAAATAGCAGATAAATTTGTCTCTGAGGACTTAATGCTGTGTGCTTGATTTTAGAAGTGCTTTAGAGCTATGAAGCACAAAGCAGTTGAAGAAGTGCTGTGCTATTGAACCAACCGTAGAGTTCAGGAGAGTTGCTAATAAGATATCATATCCTGTCCTTCCAATTAACATTCCTTTCCACGTGAACTACTATTTAGTTACCTGGTAATATAAGGAAATACTTTGCATTTCATCAGTGTGAAAGGCTTTTTTCAGGCCCTGTGATGTTATGTTTAAGAAAGTCCGTAAGAGCATATTTGTTTGCCCCCACATTGGGAGCACAAGATTCTTGTCCTCTGTGGTGCAGTGACTTCTCCAGAACGTTTTCATGTGAGCACCTGCAACACCCAGTTACTGATAATGGCTTTTTTTGTAATCCTAATAGCTTAAATCCAGTAATAACCTTGTTACTGAGTCTGCCCTTCATACTCTTTCTGTCCTGTGCTGTAAAACTAGAAAAGTGGGTATTTTTTTGCGAACTCCTGAACAAATGAGGTAAAACTTAGAGCAAAAAAACTTCTTGCAAAGGACAATTTGTTTTTATTAAACATTGAAATGCTATTAACTGTCTTTCAAATGTGCCTTAGGTAGTTTAGTAAATGGATCTCTAGATTGTAGAAAGGCAAAAGGAAAGAAAGAAGGGAATGCAGAAGGAAAAGAAAGGGGAAAGAGTGGAGGAAGGGGAAAGGGCAGGATCTTGTGACCCAAGCAGTGTGTCAGTTCTTCTCTGCTTTAATCTAGAGCTGAATGTCTGACCTCACGTCCTTTCAATACTCACCAACAGGGATGGAGAAATTCCGAGCACCTTTAAAGCTGCGTTTTCCTCTGTAGCCTTTGATGTCTCGGTGACAGACTGGATGTGGAGCCCGCTCCGCCGGGAACCGGGCCTGGGACCAGCCGGGACCAGGGGGTGCTGCGGCCGGAGGAGCCCGTGGAGCTGCCCGAGCCCCCGGGGAGGAGGTGGGTGAGGAACAGGGGCTGCCCCGGCTGGGATCGGTCCGGTCCGTCAGCGGGCACCGAGGGGGTGTCCCGGCTGGGGTCGGTCCAGTCTGTCAGCGGGCACCGGAGGAGTTGTCCCGGCTGGGATCGGTCCGGTCGGTCAGCGGGCACCGAGGGGTTGTCCCGGCTGGGATCGGTCCAGTCTGTCAGCGGGCACCGGAGGAGTTGTCCCAGCTGGGATCGGTCCGGTCCGTCAGCGGGCACCGAGGGGCTGCCCTGGCGGGGCGGGCAGGCTGCAGCTGCGGGGAAGGGCCGGGGATCCCGGCGGAGCTGTACCGGGTTCCGCTGCCCCCGCCGGGCACCGCAGCCCCCGAGCTCTGGCAGGGCTGTGCGAGGAGCTGTCCCGGCCGTGCTCGGTAGGTCCGTGGGTGCTGGAGTTCCCTCGGGACGAGCAGGACTGCTGCGTCTGGGACGCGGTGCTCAGTGAAGTTGAGCTGCTAAATAAGAATTTTCATGCTTTTGTTTGTTTAGGGGGTTTTTTCGTGTTTTGGTTTTTTTTTTTTTTTCTTCATTGCTCTGGCTGGTGCTTGTTATTCGGTTTGTGGAAACCAAGCCTGCTGGTGTGTGTGAGTGAGGGCGGGCTCCGAGCGCCGCTGTGATGGAGCAATGCTGGGTTTGAAGGTCCGAGGAGTGGCTAGTTCCCGAGTACAGCCAGTGAGTCCATGCTGTGACAGTGGGATCTTGCACTGTCACCGTCCTGGTAAGAGACAGGGAACACTTCAGATCCCTGAAGGCAAGAGGGAGGGTTTGAAGTTGCCCTTTTCAGGCTGAGATGCTCTCCCACCCCAGATAAAGAGAGGAAGGCTCCAAAACCTGAAGTGGGGAGGACGGGAGTGTTCTCCTTTCTGACTTGTAGAAAGCTCTTATCCCACCTGAGCCTCTTTGGGCAGATTAAAATTTTCCCTTGTTAAGATAAAAGATGCTTCTAAATCAGCTATTAAAACAGCTTCCCTTGCCCCCTTCCTTCATTTTGACAGTAAAATGCTGTTGTGATTTATTTTTGTTGCCAAGAAAAAAAAGGGAAACTTGTTCAGTTTCACCATTGAGAGAAATTTTTTCCCCATGCCCCTCCCAACACCATCTCTCCATCAATTCCATCTCTGTATGTGGTTGTCAATGATTTGTAATAAGTAGGACTGCTTACATCCAAAGCTTGGGATCTTTGTTTTGGTTTTGTGTTCAGCATTTTTCAAGGTGATGACACAATTAGTCCAGGATACCCACATCATTTTCATGTGGTTAAACCACTGACAGCTTCTGTCTTGTGGGTTAGGATCTACTTTATTAGTCATGTACACATCTACGGTGGGCCAGACACAAGTCTTGTTAATGCTGTTAACATTTACAAAAATGAATTTTCAAGCTTGATTAAGATGACGTTTGAAAGTGAATTAGTAGGGAATAAGTTTCCTTTAAGTATTAGTTCATGTCAGCTGGAGTCTATTGATTTATCAAGTGCCACTGATACTGGTGTTAAATAAGAAATAAAGAAGACATAAACAAGTTTCTTGTGCAGTGTTGTACGGGAGTGTGTGTTTTTGTAACTGAGTGCCTGTTAGTTCTGACAAGGAGTACAGAAACAACTCGAGTTCTTTGCTCCTTGCAAGTCATTCTGTTTCCTTCAGGCCTCTTCAGCTGAAATGAAACATGTGCTTTAATATTGATCTCTCTTGGGCGTTGCACTCACATTGGTAGCCAGCTCAAAGCAGCCATGTAATTTAGGTGTTCTCCTACTTGTGAATTAATCACAGCTTTTGTGGCAGCGCCTTCTTGAGTGTCTCTTTGGGTGGGCCTGGCCTTGCCAGCTCACCTCAGTCACGTATTTCAGCACCATGGAAATCAGAGTGGAGCTTTTGGGTTCCTTTGCACAGAGAGTTGCCTTAATTTTGCAGTTTTTAATTTTCAATTAGCAATAACTATTTCCTCAAGCATATGACTTCTAATTTTCATTATGAGGTTTAATTTTGTGTAGCAGTTGTACCACGAAAAAAAGACTACAATACTGCTGAATACCAAATAAAATATTTGTGTAGTCTAGTAGAAGACTTTGCCAAGTGGAAGCTCTCAAGCCTCTCCTGGGTGACGTTATTCTGCCTGATGTGAACGTATCCTGTAAAGAGCTGGGACAGATGTTAGTTCACTGTGGAAATACACCTGACATTCCACTCCTTGCTCCTCCTCAGACCCTGATTATTGGCCCTCGGGAGCGTTTGTTCAAGATTCTGGAGCTGCCATGGGAGCAGATCATACTGGAGCCCTGTTAGTTTGCCGCAATACTCAGTGTTCCTGCTGGAATCTCCAGGGTTATACAGAGCTCTGTGCTTGTCTGCTTTGGCTATTTTTAAATTTTTCTGCCTTCTCACCCTAATGACTTGCTAGGAGAGCACTTTGAATCCCAACAAAGGTAGCTCAGTTTTTTTCAGTGAAAGCCAAAGGCCTTTTGGAAAACTTCGTAGAAGAGATTTAGTGCTGGATTTTCTTTTTTTCAAGTTCCTTCATAAAGTGTGATGTTAGAACACCCGTATTCATGTCTTGTGGGCCCGAACAGTTGATGATATAAAATACCTGACCCAAATATTTTTATCAAGGAGTGAGCTTGATATTAAAAAAATCCATGGGAAAAGCAGGTAAATTGTTATAAAGTTGAATGGGAACACAATGCTGAGGCAAAATGAAAGGAGTGATGGTGGGGAATAAAAAAAGCTGCTTTTATTCCAGGTGTGGAGTAAAGAGGGAGGAGATTTGCTGTGGAGAAATAAAGACATCTAAAGAAGTGGTGAGAAAGAGATACTACTATGGGCACAGTATATAGTGCACAAACCAAAGTGTGAAAGGAAAGCTGACCTCAAAGCCAGGCTGTGGACTGTTCCCCTCTAAGTTACAAAATGAAGTAATGGTTTTCATTTTGTTTTCTTTGATTAAATAAACAGGAGGATCAGCAGTGGACCATTAAATGCCATGTGGAAGTGGTGCTGTTGAGCCTTTGGCTGAAGTTTCATGGTAAGTTATCACTGCTCCTGGAAGACTGAACCCATCCCTTTCCCTTGGGCAGTGCTGGCCTGAACACAGCTGTGCCATGGCCTGAAGAGCTCGGCTGGGCTAAAATGACGTGGCAAAGGAATTAAAGGGCAGTTTACAGCCCAGGAGAGTTTTCTGGTTGGTCCCATTGTGTCTCCCCTCACGTGCACAGGGCTGGCCGAGGGACACGGGCGGTGATGGGATGAGCAGAATGCTTCCATAGCCAGCGCCGGCTTACGCAGCTCTAAAGTGTCTGTGCAATTACAGTTGGATTAAGAAACATCTGCCACACCCTACTTTCCTCACAGCTGAGGTGTGTTCAGCGGGATTTATTTCAGATCTCAGAGCGGAGGCCGGACGGGCCCTGCGGGGCTCTCGGCGCGGGCACAGGGCGCCATCTTGGCGCGGGCGGTGCCGCGGCGCAGCGACCGCCAGGTGGCGCCGGGGCGCGCGCGGCCGCCCGCGGGGACGGGCGGGAGGGGCTGAGNCGGACACAGCCCCGCGGGGAGGGCGGGCACCAGGACACACAAACAGGGGGCAACCACCGTAGGGGAGGGTGTACAGCATCCTTACGAGGAGCGGCCGAGAGCACTCGGTGTGTTCAGCCCGGAGAAGGGCAGACTGAGGTCAGACCTCACCGGGGTCTGCAGCTTCCTCACGAAAAGTGGAGAGACAGCACCCATTCCTCCCCTGTGGAGACAGGACCTGAATGGCCTGAAGTTGTGTCAGGGGAGGTTTAGGTTGGATATTAGGGGAAGGTTCTTTCCACAGAGGGTGGTTAGCACCGAACAGGCTCCCCGGGGCAGTGGGCACGGCCCCAAGGCTGCCAGAGCTCAAGGAGGGTTTGGACAACACTCTCAGGGACAGGGTGGGATTGTTGGGGTGTCTGTGCAGGGCCAGGAGTTGGACTCGATGATCCTTGTGGGTCCCTTCCAACTCATGATATTCTGTGACATCTCCAAGGCAGGTGCCAGACTCTTTTTGGTGGTGCCCAGTGGCAGGACGAGTAGCAAGGGCCATAAACTAAAACATAACAAGTGTGTTTGGAGCAAGGGCCATAAACTAGAACACAACTAGTGTGTTTCAACCTGAGGAAGAACTTCTTTCCATGGGGGTGGCAGGGCACTGGAACAGAGCTACCCAGGGAGGGGATGGAATCTCCCTCTCTGGAGACATTCCAAACCCACTAGGACATGTTGCTGTGTCACCTGCTCTGGGTGACCCTGCCTGGGCAGTGGGGTTGGACTGGATGATCTCCAGAGGGCCCTTCCAACCCCAGCTATTCTGGGATTCTGTAAACAGCTGGCACTCTCCGTGGTCCCCTCCAGTACCTCATGGTGTTACGAAGTCTTTGGAGGAGACTGTTCCGGTGCATTTGGAGTCAGTGGCTCTACCCAGCTCACGTGTGTTATGGTGACAGGCACAGCCACCAATGGCACAAGCTGGTGGTGCCCCGCAAGAGCTGGGAAATAGGAGTCAGAATTGGAAATAGGAGTTTATAGCAGTGGTGTAGCTGAGTGGGGGAGTACAACATTGTAGCACACTGATTATTTTTGCCCTTGTCACCACCTAATTGTGGGAGTGGACCATTCAGAGCAAGAGATCTGCATTGTTATTTTTGACTTCTATCAGAGCCTCCATCAGTCTCTGGCTTTGTCATGGGCATGTCTTGCTCATGGAAAGCAGGCATCTGTTGCTTCCAGAGGAAATGACATAGAGTGGAAAGAAACAAAAGCCTGGCTGCTCACATCTCACATGGTTAGCAGGGGACTTCAGAGGAGAAGAGCTGCCTCGTAAGAATAGCTCAGTATTAGTGGCTGCTGGAGCAGATCTTTTTCCATTCATCTTTTGACAAAAATAGCTGGAAAGGACCACGTGAACCTCAGAGTCTATTTTTTGATTTGTCTTTGGATTCACTAGTACAGCACATCTAGTCTGTGCAAAATGTAGAACACAAGAGACTGGTTTCTTCAGCCAAAAGTCCCTTGAGTTCATTCCTGAAAGGTGGTGATTGCTTCGGTGATACAGCATCACCTGCTCAAAGCCAGGGCTTTGAATCAATAGCTCTTGACTGCTGATTGTGTTCTGTCTCATTACTGTTAGCTTCATTCACTCAATTCTTCCATTTGGGAGCTTATACTAAGGGTTTTTTCACGTTCCTTGTGCATTTTCCCATTGGCCAGTCATGCACCTCACATTTCTGGCTCGGGTGTAGGGAAGGTGGATTGTTTGGTTTGTTCAGATGGATCCTGTGATCTTTAAAACTTCTTGTGAGACTTCTTCTCTTGCCAGTCTTTCCTACCCCAGCCTCTTGTATGTGCTGCTTTCCTACTGTTTCCATGGGTCAGTGCTGGTTACCTTTTGAGATAGGATTCTTTGTGCTTTGTACATTGGAAAAGGTACCTACTCAGACATGCACAGCTGGTTTAGTCATGTGTGGAAATTCTATGTTTCCATTTCTCTGGCCCCTGGTCCTTGAAGAGGCTTTACAGATAGCTACAAAATCTGCTTGTATTGATACTTTTTTTTTTAATGCATGTTTTCATCCTCCAGCATACTCACCAGTTACAGAACCACAGGGGAGTGGTTCTCAAGCCATTGAACTTTGGGCAGAACTTGCTCCAGGATATGCTTGTAAATCCTGCTTTATGGTGGTTCCCCAGAACAGCTGCTGACGGCTCATCTTTGTCTCATGGTGCTTTCAGAACCTGCTTCCTGAGGCCCTGGGTGTGAAACCTGGCATCATCACTGTGAAAAGAGAGGAAGAGATTTTGTTTGGGTCGCTGTGGCTGAGGTTTGCTCACTTCCAAACAAACCAACGTCTTCCAAACAAGCCTTCTCTCTTCTCACCACTGAGCTGTTCAGTTTACAGTGCTTACTTTTACTTGTGAGCCTTTTATGTCACTCTGTGTTAGCATGGGATCCAAGACTGAAAAATAATATAGAGAAATCCTTTCCAAAAAGTCCCTGTGACAAGTAGGATTTGCACAGTGTCTTTCACTTCTGGCTCTCACTACTTTTCCTGAAAAAATAAGAGTTTCTATAAAATACAAAACAACAGAAATCTGTGCTTGGTTAAGTGGTGGAGCCTGCCCTGTATCAATGTGCTTACCCTGGTTTGTGTTCTCATTCATCATTCTTACTCTGCTGGTGCTGCCTCCAGACTGACTTTGGTGCTATTGGTTCTCCACCTTCTTGGGCTTGGTCTTGCTGATTTGAGTGAGAAGACCAAGCTCAGTCAAACCTTCCCTCCTCCATTTAGCACAGTAAAGTCTAGGAAGAGGAATACCCTTTTTTTCCCATGGACTGCTGTGCTCTGGTGCTTATGCTGAGCACTTGACTAAATCTATGGTAAGATAAAGTAAAATACATTGTACAAGGGGAAATAAATCTTGTTTTATAGTTGGGGGTTCAGGGCGGTCCTGCTCTCTCTGGCTCATGAGAGGTTGCTGTACCAAGAGAATCATTTCCCTTTGTCATGCGCTGACTCTTCTCGAACTCGCTGTCGCTGTGGTTCTGCAAACTGCTGCACAACGGCTTCTCATGAATCATATTTGCATATCATTTCCCCTCAGCACAGGCTGCTGCTGGCAGATCAGCTCTCTTGTGTCTTGTATTGGTCATTTTCTTTCACCCTGGAAGAAAGATGGTTCCAATTTGTTCCATGTCTGCGCTGACATCGTGGGGGTAGTTTCTGTACTGGCTCCGTGCATCATCTCCCGCTCTGACTCTGCCCCAGACTCTGATTCATAGTTGCAGTTGTTATCAGGATCACTACAGTAACATTTCCCTATAAGAGTGGCTTTTTCCAGATCCTTTCTGAGACCAAGATGAGCAAGTATGTTTGTACCTTCTCTCTGGAAATTCCAGGCTCAGATTTTAACCTGGATTTGTTTACCTGGATATGGACCTCACCTCAGACCATCAATCTGTTCTTCACATGTGCTTTATGACAGAGGAGGGTTTCTCTGCCCACCATTGACCCAAAAGAATTCAACAGAACAAGCCTAGAATTCATCTGCTTCATCTCCTCTGTTATGTGTTAATTCTGTATTTTATTTTACACTAGGAAATATCAGTGTGGTTCCATTGACAGGGATCCTGTTGGACATGAGGGACGTACTGTAAAGGTCCCAGGGAGTGTCTGGGGCTGCAGTTGTGTCACTGCTGGGGAGGTGGCCAGTGTACATTTGGTGGCTGTAGTGCTGAGACCAGGAGTGCAGGAGACAACTGTTGGTTTGTTTGCAGTAGAAAGCTGCTACTGTTTGATATGTCTGTTTGATCTTCTATTGCAGAACACTTACAGCACTATAAAAGCACTTGATCTGCATGTACTCATTCTGGTAATAAAAGTACCATAAAATCTTACTACGAGTAATTTTATATGTATATTGGCTTCATTTATACTCAGTTTTTAAAAACATGACTTCTTAAACCCCCCCCCCACACACACAAATGAGTCATATGATGGTCAGTAAAATGTCTAAGTACCTGTTAGAGTGTATAAAGCATGCTCCATGGATTAGATGATCTCCAGCAGTCATTTATGCTTTATTTGAGCTTCTAGATTAAATCTGAAAATGCCCAGAAAATTCCCTGCACTATTAGCCTGATGCCAGGTTTTCTCCGTTCTATCTAAAAGATCCTTACTTTTTCCCATGAGATTAAGAGAAGAGTATCTTCTAGCTCAGTCACTGGGACAAAAATCTCAGTGGAAGAGATCCTCGTTCCTCTGTATTCTTCAAGTCTATGAAAATCATAGCACAGCTTTAATGCAGAGTGTGAACTAAGACCTCTACTTCACTGCAACTGAGAAAGAAAACTTGCATAAAAGTGTACTCTACTGCCTCTCATTTCTCTTGTCAGTGTGTTGCTGCCCTGTTTTACAGATTAGAATACCTTTTTGGAGGTTTTATTGGGGAGGTTTTCTTGGAGAGGTTTTATCTTTCTCTTCAGAGGGTTATTCCCAGTTCTTGGCGTATCCATCCCTTTTGGCCTTTACCTTGCAAGAGCTGCAGTGCTGCTTGGAGAGGTATCTTGCTTGCCCCTGAACAAAGCACTGGCAGGTGTTATATAGGAATTTGGGTAATTCTTGCTAATACAACTCTTGGCAGGACTTCAGATAAGGTTCAGGCTCTCCTGTGGATGCCAGAAACAGGCTTGGTTGTAGTAGGTAACAAAAGAAAATGTTTACTATATTTGGCCCTTGTGATAACTTTCTGAATAGGTGTATTTTGAAATATTCACCTGAAAAAAACAGTTTATCTTCAAGCTTCATCCTCATGTGAGTTACTTTTTTTTCATGCAGATCAGAAGCGATAAGTCAGAGACCCTGGACGAGACCATTCCACTTATTAAAGACAAGGTGCTGGAGAGGAACCACATCTGTGCCAAAGTTGATAAACTAGAGGTTTGTTCACTAGAAAATTTACATCCTTCACTTTATATGTTTATGGGTTAACTGTCCAAGATTTTATATGGAGCACTCAGATGTTTATGGCTCTCTATTGTCTTGCGTATTTTTTTAAATCAGCGTGTTTACCCAGGGTTCAGCACATAGAAGTGTTTATGGTTTTGGAACATCACTGGGTAATTTATTGCTGTGGATTCTGCAATTAAAAATGGTAGATGAAAAGCATTAGTTGTGGTTTCAATGTTAATAGTTACGCTAATAACGTTAATCTGTTTTGTGACTCGAAGGAGTGTGTGGGAAACCATTTGTAACCAAAAAGTCGAGTCTCCCGTGCAGTGCAGACATACCCGTTTTGAATTGCTGGGCAGTGTCTCGTGCCACAGCAGAGATCTCTGAGCTGCCCTGTTCTGCTGTGGCTGCTCCGGTGTTTGCTGCACCCCAGCTGAGGGAAGCCGGTGTGACTCACTGTCTGCCCTCCCCATGGTTAGTGAGCAGTGTGGTAACATTTGTGTCAGCTGAGGGCAAGTGTGCCTCTGGGGGGAGTGTAATGAAAACATGAGCAGAGAAATTGTGTAATGTTTAAAACCAGTTTTAACTGACTCCAAGTGAAACCAAGTGGTTGTGGCGAATCTGTTTGCGGGTGTCCATCCCTTCCCCCTGTTCTGTAGGACATCACTGCAGAGATGCCCCTTTTGCCACTGGGAAATTAAGACTGTCTTGATCATTTCTGTAGGTGAGTTTCCATTGTAATCAGTGTCCAGCTTAGGTATCTTCTCTCCACAGCCTTGATCAGACAGGGCAAAAAAGTTTGAGTGCCCCTTTCTGAACAGTGTGTATATTTATTTCAGCTACATTTTTTCCCTCTTCTAATTGAGCAAGGATGCCATTTTAAATGCCAGGGGAATCTCCTCCTCAGTGTTTTGCAATTAGACTTCAAAATCTTGTAATGTTTGCCTTTTTCATCTTTCACTGTGGTTTTTTGGGTATTCAGAGGTTTGTTTCATAAGCACTTCCAGTGCTCAGTAACGTTGGGAGAGGGATCTAATCCGTAGGAGAAAAGGGAGTAATCAGGATTCACACTTTGTGTTTGGAATATCCAGAGGTGGGCTGAGAAGAAAGGACCTTGTACTAAATATAACTTACAAACATGCCTGGGTAAGTGTGACGGGTTCTAAGAATATAAAACCTTCAGAGGGAACAGAGCAGAGGAAGGAACTTTCTCTTGTGAAGTTTGCGGCTCTGTGGGAGAAAAGCTTTTCTGCTGTAAAGCTTGAACTTTGTACGGGAGAAACTGTGATTTCAAATCTTTTTATTCAAAGATGTTATCTGTGCCCGGGCTGAATGGGGTGCAGCAATCTTAGAGAAAGGACAGGAAATCTATTTTGGAGAACTTCAGCATGTGGAGTTTAAAGAAAACACCAGTATCTCCCAATGGAAGAAAGCTGAACATTAGCAACTCTTGCCGTTTTGCAGCTTGTGATAGCTGGGGTATTCTTAAAGCTAAAAATTTTCTTTCAATGTCACTAGCTGAGAATCTTATCAAAAATAAAAATATTTCTTTTTAGAGTAATTTTTAACCCTTGTATAATTGCAGGGAAAGGCTTATAAAATCGTAACCTCCAAAAAAATCTCTTTTGAAGAAAAAGTGCACGTTTGTTAGATAACTTTTCTGTCGGCTTTTTATTGTCTTTTCCTTTCTCCTGATGTTGTAATCTCTACAATAACAGCTGCTTATCTGAGCTGGGGTTTGCTGTCTTGTCTGGGCTGAGGTGCTGGCTAATGTTTTTTCCTGACACCTGGGCTAGAGTCTCAGAAATTGAAGTGGGCAATTGATAGTGGAATATGAAGCATTCTCTGTATTACTTTATTGCTTCAACTGAGCTCAGTAATGAGCAGAAATTACTGATGAGTTAGACTGAGAGAGCTGTACTTAAGACCTTTCCAGTGGCTGCTGGTGTAAAGTGTGGATGTGGAACCCCAGCCTTCCAGCTGCAGTCTCCATAGACTGCTAGGAGATTGATTCTCAGAGAGAAGAAAGCTCAGGAGGAGTAAGGAGCTGTGTGGAGTTTGTTTTGCTCAATGTAGAAGACGGCAAACTGCGTCTTATCAAAAATAAATCATGGGAATAAGAAATCTCTCCTATGCTGAGACTTTGCATTTCTTAACTTTCGCAGCTCAGCCTTCAAATGTAACTTGATGTAGGTGCCAGCCTCACTCTTTGCTATATATTAGCAGTTCCTCTTCTTGAGGACTCCAAAGCAGCACATATTGGAATTTCTGTTACTGTCTTTGCCACTGACAATGTGTGATCACATATATGTCTCGCTAATTCTTTGTGTCCTATTTACCTCACAAGATAATGTTTGGTGTTTCCAAAGTGCTATGAGATTTTTCTGACAGCCTTGAATAAAAATATTTGTTAAATTAATACTCAGCCGTACCAGATGGGAAAGATGAGAGGAGAGAAAATAGAGCAGAGTATTTCAAAACTGGGGGTGTACTATGTTCATATTTAAAACTCATTAATTTTCAAGTGCTGCATGCTACAAGCCCTTTTCTTAATAATGGGGAAAATCAAAAAATCTGTCTCATCCTAAAATATTTAATGTTAAGGACTCTGGGGGTGTGTTCAGCTTATTTTACCTACAGGTATGCTTGAAGTTAGTTCAGTCCCTTTCTGACTTGGACTGATGCATTAGCTGGCTTGGCAGCCCCAGAAAGGTCACACTGGTTCTGTGTTGAGAAAAAGAACACTTGAAAATGGGAACCTTCAGGGAGGGGATGCAGTAGGCCCAGAAGTCAAGATTTCAGCTGTCTCAAAGCTGTGGCAGTTTGCAGTTTTTAAGTGGGCACGAACAGAAGTCAAAATACAAAATACAGCCTGTTCCCACGTGAACCAATTCTGTTGGACTGTACTTAGAGCAGGTGTAAAAAGTCTGCACTGGACATCGTTAGACATGTCCTTGCCAGAGTGTTGCAGAGCAGGACAGCTCAGTGACACCTACGTGCAGCTCATGTGCTGAGTTACAGACACAGCGACGGGGGGACGTGGCAGTGTCACTGCTGCTCTCTGGGGAGCATTGGGGCAAAGGGCCTCTTGTATAAATAGGTGCCATTTGGGGGGAAATCAGCTTTTAACTGAGCCATCGTGCAGCAATGGTAGCAGAAAAAAACCAAACATTTTCACATTTATGTGCAGCAAAGAAGTTAAAATAACAATCCAGATTCCTTTTTTTAATCAGTGCTAAGATTGGCTTCTGACTTCCTGTTCTCTGATGGGAGGGATTAGGCCCTTTATGTTTTGAAAGAGACCGAGCCAATTCCTGTTGCAAAATTCCAGTACTGAGATCAAATGAATGAATAAAAAACACTTTGGAAAAACTTGATTTGTCAGAAAGGCACCTTCATTACTGCTCTCATCACTTCTCTGCCACAGGAATTGTCTTCAAGCTATAATTGCATCTCACTGACAAAGGCTTCTGGCTACATATGTAAAGATTTGTAAAATGCTGCTTTTCTGTAAACTGGTCTGATCTGTGCCAGCAAGCACAGAGCTCCTCCTCCAAGTCAGTGCCAGGGACTATTGGTTAGTTCAGCTTGAGATGCTCTCTGCAGCACACGGTCACTGGGCTCTGGGAAGGCAGGCAAACATCTTCCTTCAGCAGCGTTTTACGTAACATTCCCTGTGCAGAGTTACAGTGAATTACTCGCAGAGCAGATATTGGCTGGCACCAGTCAATGGCAGGAACGTCTCCTCAGCCCCCTTTCCACGTTCCTGTGGTCCTGCTGTAAGGATGGAAGTGTCTGCATGTGGCTGCCTGGGCAATGGGGATGGCTGCAGCTGGGTCAGCTCCCTGTCTGTACTTGCATTTCTGTCCCTGCGAGCTCTGTGCTGTGTTTACGCTGTCAGACAGGGCTGGGTGTGCTCAGTGTTACAAAACAACACGTGTGAAATACTCATGGATCAGGGCTCCTCTTTGTAAACCTGGGCTGTGCTGCTGTCAGCTCTTAAAACCCCCAAAGCAATGAAAGAATAAAAGCTAAACCTTGGCTGCTGTGTCTCTGGCATGAACACCCCAAGGCCAGCTGGGCATGTGCTGGGAAAAGTGCTCTTGAGTTCCTTTCTCAGCAGAATCACCTGTCTGGATTTTTCTGGCAGCGTCCCAGTTGTTTTGTTACAGGTGCTGTTTGTACAGCTGGTGTTGAGACATTAACCACATTTCCCAAAATATTAGAATTCCCTTACTAGAAAAGGGTGAGTCTGTTCCCTGTTTCAGTGTTTCCTTGGTTAGACTATTTTTCTCAGCTTATGCTTTACCACCTACATGTTAAATTCTAGCTGAATTCTAGTTAAATGAGATGAAGAAACATCCTGCAGATTGCATGATGTTTGGGGTTAAACAGCTCAAACAGACTTTTATACAGTGAGAATTCATGTTCTTGCCAGCCATAGTTGTGGTGACCTTGTTGGGAACTTTGTTTTACCATATTTCTGTGTGACATTGTCTCCACAGCACGTTATGCTCCTCCACTTAGTGCTGCAACCATGCAATATATACTTTTGGAACCGTGTCCCACCAGAGGAATGTCTGTGGAGATTGTGGTCTCAGTGTGACAAAAGCCAAGACTTCTGTGTTTATTTCGTTCCTATTTTTAATTCTGCACAGAAAAAGAAAAAAAGTTAACCTTTAAAATTATTATCTGTTTACAAACATTTTGCTTTTTTAAAAAAAAAAGTTCATAATTTATACTCGGGGATCAACGGGGGTTGAAAATCACTGCAGTTGTCTTCAGGCAAGCTGTTCTGTCTTTGAGCTTCCAGTTTAATGTATGCAGTCTGCCACGTTAATTCTTGAAGTAGCTCTTAAGTGGGAAGCTGTAAAAGGGGTGATCTTGGACCAATATACTTTTGAAAATAGGAACTTGAATGTTGCAGAGGAGACACTCGTCTGGTTCCTCGTGTCAAAACGGTCTCAAGTAAATAAGCAATTTTAGAGTAGTCTTCAAAATTGTGAAAGGGGTTAATAAAATCTCTGCAACTTTTTGGAGTACAGGGAAAGCTACTCATAAAGTGAATTCAAGTATCTGGAAGGAAGGAATGGAGGGCAGTGATACTTAACCATATGGGTTTCATTGATGTGGGAATGAGTGCAGTGTTGGAAATGCAAAGTGAGTTCAAGAAATACCTGAGCTCCTTTGTGCAGAGCAAAGAGCTGGACTGGAAGTAAAATGGCTCAGGTTTGGAGTATGATGGGTCTGGGACCAGGTGATTGATTTTTCACTATAAAGAATACATTTTCTTCAAAGATTTGTGGCATGAATGTGTCCTGCTAGTGGCTTTTTTTTCAGAAGCACCCACTGAACGTCAAATGAAACACCGCCTTGGCCAAAGCTAAAACAAAGCTTTACCATCTTGTCTTGGCATCCCCTAAGTCCCAGGCACAACTTTGGGGCAAAATGTTGATATTCCCTAGTTTTTCAGGGGGTAGGAAGTAAGGGGGGTTTATTTTCAAGCTGATTTTTGAAAATAATGAGTTTAACCATTGCCTGTTTGACAAAATGGAGCACATTCCATCACTGGCCCCATCCCTGCCGGCCCGTCCCTGTTCCGTGGCCTCGGGCACTCGGCGTTGGTGTCGTGGTGCTGCGGGGAAGGCGCTTTGCTGCTCCGCAGCCTCTGGGTGCCGCACCGAGCAGTGGCTCCCTGCGGACCCGGGGACACCCGTGAATCCCTGATCATCCCTGCGCATCCCTGATCATCCCTCTCATCCCTGCGCCCCGCCTCTCCCCGCGCAGCTCCCTCGCTCCCGCGCACATACACACACACCCCCACACACCCACGGGCACTGCCTTTTCCTTCCTGATTTCCCAGTGTCGCCATTCCAAGGCAACAATAGCAGAAAAGGCTGTTTTGCACAGGTGCCTTTGGTTTGAGCAGCGAGACAGAGCGAGTGTGCCCGTGCAGGTGTGAGGGAAATCAAAATAGCCCCGCGGTTTATGGCTCGGTGAGGTCAGGCTTCTCCTCTTTCGTTTTTGAAGAGTCTTTACTCAGCAGTCACATTTTTTTTTTTCATTGTGGTAAAAAACGCAGCCGAGCAGATGGCGAGTGTGAACACACGGACTGCGGCTCTGCCTGGAGTCGGGAACAGGGAACAGGGAGCCGGGGCTGGCACTGGCTCCCAGTTCTAGTAGTGTTTACAAGGTAATGGATTTGTTCCACTCGAAATATCCAACGGTATGTGCTGGGTTCAGCGGCGAAGGGATCCTTTAGGAGTAATCGAGGAAAGCAGGAGGTTTCTAGACACTGAGCTTGTGGGGTTTTTTCCTTTGACCGATTTCAGCATTTTTGCCATTAATGCGAAACTGCAAAGAGCCGTAAGGAGCAATAGTGGATAGCAAAGACACAGCCCTTACCTGAAGGGAGCCTATAAGACAGGCGGAGGGGGACTATGTACAACAGCCTGGAGTGATAGGACAAGGGGGAATGCCTTCCCACTGCCAGGGGGCAGGGTTAGATGGGATGTTGGGAAGAAACTCTTCCCTGTGAGGGTGGTGAGGCCCCTGGCACAGGTTGCCCAGAGAAGCTGTGGCTGCCCCTGGATCCCTGGAAGTGTCCAAGGCCAGGTTGGATGGGGCTCGGAGCAACCTGGGATAGTGGAAGGCGTCTCTGCCCATGGCAGGGGGTGGAGCTGGATGCTCTTTAAGGTCCCTTCCAACCCAAACCGTTCTATGATTCTGTACTGGGCTTTGAGCACTGCAGTGACATCATACACCTTATGACAACTCCATATTGGACCATGTGGTTTAATTTCTATTGAATGCTCTTAAACCTTAGACAAGGAATTGAAAAACAAAGTATTATGTAGCAAATCAGGAAACATTTTCATATTTCTCTGTGGTTTCCTTCTTCTCTGGCTTTGAAGGTATGAGTGCTAGCTATTCAGTGGGCTGCTATATATGAATTAACCCCCCTGGCAGACAAATGGCCTAGAAATATGGTGATCAAATTCAGTATGTTTTCAGTTCATGCGTAAGATTCCTTACTATACCACCACATGTTCTCTACCTCATAACATCTGAAACTGAGCCAGCTCCAGGAATCATATTCAACCAGTATTTGTTTCTTATTATGATGGTAATTGAGGATCACACCCACCTAGTATTTTACACAGCAAGTTTCCCTCTGCACAGAATGCTCCATTTGCCAGGACTACCTAACCCTGCAAACCAGGGTTCCTCGTCAGACACCCTGTAAACATGAGGGCACAGGAAGAGATAACATATTTTACTGTATGAGCAATTGGTGTCAATATGGGATGTTTTAAAGGCTTATTTGATATTTCTGGGATTAGTTTTCGAGTTCTGTAAAATTGTAGATTTTAGTCTTGTTAGGGCTTGTGCAAAATGTTCCTTACTTATGGCAGTTTATTCAAACAGGACAGAAGGCCAGGTTCCTGTTGAGAAAGGAAAGGGGAACATACTTGGCTCACCTTTAACTTGAAATGTAAGGTCACAACTGCCAGGAAAGACCAAACTAATTGCTCTGAATATGCACAAGTGTATCTTCAATGCCTAAAAACTGACAGTAATTTACTGTACCCTTTAGGAAACTTCTCTGCAAGCAATCAGTGCTTGGTTCAGCGTGTTGGGCTCTGCCTGAGAGCACAGCCAGCCTCGCAGGGAGCCCCCGGGGCGCGGGGGTTTGGCTGCCTGAGGGAAGGTGCGGTTGTGGTGAGGTTATGGGGCGGTTACAGTGAGGTGTGGTCGTGGTGCAGCGATGGTGCGGTTATTGTGTGGTGCCGGTGCCGTTCCTGTGGTTATGATGCAGGGAATGGTGCGGTTCTGGTGTGGTTCTAGTGCCTCACTCCTGCCGCGGGCAGGGCACACACCGGACCGAGCCCCGTTAGCGCGGCCGCTTTATTGGGCTTTGGGGCTGTGTGACATCATTGGCAACCAATCAGAAAGTGCTTTAGGGCAGAGTTTAAAGCTATTTCACAATAAATTTATATTCAGTGCAGGTATTTTTGGGCTTCAGTAGCATTCGTTTTGTCGCAGGGTCCACGTGTAAATGTGGCTTGGGGAGAAGCCGGTCTGAGAACGGCCCGTTTGCCCTTGGATCTGCGCTTGAGCGCGGCGGCGAAATGCTGCGGGACGCGCGGCCGGGACCGGCTCTGATGGGGCCGATTTCGCGGCGACTCTTTTCATTTCGCTGCCACCGGGGCGAGTTCCCTGCTGGGCAGCGCCTGCCTGGGCAGCCGGACCTGCGGGGATTTCCCTCCGGGCTGCTCCGGTTCGCCAGGAACACAAATACGGGACGATCTGCGGGGAACATGTGCGGGGGGACCGTGTGACCGGGGCTCGGCTCACTCCCTGTAGCAGGACCCTGAAGGATTGCAAAACTATTACGATAGTTTCCAGCCCATAAACAACAATTTTTTGCAATCCGTTGTTACTAAGGCAGAACAGTATTTCTTTTTACAGAAGGAAGAAAGAGAGGCTTGAATTAAGGGTGGGGCTATCAGTACTTTTATTTTTATTTTGGGCTGATTCTCCTCCAGATTAAGCACTGTGGATGTGCTCATGTCAGGTTGCTAAAAGTCACGTACTCACGTATGATCCATGACGGGCCTGCAAAGTGTAAATGTGCAGTGCTGGCTCCTTCATCCTTTTGGGATCCCAAAGATTTTACACACTCCTGAGCGAGGGGCTGGGGAAGAAGTCTTTCAGGTGCTGGCTGTGTCTCCAGCAGGCTGTTCAGTGTTCACAAAGGATTTAGAAAATGAGGCACACAATGGGATGAGAAGGCTTGTTGACATAGTTATTTTGAGATCATAAAAGGGAATGCCAGCTGCAGAGAGCTGCAACACTGAGAACGGGAAACTTGTAGCCAAAATGACATGTCAATAAATTAAATGTGATGCACATGGGGGTGATGTGAGGGAGCCTCACACGTGTGGTGTTGGTCTCTGAACCAGCATTTTTCACTAAAGAAGGAGATAATGAAATAATCCAGATGGCCTCATGAAAACCTTCCGCTCTCAAGTCAGCTACAGGGAGAGAACACTGAAAGTTAGGAACTATTAGGAAAAGTACAAAGAAAGAAAATCAAACTCTCTACATCTGTGGTTTCATCTTTATATTGACTGAAGTTGTGCATTGGAACTCACTGTTGTAGTTGGAACTGAAAGAAGATTTAAGTACGTCAAATTTGATCAAAGTAATTTAGAAAAGTTACCTTTCTATTTCTAGGAACCCATATGCTGCAAATTCCTATAGGTTAGGGGAGCATTCCAGGCCAGAATGCTGCATACTCTCCCTGTTTTTATACTCTAAGCATCAGCTGTTGATCTCAGCTGGAAAGAAGTTCCTCAGCTTTGGCTGGACCGTGTAGGCATGCTGGCTATTCCTGTGTTTGTGGGCAAATTTCTTCCTGGGCCACTGCAGAACAGCATCCCAGCTGCTCACTAGAGGTTCACACACAAGCCAGCCCTCATTGATCTTTGGTTCCTGCTCTATTAGTCTTGGAAGCTGAGTGTGATTTTCCATCTCCTATGACTTGTGGGTGGGTCAGTCTTTGTTTGTCTGAATGCCTTCCCAATGAGCGTTAGGATATTGAATATTTTGCCAGGCTAAATCTAACACTTCCAGTTCTGCCACATTTCCAGTATGTGCTGGGTTGTCCAAGGTGCCGTGTGCTTTCAGTTCCCATTGCCTTCTCTTCTTCAGGCTGAAGGCACCAGCTCCCTCAGCCTCTCCTCATCACGTACGTACCCCGAGCGTCCTGATTGTCCTCTTGCTGGACTTGCTCCCAGTGTGTCAGTCCTGAAAATCATCTGTATCCTGGGGAGCCCAAAACCAGACATGGCACTTGACTGAGTCTCATGTCAAGATAGAGGGGCTGTGATCAGACCCCCCAGTCTGCAGGTTGTGCCTGTCCCACACCAGGGTGTGTTCTCTCTCTGCACTGCCAGAGGCTCTGCTGAGTCAGGGGCAGCTTCTTGTCTCTGGGGACCACCAGGACTTCCTTTTTTGCCAGCTGATAACTACAGCGACACTTTTAACCACTGTTTGCCCTTACTAGGTCTATGCTGACTCTTTCCAACCACCTCCTTTTCTCTGGAGTGCTGGTAATGGATTCCAGAAGGTTTTGTTCCCTATTCTCATTAGTACTGAGGTTAGGTTGAACATCCTGTGCATAAATCCCTGTATCCTGCTCCTTCAGCCTTCTGGAAGTCAGGCATGACATTTGGCTTTTTTTTCAGTCATGAAGAACCTCCTCTGATTGCCCTGACATTTAGGCTGACTGGCAGCAGCCTCACGGGGATGTGAACCAGCAGCTTCAGCATCCCCAGGTGCATCTGTCTGATCCCAAAGGCTTTGTTAGAGGTTGGGGCTTTTTTGCTTTTTTTAACCAGCTTGCTGTAAAAGTCCCTGTTTGGATCTCCCCCTGTCTTAGGCACTTCCTTAGGCTGTGCCACCAAACAGGGACCTGGGAATTCTGGGAGCAGACCTGGCAGTAAAAACCAGGGCAAAGGATGCAGAGTTCTCCAACAGGTAGAATGAGAACAGGTGCTGGGAAGGTTTCTCCCCGTGGTGCTCCTGCAGGTGGAAATGCTCAGCACACTATTATTATTATTTATCTTGGTTTGTCTCATTCCTTCTTTCTCTCCTATTCCCTTTTGGCTTTCCTGAAGATTAACACGTGAGGCAACTGAGAGGCTGAGCTTGCTCAAGCTGGGCAATCTGCCTTAGGAAGCCTCGCAGACACAGACTGTCAGACCAACCACAAATGGCAACAAAACACATCCAGACTTGCTTTTTTAAAGGACGTGCTCCTTCTGGCAAGAGCATATTGGGAAAACGATTCTATTAGTGAGAAGCTAAATCCATCACTGAAGAGCAGAAAACCTGGTGGGTGACAGGCCTAAGCGCAAAGTCTTGGACTGCGCACTCAGAGCACGTTTTGCAGTGAGGTTTTGAAAGCTATCACATCTCCTCTGTGTCCCACACTCTTGTGGCAGGAGAAGAGCTGCTGCATCCTTGTTTTCTGTCTATCTTCCAGCCAATAAGCTGTACCTTCTCATGGCTTCAGCAAGATTATTGATCTGTGCAGATCATTATTGCAGCTGCTGAACAGGTCTTTGCTGAAGGGATTGAAGGTGAAAAAAGGAGACACTTTTTTCCCTGTGTTTTTCTAAATTCTCTCTAGACTTTATGTATCTCATTATTATTTATGAAATAAAAATAGCTGTTTGGCAGTTTTTACCTATTTTCATGGTATTGTACTTCACAAAGGGAAGCCTGATTTATCCTTCCCTTCAGGAAATTATATGTATAAGTGAAAGGTTGTCATGAATGGCCAATTTCAGCCAAAGGGATCTATGTGATGCTTTCTGGAGCTTGCAGGGAATTCACTTTGCTCGAAGTGCTTGAACAGAATGTTTGGAACAACAGAAAGGAAGAGACTTTTGTATTTCCTCAAGAAGAAAATTCTGCAACTTGTGCTCCCCATCCAGTCATATTTTGGGCTTACAGAGAGGTGGTTTGATTTCCTTACCTGGCTGAGATAGTAAAGCTGCTCTTATGGAGAATGGAACCCAACTCCTGTAAGGAATGCTGGGTAAAGTATATCTGGTGTAGGAGACAGGCAGAAATTGAGCTTCAAAACTTGTGTTCTGAGAACTGGAGTGGTTTGACATTGCTGTGTTTGCCTTAGGACAGAAACTTGTGTCCTGAAGAGGAGAATTTCCACCCGTACTCCGGCTTTTGCAATGAATAGTTTTGGCTCGTTCGTACAAACCTGCCCTTGTCAGGGGTTTGAGGTGCTGTGCCAGGCTGGCTCTCATGTGGTGACACACTTCCTCCTGCGATGGAGAGAAAAATCCCCTCAGGGGAGGAATGGGGAGCACAGCTGGAGGCGCTGAGGTTTTAACCAGCCCTGCAGGCGCCGCAAGAATTCCCCTGATGCAAATCCGGGCTCTGCTGGGACTTGCTGTCCCCTGGGATGTGCTCTGCCACCTCCCTGCCTCGGCTCTTAAGGTGCAGCATGTCTGACAAGTTTGTAGGGCTGGTGTTGGGTTATCTTCAATCTTCAGCCTGGTTTGGAGTTGCCAATTAAAAGGTGATTCCTTGAGGCTGGTTAAGAAGCTTCTGAGAAGTTGGGCTGGGTGGTTGAGGATGAGCCTCAGCACTGGTTTTACATTGCAGGTTTCTTCCTGTGCTGTTCCATCCTCAGTGCCAGGTCACTCAGAAGAGCTGTTTGTTTTCTTGGGACAGTGGGATTCATAGCCCCAAAATGGGAGATAAGGATGACGATGGAAGGCAGCCTGAGCAAAACTGGTCTCTGATGTGACAGTAGCAGATACCTCTTTTAGTAGAAATGAAAATTATTTTACCATTGTTATATAAACTATACTAAAAATCAAGATTGAGAGGAATCCAAATAATAATTTTTGAAGTTTTGCTGGGAAAAAAAATGAGGTTTGCTTGATTTTGGAGCTGCCAAAGAAGAGGTTTCAGCTTTTGCTCTGTTTCGATTACTACAGTCAGTCTAGGTATTGATTTTAATACCTGCAAGAATGATCTGAGCTGAAAAATAATTATTGCCAGAAAGCCAAGAATCCCCTTTTATCTTTGAGAGCAGAGTTCAGATGTGTGTTGCAGGTGCCTGTGGAGAGGTGCTCCTTGAGCTGCATCGCTTTCTTTGGGTACCTGCAGCCGTGCTGATCCACTCCAGAAAGCTTGGCAGGCCTTCCCTGTAAAATAACTGGAGCAAATTTGTTTACTGGTGTCAGGGGAAAGGTGCATTAGTGCTGCTTCAGGTGGTAGGCAGCAGGTGTGAGAGACATGGATTCAGGAGCTCTGGGAACGGGAACAGTGTTTCAGGCAAAGTCATCATCACAGTCCAGCAGAGGGGATTGAAATATTTAACTGTTGTTCCTGTCTTGGCTTTGAAGAGACAGAATTGATCCAGAGCTGTGTTCAGAGGGGTAAATACCCCAGGACAGTTACTGCTGAATTACCAAGGCTGTACATCTGGTAGCCTGAAAGGAGATTATTTTTTTTTT
>VXAY01001630.1:2819094-2851827 GCA_013399855.1 Oxyruncus cristatus | reverse complement strand
TTTTTTTGTGGATCCCAAATGATCCCTGTCAGAGTCAGAATGAAGGTCCAAGTTTCCAGCAACACAGAAGATGGAAGGGCAGCCTGTTTTTTCTGCATGAAATAATATCGCTCCCCCTTTTTTTAGGTAATCTGCTCTTCCCTCTGTCTATGGAGGTAGCTCCGTGTTCTAACTGTTAATAGCCTGGATAACCATCCTGCTTGGAATAGGGTCAGAAATCCTCCTGGTGATGCCAAACCTTTCAGGTGGGGAACTCGGGGGCTGTACCAGCCCTGCCCCACTGAGAGCCCAGACCTCCTGTGCTGGCCCAGCAGCTTCCCAGGGCAAGCACTGCCTGTTCTGAGCTGTCTGGAAGCCCTTTGGAAAGAGAAGGGACAGGGACAGGGACAGATGGATGAACTCGTGGCCGGGCTAATGGTCCCTGAGGGAAGATGCCCTCCATCTGCCTTATAAAATCAGTACTAAGGTGGATTTCTGGACCATCTTGTAGATACTTGGATGGAAGAGAAACGATTTTCTGTGTCCACCTCAGCAGTTCTTGGAGCACTTGCCTTAAATGTGGTGCTGCTGTGTGAGCTGCCTTGAGCCTGGCTGTGGAACTGAACCCGAGCAGGCACCTCCCCTCAGCCCAGCAGTTCTTTCTGCAGCTGACGGTACAGTCTGGCTGACTGTGAGTTAAGCCGTTTGCTGGGTGTGATACAACCTGGAAGTGACCACCTTTTGGCCCAGCTTTGCTGTTCTGATGCTGGGTTGCAGTTGTCAGAGTAACCACTCTGCTCTAAGAGAGGCTCATTTTCTCCCTGCTCCGTGTTTGCTGGGGCCTGGCTCTTGGGGGCTTCAAACTGCCTTTCCCAAGGGTGCTTTTAGTGCCTTTGACGGTGTGACACACACTTTGTGTCCCTGGATAACTTGGCTGCCTGTTCAAATGCGAGTGACTGAAGTCTCTACAGCTGCCACCAGAAGTTTCAATCTTCCAGGCCTGATTCTACGTGCCAGTGCTTTTATTTGCCTGCAAGTGCAGAGCTGCACAGACCTGATTTTTCAAAGGCACTCGCAAATGTTTTAGTCCTTTCATTACTACTATTTGATCAGGCCTCATCTGAACATGCCTTACTGCCTTGCAAATGCTAAAATCCTCTATAATTCCTTTAATCTTTATTTCCTCAGTTTATTCTCTCATTGTTGGATCTTCAAGGTAATAGAATCCAGGGGTATAGGGCAGCTCAACAGAGATCTGATTCCAGCAGAGGGCCATGATCTGGCCTTTATTAGAGGGTGACTCACAGGAATCGAGTGATCTAGGGGTGAAAAGCTATTTGCTTCTACTTAAACCTTTCTCTTGTGATGACTTCAAGAGGTTTCGGAATTTCAAGACATTTTCTCCCTCTTCCCCCCTTCCCCCTCTTGCTTAGCAGACAACCACATCCCCTTTCCTTTGAGGTTCCCAGCAGCCTGCCCACAAAGGAATTATTTCATGTGCAGCCTGTGTGATGTGCACGGCACAGAGGTTCCTCTTGCCCCTGTTGTTTAACCCTGCGTGGCACAAATGCCACCGTGGAAAAAGCTTTCCTTGGACCCCTTCCTCGGAAAACAGCCCCATCACGTGGACTGGGGGCTTTGCCTCCCATTTCCCAGTGGTTCAGCAGCTGCACTCCAGGCAATGAGAGTGAAGCAGTTCCTTTAACTTAAGCTGGAAACAAAAGAGTTCCTCGATGAAACTTTGGTGTGGCTGGATGTAAACCAGGAGGAGTCACTTTTGGAAGTGTTTAAGGCACAGTTAACAGGAAGTCACCCCCAAAAATGACCCATGTCAAGAAGGTACAAGAGAAAGCATTTGGTACCTGCAGGTCAGAGGGGCAGGTGTGCCCGTGAGTCAAGATACCTGTGATACTATATAAATGATAAGGTATTCAACAAACCATCAGATTTACTACAGCAGGGATCTCAAAAGAAATTAGTAAATTCTCATTGCAACTGTGGCATCCTTTCTTTGGAGGAATTTTCGATAGGAAGTGCTAAGAGTTCTAAAGGAGCTGGTTACAAACCAGAGCGGGACGGTGGTTTCACGGGCTGTGGGAAATCCGGAGCCTACTTTTAAAGCTGGTTTGAGAGGCTGTGTCCGTAGCGAAGGTGGATTGCCCTGGGCAGGGCTTTCTGCAAACAGGTTGGCACCCAGCTCGTTAAGCTTAATTACCGCAATTCACAGCGCTATTTCTGCCTTGTTTTCTCCTGGTGTGACCACTGGCAGTATTGCCCTAGAAATGGGGGACAGATTATTTCCCTTGGAATAGTGGAGCGACCAGTAACTTTTCCTTCTCCCTACTTTTATTTTGGGGAAAGTACAGACAATGCTCGTGTCCCACCGTGAATTGTCACAGCTGGCTGTTCTCACAGCTGCTCTGCTTCGGGTTTGCTTCGTGCTGTGTGAGCGGGACCCCCGTCCGTCCTGCCCGTGCTGTGCGAGCACAGCTCCAGGAGCCAGCACCAGATCCCAGGATAAATGAATATTTACTACTTAACTGGGCCTCGGTGGATGTGCAGAGCCAGGGTCTATTCCCAAGAATTAATAGCGGGTGCTCAAGAAACTTTTGTAAGCAGGCACGCGGCTTGAAACACACGAATGAGAATTAAATACAAATAAATGGGAGGATTACCTTTAAATAGCAAACTACCCTCTGGAAAGAGGTGCAGTTTAGAGGCTGGAGAGCATCAGCCTCATGGGAAAGACAGACTCTTCCTTTTCCATTGAGACTGGGATTTTTAGCTAGAGGTTTGGCTTGCTGCACCACACAAAAAAAAAATGATTTTATCTCCTCAATTCAAGATTAATCAATTATTTGAATTCTTCAAAACCCCAGGAGCAAAACCAAATCCCTTTCTGTATTTCTTCTTAGTCAGTACTTTCCAGTGGTACTAATTCATTTGCATTTCTCTGTGCTTTAAAACTAATTTCCCCTGTGCTCTACTCTATTTTTATCTGTTCAATATTAACCCAGCAAAAGTCTGCAGAATCAGGTGTGAGAGTAAACAACTTCACATTCTCAGTATTGGTTACAAAGTCAGTTATTACTACTGGAGAGCAACTTCAGTCTGAGATGCTGATTCCACCCCCTGCCCTTGCCTCTTTTACCAATCTCCTCAAGTATTATTTCCTGTTCTTGAGCAATAAGATGAATTTCTGCCTTGTTCTTGTTCCACAGACATCCTCTGCCAGCAGCTTGCCCCTACGACCTGCCAGAACTCCACTGAACTGAAGACTTTTTTCTGTGGACTATTGTAGGTACCAAGTATCCAAATAATTAAGCTTTGATAACCAAAAGATTTCTAGGAAAGGTGCCCGAGATTATTCTTAACTGTTTGTACTTCGGGACATTATGACTGCATTTCATCTCAGGTCTTCGCCTGGCAGCTCTGGGGGAAGGCAAAGATTGCTGATCCTTTTGTAGCTCTGTGGAGATGGAATGTTTATTCTGGGATTTGATCACAGGAGTTTGCACTTAGGTGATGAGCTTCCAAAATCAGTGAAGACAATGTACAGAAGCTCACCGTGGTTTACCCTCATGTTTTCAGATGTAAAACGATCAGAGGGTTGAGGAGTGCTCTAGTGTAGCCTGTTAAACCTGCCAGTCGTGTGCCAACACTGCCAGCTTCACAAATGCTCAGACTGTGGAGGAGAACATGAAGTCAATGGCAGAATTTTCAAATTCAATAACCTGCACATGGCTGAAGCTTCCAGCACACTATTTACTACACAGGGATAGTGTTTTACAAGCTGTTGTGTAATACAACTTTAATGATATGAACTTTCTGTACCTTCTGTACTTTCTGGACCTTTGGATGTGCAATTCTGTAATGCAGATGTGACTTAGCCAGGACCAGGAGTAGCAGTTTATCCCTGTGCCATTTTTAATGTTTTTACTTCAAAAGAGGCCTAGGGAAACAAAACCCCCTCAGTTCTCTGAATAAGGAACAGAGGAGGGGATGTACCTTTCCAATGATTGGCTTTGCACCCAGTACAATATAGAGAAATGGAAAAAAAATGCCTGTTTTAAAAATGCCTGTGGAAAAGCTCAAGATGGAGAACCCACTGCAAAGTCTGTAAAGGGGAAAAAAAAAAAAGCCAAGCTTATGGTGAAAGTAAAGCTGCATGGCTGTAACCATGGAGACCAAAGCTCTTCTGATGCAGAAATAAATGAACACAACCTTTTCATATTTATTAGTGGGACTGATGATGAAAGATAAAGTCAAATTAAAATATAAAGCAATGGAGACAGAGCAGGTTGCTGCCTCTGCCCCTGCAATGCAGGTTATTGTAATGGATGGGGTTACAGAGAGGCAAATTGGTTACGAAAGGAACAAAACACTCTTATAGTTATACCAACCTGTTTATCCAAATACCAGCTTCTTTATTAACAAAACTGGAGAGACAATGCACACAACATATTCCTGAAATTTTTGGTTCTGATAGAAATGGAAATAATGACCATAGCATTGTATGAGATATGTGTACTACACAAAGGGCAACATTCCTGTAACTGTACTAGTCAATATTTGACACCTGCTGATTTCTTGGTAGCAAGAATGACAGAATTTTCCTATAAAAATACCGGGTGAATATTCAGGTTTGCCTTGAAAATACGTGTCAAAGGGTCAAGTATTAACTGTTAGTGCAGGACAGGGGATGGCAGCAGGGAACGTCACTGGAGCTTTCAGGAAGATTCAGAGCTCGTGCAATGAACCTTCGATGCAGATCTTTGATGATGTTGCAGGAATGTTTTGATTGAGCAGAAATCCCAGAGCAGGGAATGGATTAAGGTTAAGGGTGGCTTTGGTGTGTGATGGACGGGACAGAGAACTGGGAGTTTAGGAAAGCTGCCTGTCTGTCCCTGCTGGGAAATCCCTGTTCACTCTGGGGGGGAGCTGAGTGGCTGTGCCCGAGGGTGGGAGGGGATGGAAGGACAGGAGCACTGAGAGGGGAAGCGAGGGAAGAGTCCATGTGGAACCCTGGCCCCAGTGCAGGTCTGTGTGTGAACAGGGCTCCACCAGCACAGCTCTGGCTGTGACACCCGCACAGACGGCACCACAGCAGCTGCTGTGCCTGTCGGGGGCTGCCCTCAGCACCCGCTGTCCCTGGGGGTGACAGGGCACAGCAGCTCCTGCTTTCTGCTGCCCAGAGCTGGCGTGTGTCCAAGAGTGATGTCTGTGCCAAAATCTGCTGCTCAGTCTCAGCTGCTCCACCCCGCAGATCTCAGAGTGGATTTAAGACAGAAAATTCATTTCACTTTTCTTCAGTTCAGGTGAAGTGGCTGAAACAAAGAAGAGTCTCACTGGTCTTTGTGCAGCTGTGCTCCCAAAGCTCAGGCAGCCTCCTGGTTCCAGGGCTCCCACCGGACACAGGGAATTTCAGGGGCAGCTCCAGCTGCTCCTCTGTGAGAATAGGAGGTGACCAGAGATCAGCTACAGAACTTCGTAATGGCTGTAAAACTTGGGTAACTTCCAGCTCATAAAGTTATAATGGTGTGACATTACACGTGGTGTTAATTTACACAAATTGGGGTTAAGGTTCTCCCAGTTTTATTGGGCTATTTACCTCTTCTGCTTTTTGACTTCCTCAAAACTGTGGTTAGCCTCAAATCTGAGGGGAATCTGAGCCCAGCCTCAAATCCACATTTGAAGAGTAACCCGTTTGAAACAGTGGAAAGTTTATGGCAAAACTTAAAATAATCACCCTCCATCCTTCTTGATATTCTGGTAAGAGACTGGTTTTGTGCAAGACCTTTAATTTAATCACTATATAAAATGGTATTTCCTGGAATTTTCTGGCAAATGAAGCACTCCTAGAGAGTTCGTATTTCAGTTTTAGTATTCACTGACTACACCCAGCAGCTCAGAATATTTAACTTGTAACTACAGAACTCACTAATACTAAATTTACCTTGCCAGATACTGAGACAAATCTGGTGCAGGTTGATAAAAGGATACCAAACCGATTCTGCCCTTGCTTGATAGATAAAGGCTGCTGTACTTTGCGTTTAAGTTTTTCGTAAATACACTTGTAAAATCCCTTAAAGCCAAGATGAGGGACACAGAATAAATTCTGAAACGTCTCAATCTTCAGCCAGAAACACAGTGGGAGGAAGGAACACAACCAAGTTTTCTTAGAAAGGACTCAGCTTTTCCAGGACTCCCTGCCTGGAGCTACTGGGATACAGATCAAGCCACTGACAGCTCTAAGTGGTCATTAATAAACTCTCACCTGATTTACTGAAGTTATTCTCCATGAAATAGTTTGGAAAACCTGCTCACAAAATAACTTGAGGTTCAAGCTTTCTTTTAAAGCAGGGAAACACAAGGAGATCTTTTGCTGATGTAAACGCCAAAGTGTTTTTCCTGTATTGTTCTTGAAACATCTTCTACCCCTGGAGTTCAGAACTGGGAGCCAGCCAGTCCAACTTCCACTCCTCTGAGGTAAAAAAGGCACAAGACTTGTGTCCCTTCTGTGAGGGGGGAAAGAACAAGACGTATCTAGATCATCTGCACCTCCAGGTGCCTGTTTTCAGTCATCACACACAGAGTTGGTCCAACAAACCCCAGAAACGCTCACTGCAGTGTCAGCAGCTCACGGGGCAGAGCCTCAGCTTTGGCTCTCATGGCCAAGTACAGTTAAACCCACCTGACTGCTCCAGATCTCTGGGAATTGGTTTTGCTGCTTAAAGTGTTGGAAAACACAGATTTATTCCCTCCTTTACAACATCAATGAAAACTGCACAGGTCAGTTTAGTTCTTGTAAAGTATCAAACAGCAGGAACTGGGATTTATGAGTCCCACTCATCGCTCTGATGAAGAAGAGTTTTGTTCTCACCACAGTCAGACTGCCCTCAGTAAATCCTCAGCTTGCCTTGCTCAGCTGTCTGTTCCCTGCACATGTCCACAGTGCAGGACTGGCTTGGCCAAACCAACCCCAACATTGAATAACCTGATTTTTAGTTTTTCTCCTACTCAAATGACTTTTCCTGCCAAGCCTGTGCTCCTCCCTGTGGGAGTGGTCAGTCTTCCAGCACTTGCTGCTCTCCTGTCCCTCAGGCCACAGTGCTCCAGACACAGCTCTGGGGAGGGTTTTTAGAGGCGAAAGCAATTTCCATTCATTGAGTACAAAGGGATGGAAGAGGCAAGGAATTCACAATTTCCCCAGGATGCAGAACAAGCAAACCCACTACAGTTCTATTTATAACTCTGTGTTCTACAACACTGAACAGGAACAACAAATTTCAGCCCAAGTTGGTTGTGCAGATTTTCAATATCCTTGAAGGACATCAGTCTATTCAGTAAATACTAAACAGGCCCCAGCAGGGCTGTGGAGCACTTGGAAAAACAAAGGAGGAAAAAAAAAAAAAAAAAAAAAAAAAAAAAAAAAACAAACCAGAGCACAGGGGGATTTACTAACCAGGAATGTAGCAGTTGCATGTAATAAAGCAAATATTTACATTAAGCACAATACAGCAATTTATTTAGATGCTTAAATGAAGAATACAAAGGGAAATAAAGATCACAAAATTATACATACTACAACAGTGTGTCATATATTAGATGGTATAAATGAATACAACACCTTGTTGGTGTTAACTAAAGATAAAACTAAATATCCAAACCCAGCACTTTGTCTCAGTGTGCTGCTTCAACACAATACACTTTTATACAGATCTAAAAGGTGTCAAAATTAGTAGCTGCAAACTTGTTTCTTGCATGTGATTTTTCTTTTTTAGCTTAAAAGATTTCAGAAAATGGCTCTGAAATACGTTTGTCATCAGTTGTCATGTCAAGGATATTCAGAACAAGAAAATTCTATAATACAACAGAGCCCAGATATATTTTTATGTTGCTGGCCTCTGGTTGGAGATTGTACAAGGTTATGTGCAAAAACTAAGTTTGTCAAAATTCATACTAGAGCAGTCTCAAGCTTTGCTAGGGAAACTAGATACAGCATTTATTACACAGCAGGGCAACACTAAAAAAGAGAAACAGATCTATGATGGGTACACAAGAACAGTTCCATAAGCTTCACTTGAATAGGTCTAAAAGACTGTACAAATATACATTTCAACTATTCAGAATGATACATGAAAAGTCCATTTCCCCAGAGTCTGCTATACAGGTGCACCGGGTCGCGGCCACGCCGCCGAGAGGGGCATGTTGGAAAGACACAACTCAACATGGACAAGGTGAATAAAGGTTGGAAATGCAGATAAAATAAACCTCTGCTTTTCTCTGTGTGCATTCTGGAGCCACCAGCATATCCATTTCACATTAAGTTACTGTGCTCATCCCAGCAGGAATTCTCAAGCCAGAGTAGCCAAGAGCATCCGTCCAGGCCCACTGGGACAGCGGTGGCCAGCCCAGGCCAGGCCGAGCCCTGGGAGCGGTCCCAGCTGGGTGAAGCTGCGCAGTCCCACTGCAGGGGGCTGTGGGGCGGTGCAGGCCGGTGCCAGGCCGTGCCCTCACGCCTGCTGGCTGCTCAGCTCCACGCCGGGCAGGCTGCCGTGCATGGGCTCGGCCACGGCGGCCGCCACGCCCGCAAAGGGCTCCCCGTCCTCGCTGTCCATGGCGCTGCTCTGCCACTCCATCTGCTGACTGGACAGGCTCTCCTCCATCTCCGACGTGTTCTTCCATTGCGACTGGTCCTTAGACCAAAACTCTTCTACTTTTCCATAGGAACGATTCTTCCACTTTGACTGTTCTTCATCACTTTCAGATCCGCCCCCTTTGGCCTCGACAGCTGGTTTACTGCTCCCGGCATCTTCACTTTGGGAGGATTCATCTGTCCACATTTCTGGTTTTACTTCTGATGTATTATCTTCAAAATCCGAGACCTGCTGGGAACCAGGCCCGCTTTCAGACTGGGAAGCTCCATCTTTCCATTCCACAGCATCATCCTGATCACCTTCGCTATCCGAAATGTCCCCTACCAGTTTTGTTGGTTCTTCAGTAGAAATAATCTCTTCATATTTAGAGCTTTCCTCTTGTTTTTGATCAGATTTCTCTGGACACTGTAATGCACTTTCCTCCATGATTTCCTTGGATATGCTGTCCTCGGGGTTCTCCTCTGTGCCATCAGACGTGGGTTTCCCGCCCATGTCAGAGATGCGCTGACCAAAGGGACTACGGCTTTCGTTGTATTCCTCCTCTATATTGTCGTAGCTGTCTGAGGAACTTTCATTGTCTTTTTCTAAGTTGATTTTTTTATCAACAGTCTTACTGGCATTGACTCTGGAGTTCTTTTCATCGTGGTTTTCAAACAGCCATTCAGCATCAAAATCCATTTCATGTTTGACTTTGTTGAGCTCTTTCATGTTGAAGCCGAGCAGCACCCCGGGTTTGTACTTCTCACAGTCCCGAACACATTTCTTCCTTTTGTTACTGAAGTGAGAAGCGATATCCGATTTCCAGAGCCACAAACTGGCCGCCAGCTTCTCGATCTCTCTCCTCGTGGGGTAGGGTTGCTTATTGAAATATTTTGTAAGAAACGTTTTCCTGGCTTCATAGGAATCATCTTCGTGACCCTTGGGGTCCAGCGCGAGAACTACGGGTTCTTCAGGCTTCTCCTCGAAGCCAGAGGGGGAGTCCTCGTCATCCATTTTCCTTTTCTTCATGAGTGGGAACTCCACGTGCTCGTAGGTGCGTTTCACCGGCGCCATGGCCGGGGACTGGCCGAGCCGGGACGTGCCCTTGTCCTGCCCGTTCTGGGTCTTGCCCACCCCTCTGCAGTGCACCAGGTGCAGCGTTATGGTGGAGGCCGTCATGTTACTCGTGTACACCCCGAGGCAGTGGATGCACTTGTAGGTCAGCTTCTTCTCCACGGGGTGAACCGTCTGGATCACCTGATGCCTCTCCCGTAGGTGATGTGCAAGAGCATCAGAGATGGGTCCTTTTAGGATTGAAAAGCAGAGAGGACACAGAGTTTTCCCCACATCTTTTTTGTAGGGCACTGCTGCTTGCGGAGAACTTTTGATGGGTACGTCAGACTTCTCCTGGATTTTGGGCTGTGGTTTTGGCGGAATGGGGGGAGTGTTCTGAGCGTGGTAAGCTACGGATTCGGCGGGAGCATCTCGCAGGTTGTAGGTGGTTACAAGGAGATGTATGTTCGTGTGACTGCCCTGCTGCAACGTCAAATCAAAGGTTAGAGTGGAATCAGTCTTAGGTCCCATTTCTTCGTCCACATGAACCATTCTCATGTGAGCAGCCATCTTCTCCACGTCGTTGAAGGTGGAGCGGCAGTAGGGGCAGGACAGGCCGTGGATCAGCATGTGGTTGAGCAGCGTGTCGGTGGGCAGGTAGCGGTTACAGTAGAGACATTTGCTAGTGAAGTTGTGGATCTTCATTATGTAGTTGGCGACCGCAGGCACCTTCTCAGCCTTGTGCTCCTTTTCGAAGTGGACGCTGTACACGTTTTCAGGGAACAGCTCGTTGCAGATGGTACAGATTTTCCACTTCTGTGTGGACGACGTATTGACAGCGGAAGGACCTGTAGCAGCCACGGGGGATTTGGAGCCAGACTGGCCCAAAGCCCTGGTCGCTGCCGGGGACTGGGACAACGAGGCCTGTTTGAGCTGCGTCGAGGACAGCGAGGAGGAGTTGGCAGACTGCAGCGAGTACCTTGCTGAGCCCTGGGACCTCTGCTCCCCTCCAAGGGTGTAAGGCCTTCCGTTCCCACTCGCTGAAAACTGTTTCATGGTTTGTGGCTGCTGGGAAAGAGAAACGGGCGCGTTTCCACTGAGGCTGAGCCTCCCCCCTGGCTGCCCAACGTAACTCGGGGGCACTGATTTGACCCCGTAATTGTTCTGTTGTAGGTGAACATTTGACATCATATTGACTCCTGCGGAATTTAACGTAGGCTTTGGTATAGTGAGTCTGTTCATCATCTGCTGTGACGAGAGAGACCGGGCACTGCCAGCGGAGAGGGCACCCATCCTCTGGGGGAGTCCCATAGGCTTTTTATCCTGGGGTTTTGGAGCTATGAGCATCAAAGGTTTAGACCTCGGAACCACGACATTAGTGTGACCTATCATTGCTGTGACCTGGTATCCGATCCGTTCATGGTCTTCGATCACGTGCTGCACTAAAGCTTCGTAGGATTTCGGCATGAAAAGGCATCGTTTGCAGTGGATCCCCCCCTCCTCTCGGGCACCGGAGCTCAACGGAACCGCACCATTGAGGGACTTTTCCCCTCCCTTCGCTATGTAAGGAGCAGCAACGTGCTGAAAATGTTCCCTGTAAATGTGCTTTCGAACGATCTCGTAGAGCGGGTCGCGGTAAGTGCACTTCTTACAGTAATAAACAGCTTGTTCCACACTGTCAGCCTGCTTGGGTTTAAGGCTCTCGTGTTTGTTTTTATCTTTGAAAGTGCTGATGCCTCCACTCTGTGTATTGGCATTGGGAGCATGGAATATTTTAATGTGCGTTTCCAAAGTCTTTTTGTCCGCGTTGAAGGTACAATAGGGACAGTTGAGGAGAATCCTGTTCTCAAAGTCTTCGCTGTGAACATTCCGGAAGTGGCTTTTGTAGGCTGAAAAGAACTTCGAGGAGAATGGACATGCACTGCAGCAAAAGGGCTTTGTCCGATAGTCCTTGAACAGAGAACAGAGCACAAACTCAGTAGTGAACGGCAGTTTTTAGAAAAACAACATCCACTAAATATTCCCAAAACAACATTTCTAAATGATACTCGCGAGACCCTCTACAACCATCCCAAACCTTGCAACCAATTTCTTCTCTCCCAGCTCTGGCCTCCTAAGAAGTTTAGCATCTGAGCATACATTTGATGCGCCAAGAGGCCCCTCAAGAGTTTAACCATGACCTCAGCAGGCAGGGCTGACTCAGAAGCCTCTTTCCCACCAGTCACAAAAGAGCCTCTTCCCTGCAGCTGAGCTGCAACAAAAGGTTCCCCCATAAGCTCATTTCTGAGGGAAAAGGCAAACAGGATTGTTTGAGGAGAATGAGACTGTATCCAGATGAGATACTTCCCACCTAAATCTGCCAAACTCCTAGAGATGTAAGATGGATCTATAACTTGAGCTATTTCAGTGTCTTTATCCATTACACACTTTAATATCAAAGATGGAATTCAAAACCTATTTTTGGTGAACAAAAGATTTCAGCTTACCAAGACACAGACTAAGGCTACACAAGCCCTTAAAGCCACCAAGCCTTTTCATTTTGATCAAAGCACAAACCTTATTTTTAAACCAATCTCAACTCAGGAAAAAAAAAAAAAAAATCTGAAAATTCCTCCCTTGCAGTTTCCCTGCAGCTTTTCCCTTTGTTACATTTAATGTGGTGCCAAGGTAGTTCTTGCCAACTGCTGCGCCACAAACCAAAGTTCCACTGGCCTTAGAGATGGCCACGAGCAACCTGCCGCTTCAGGGGAGGCAAGACATGGAATTCAAACAGCTACAAACATTCCTCGTGGGTGTCAGAACAAGTCCTGTGCACTGAGCTACACACAGGTCACGTGAAGGAGCTGGAGACCTGCACTGTTCCTCTGCACAAGGAAGCAGGAATATCTGCCTCTGGGCACCTGCTGGAGCCTCAGACACCTGGAGGGCTGGAGACAGGCCACAGCAAACCAACTAACCAACACCTGCCTCCTTTTATGTCACAATTTTGGTTCTGGATTAGCTAGAAAAAGGGACATCAGTGTATTTTACGGGACACAATAACAAAGGGACATTTTCAGATTAACACTAGGAATCCACCCCAAGTCAGGTTCCCATTTCCTCTGAGAGCAATCCTTGACCTTTGAGGTGCTACAAGAGGATTTCTTTGTAGAGAGGATTCTGCCCTCACTGCTGGGGTTACTCTGTATTGCACCATCAGGAGAGGCCACTGCAGCACACGCAACTTGCTCTAACCAACATCAGGTATCATTTCCTCCCTCCACTTCTGGCTCAATTCAACTTTCCTTAATCACTGGCTCAGAAACACCTCAACAGCAACAGTTTCAGTGTCACTGAGCTGCTGAACAGAACCAGGTATGTCCTAACCACACTTGGGACACAGCCTACGGAACCCTTCGCTGCGGCTGCCAGTGACGCTGCCAGTGATCGTGCACAGGGCACCAGTGAGATGTGTTCAGTTCAACAGCCTCTGAAAGTGAGGAAAACGGAATAAACCATCCAGGAAAGGTAAAAAACTTATCCCCAACTGTATGAAACTGTTGATCTTTTGACAGGAAGGCCGGGGGAATTGTGCTAAGCGTGGAAAGAGGTGGGAATGGGCTCTTAGCGTGCAGCTGTTTGACTTGAGCAAGGTTTCTGGAGCCATCGGTTCTCCAGTACTGGCCACCCAGACTCCTGAGTCACACCAGGATTGTAACTTAACACAAAAACGTCAGAACAAAGCACACAGCTTTTTGCTGTCCCTTCAGCTGCCAACACAGCAAGAACCGTGGGGAAAACTGCAGGAAGAGCTCTTGGCACGTTTGTGAAAGGCCCTTTAGCACAAACCACCTTCAGACTCGGTGTCAGCTCAAACTCTTACCAACCTGGTTTTTCGTAAGCGATGGGTCCCACAGTCCTACATCCTCCCATGTAGTGTTTTTCAAATAAAAGTCATTAGGTTCAAACTGCTTAAAATCCTGGAAAAGGGGAAGATGGCAAGAGAGGACAGAGAGTCAGAACCAAAGACTTGGAGCAAAAACCTTAAGCAATCCCTGAGCATTCCCTGGATTCTCCCCGGGGGCTTCTGGCAAAGGGCACAGATCATTAACCCAAGGCAGTGAGCTCAGAGGTGCAGAGCTGTGAATAATTCTCTGCATTATAAAACACCTGAAGAACCATTTTCAGTACTCATCTCCTGATTAACCTAAGACTGTAGTTACATATCTCATTTCAAAAGCAATCCTGGAGAAAAGTATTTCCAGGCTCTGATGTTTGGGGTTGGTTGCTTGCTTTTTGGGGGATAGTGGTGTGGTGTTGGTTTTGTCTGGATTTAAATTAATTTCACACAGGAATTCAGATAAAATGTTTAAAAGTTGGACATGTGTGATGTCCAAGACACCCAATTCTTATCAAAAAAGTAATCTTATTAAGTACTTTTGGCATTTCCCCTTTGGCATGGAAGTCAGCAGCACAGAAGGACTCAAAAGTAACATTTCCACTGAAATGAACACTGTCCCAGTTCAGAATTCTCCCCTTAAACGTGAGACTGGCCCAGCAAATTCTCCAAGCAGGAAGGACTGGCCTTTCTTTCCCTTACACATCTCACTTCAGTGCTCTTCACAGACACACAGACAGAACAGCCAAAGCAATGGGTCCTGTGCTGAGAGCTGCAAGGGGTTGTGGGGAACTGCCAGGGAAAGCTGCACTTCTGGGACAGCACTGATGGACTTTGTCCAGGAGAGCAGCACAAACACCCTTCCCTTGTAGGAACTGACACAGGCACAAAATGATTCTTTAACTTCTGACCTGCTGTAGCACGGACAGACCCATCCTCTGCTCCCAAAAACATCCCACACTGCTCTCAGTTCCTGCAGCATTCCTGGGTGTTCAGTACCAGGTGCCACTTAACAATCCACCATAACCCAAGAGAACTCAGTGTCACCAGATCAGTCACACAGAGCCTCAGGTGTGTCCTGGCTCCACTAAGCCTTCTAATAAGTGTTTACAGGTACATTTAACCTCAAGTTTTTAATGAGCATCTACTCTGTGTAGAACTTAAACAGGTCTAAAAATAATGTCACACCCCAAAATCTCTCACAGTGCCCCTAACTGTGGAGAATTTCAGCTCAGCTCTTGGGAGGTGCCATACTTACTTCTATATGTTCTTTACAGTATTCCAAACCAATGTCACTAAGGATTTTTTTCACAGTTTTCCGGGCCTTTCTTAAACTGCCAAGGTTGTTGACAGGAAGTTGGAACATAGTTTCTATTGAAAAAGAGAGTAAGAGAAGAAGTTTAAATCAAATGTGTTTTGTCTGACGGTGTTGCACTTTTAATTATTAGTAATTGTCTGTCTCATTTCCCCACAGAACTCGTATCAGAGCTGTACCTTTAACTAACAAACTGTACATTCTGTCTGATTCTTGGCTGAGGCTTCCCATAAAGCTGGAGAGGGCACTTTAACAAGGCAACAAACTGAGGGACCAACTACTGCAGGACTTTCAGTGTATCTGGAAGTAACTTATTTCTTTACAGTGTTTGTCTTTACAAACCCCTGCACTGAAGTACTTCAGGACTGAGTTTCTCTGCTGTGCATGTGTTCTAACTGATTAGAAAACTGGCAAGTTGAGCTTCCAGGGCTGTGCCAGCCTTATAACACATGGACCAGTGTTTCTTTGGTGAGAAAGATGCCCCTTGCACTCAGCTTAGGTGGGGTGAGAGGTTAATGCTGCTTCCCCCCTTTACTGCACTTAGAGCTTCAACTGGCTGAAGCTGTTTAGCAAAGACCCTTCTATGAAGAGGGGCCTGAGAGCTTGGTTAGAGACCTTCAGAGAGCAAGCACTGGGGAGGTACAAGGGATGGCTTAAACCTCAGTGTGTACCTGGAACTGCCAGCTACACAACAGGAGCTGCTCTTTTCCTCTGCTCTCCCCATTCCTACCCCTCCTCTGGAATAATCAGGATTTCACCTGCAGTTCTAACACTGTCCAGGCCTCAGACACTCCCTCAGTGCAGGAGGGACCCTGACTGTTCAAACAGTGAGGGTGATTCATGTTGGCCTTGCAGAGCCTGCTCACTCTGGCCCAGGGAATTGTTTTAAATCCTCATGAAGGCCTGGGAAATAAGGTCTGATCCGAGTTTCTGACTTCTTGTTATTATGAAAACTGACTCAGGCAAATCAGTTACTGGACCCTGAATTCGAGGTTATGGTTCTTTATCAGATTTCCTAATCAAATTCTGATTTTTCCACATGGCCACTGCCTCAGACTTGTATTAAGAGCTATTTCTAAAGGCACACATGGAAGAGAAGTTTAAAAACCACTTTCAACATAGGTAAGATTTTCTGACTCTGTTCTGTGTGTGAGGCTCTCAGTAAGTGACTCCAGAGTTACGAGTTCTGCCCTCTTTTCTCCCTGGCCTTGCCCACACGGGGTATCAGTTACTGTGTGAGCACCTCTGGGCAGAGGCTGCATCCTCTTACTTGTGTTATTGCTTAACATGCCTTTGGATCAAGTAAAATAAAAATAATACCATTTATGTCGAAGTACAAGCACATAAATGGTGGACAATTTGAAACCAGTAATGGATATCTACCTTGCAAACAGGAAATTGTACTGAGAAATTGCTCTACTAAAAAAATTAAGACCACAAAGAGCACATTTATGTGTTTCAGGGCAATTTTACAATTAGTTTAGTTATTTCAACAAGTAGAACAAAAATCTCCTTGACTAAAAATAATTTTGCTTCAATTGTAAAAGCAATGTCTAATACAGCCTAAAGTGAGCCAGGTCCATTTTAAAGACAGGAAGAATAATTGAAAATATTTAACAACAGGGCTGAGGGTCACCAATGCCAGCTCCGTGAAACATTAGTAACAAATTGGTTTAAAAAGACTCAAACCAGATGTGACTTGTGCGGTACTAGAACTTCATTAACAGAACACAAAAAATAGCACATAGTGCACAGAGTGGTTCTATCCTTAAAGACATGAGAAGGAATATTAGAAAGGAAGTATGCTTCCTTAACAGTCTATTCCAACCCTTCCCTCACCAGAACTGGAGCTGTGGCTCTCAACTCTGAGCTACAATCAAGTCACACAAGTCTGCTTTCAAAGCAGAGCATGATTTTTTTTTTTTCTCTAAACTCAAGAACAGCCATTTATTATAAGTTCTTGCTGCTGCAGGTCATAGAGCCAGAGTGAAAAATATTAATGCAGCCAAGAAATGACTTGTGGCTCCAACAGCCCCTGCTGTCTGAAGGCAGTGGGGCAACGTGGCTCTCTCTGGACTGCACTGGCTCAGTAACCCCTCCAGGCACTACCTGCAGGCTCCAGTTTAATATAAAAAATTCTGTGTAGCAGCACAGTTAAGGGTGTTCAGGATTTGAATTAATATTTTCACGTGAATTTCAAATCTAAGGAGATAATGTCTTAGACATTTTATTCCAGAAAACCCCAAGTGATTAATACGAACTGCAAAAACAGCAGTGCATGAACCAGTCATGGGAAAGCTCCTGGCAAGCCCTGCTGCTTTCTCCAAAATCCAAGTCCCCACTTCAAGAACGAACTCCTTTTGCCTGCAAAGAAACCATTTCTGGTCAGTGCAGAGCTTGGCTTTGGGCAGTGATCACTTGTAAACTTAAGGCAGCCACAAGTGCCTTGTTATCAAATAGCTGATTTCAGTATAAAATGCCACTAAACTTCTTCATCGAAGGAACCGAATGCTTTATCTTATCTTAATTACTGTCTCTAAACACGCCAAATACACCATGATATACAGAACCTCAAAGAAAAAGCAAATTATTTAGAACTGCCTGAAAAGAAGATCTGTGGTCTCCCTGCACCATCCTCTTGCCTCTGACCTTTGCCTGCCTCAGTCAAGTCTTAACAAGACAAGAAACTCCAGGACCTTCCTTTCCCCAGCATTGTAACAGAGGAGAGAATTAGATCTTCACATCTGAAATCCGACCTTTTACAGATCAGCTTTTAAAATCAACCAACTTCTGCTTGATGGCTGAATCCAACTCACCTGATCTAACAAAAAACCTCATCCTCAAGTAAATACAGTTCATTTGATTTAGGAAATTTCTGACTATTTAATCACAGACAGTGGACAGCCAGATATTATTGTGGCCTGTGACACAAAAGCAGCTTTTAGCACCTCCATTCATTTCTATTTAGAGCAGTAACTTAAACTGTAACTGCACTGTACACAACCCTCTGCTGGCACCTCCTTGGCTGTGGACGTGAAACCTGCTGGGATTGAGCAGCATCTCCAACCACCATCCAGACAGTAACGCTGTTCTGGAAAAGAGGGATCCTTTGTCTGCCTGAGGTCCCTCCTGCCCCACAGCAAAAGGCTTTTCCTCTCCATCCATCCCTAACCTTGTCAGCCATGCTGGGCAAAGCAGGGGGGGGAATGGTGTAACACCTTGAAATGCTCTCAGGAGCACTGGTGTGAACAGTCAGGAAAAAAAAAACACCATTGCTGCTTAGTTTTAAGAACCTAACGGTGCAAATATCCCAAGAACAGGAAAACAGGGCTTCTCATTTCTATGGCATGACAACACAGAAAGGAAACAAGGTCTAGCCCCAAATTAGCCACTGTATAGCCACAGAGCATTTTTAACAAACCCCAAACTCTTCACTGCCTTTTTTTTAAACTGATCTTAGCATTTAGACAGACTTCCAGCGACTTCCAACTCCAAATTACCTCTTCACCACTTGACTCTTTCTAGCACTTCAAATTCCAGATGGAAACAATTGCAGTCACTATTCTAAAAACATCCAGAACGTCTGACACATCCTCCTGTTACGTCTCTGATTTTTAAACCAGTTTTAACATTTAATAAACCATCTCCACTGTACCAGCTTCAACTGGCCCTGCAGTTCAGCCCTGACACATACCAGCTACCAAGGGACTGGAACCACCTAAGAGCTGAGTCAAAAGAGGAATTTAAAAATACACTGTGCAATTATTTGGAAAAATTACTGTAAAATACAGTAACTGCATGCCTGGTTTAGTCTTCTAGGTTGCAACAGTGAATGTTATGCTACATTTCTCTGTCAGGGCAAACAGCCTTGCCTTAGGAGGGGTGTCCTGATCTCACACCCACCACTGCACTCCCACCTCACAGGAAGGGCTGCACTCAGAGCCAGGGGAGGGACCACCAGAGGGAAAAACACCAGAAACCCATATCCATCAAATTATCAGAGGGGACAAAAAAGAGAAAGCTCCCACTTGTCTTTAGACCCCAGAAGATCTTTGTATTTTAGTGTAACAAAAACCTTGATTCTCCAGGGGGTCTTTTGTATCTCAGCCCTCAGCAGAGGGGCTGCTGTGCACCTGCTGCCTTTGATGCCCTCAGGTATGGGGCCGATGAAAGATTGATCTTCCCACGTGCAGCTTCACAGCACCCACAGGCCACAACGCTACTGAGATTCTGGGGAAGGTGCACCAGTGGCAGACAAGACAGCCTTTCTCCCTCAACTGAAATCTTCAGCCAGTATTCACAGTCTGCCCACTGTGTTATTTGCACTTTTGGACACTATTCAGGGTGCTCACTAGGCTGGGTTTATGTTTCAGCTTTGGTCCAGTACAAGCAGCAAGCACAGGGTATTTCTAATGTCATGGTCTGCATGGTAAAACAGTGTTTTCAGCAAGAGATAAAGACCAAAGAACTAACGTGGAGGAAGATCTTGCTGTGCAAAGGCACCATGACAGCACCACTCTAGGCTTTCTAGAAAACCTACTCTAGGTTTCCTTCCCTTTGTGCCTAACTGGAAATGACACCATTTCCTGCCCACACAGGACACCTCCCATGACAAGCAAGCACAGAACGTGGGTGACTTGAACATTCTCTGAGGGAGAGTCAGCACCCAGCCAGGTTTGGAGAGAGCACTGCTGTGAAATGGCAGGTAAAAACCAGTTATGGAATTCCCCCAAAGCTGGACACAAACCCTCCAGCCCCCGGTGCATTTTATCCTGTTCAGGCATCCCAGACCTGTACGAGGACAGGGATCCCAAAGCTCTTCCGTGGCCACTGGCTCTTCCCAGGTGCCTGTTCATCCCTGGCACAACCAAGCCAGTGGAATTCTAGACTCTAATGGTACTAGAGGAATAACTGCAAAGTTCCTATCTGGCTATTTCATTTACTTCCTTCAAAAGTGTCATGAACGTAGTTCTAAGTTGATCTGAGTTCCCAGAGCAGAGCAGTTAGAAGAAGCTCCTTTCTATCAAGAAAAGGAGAACTACAAAAATTAACCTTTCCTACTGAGTACTGAGTGAAAATTACAAATGAAAAAGGAAGGGAAATTTTTTTTTTTATATGCATTTAGCAATTTTCTTGATGTTCAGTTTCTTTTTACCAGCTGATGATTTCCAGGCCTACAGGAACCTCACAGGAACATACAGGTAGAAAGCTGGGAACTCGTTTTGAGAGCACTTTTCCCCACAATGAAATATATAAAGTTACTCATAATAAGCAACATCTACCCCTCAATCCACCTCTTATACACTACGTACATTTTTTCATAGAATCTTCACAGAACAGTTTGGGTTGGAAAGAACCTTAAAGCACATCCAGTGCCACCCCCTGCAATGGGCAGGGACACCCTCCACTATCCCAGGTTGCTCCGAGCCCCATCCAACCTGGCCTTTGACACTTCCAGGGATCCAGGGGCAGCCACAGCTTCTCTGGGCAACCTGTGCCAGGGCCTCCCCACCCTCACAGGAAGGAATTTCTTTCTAATGTCTTCGAATTTCTTCTTTTCATCTCTTGAGCTGCTGCTTCTTAAAGGCATTCCATGAAATTCACACTTCCATACAACTTATGCTAAATAACTGACCTCAGAATAGATCTGTCCGTGCAATTACAACTCTCTTAGGGACGTTATTGAAAAAAATAAAATAAAGCATCAGTTTTACCTTCTCTAATGAGCTCATAAGGTTGACCCTCCCATTCCTAATGCTCTCATTTACTCTGACTACGAAGACTGAGAAAACCTGAAGTTTTGGGTGATCTGACACCCAGCATTACCAATGGCACTGCTGAACAAAGCGTTAGGTGTGAGCATGTGTGCAAACAGACAGTTGGATAAGCAGTGTGTAAACCCAGCCTCTTCTGTCCCACCGTGACTGTTAGTTTACATCTCCACTCACATCAATCTTATTACAATCATCAGCAATGTAAGAATTCTAGTTCATTAAAGCAACATTTCTGCACATGCTTATAAACCAGAACTTTTCTTACTCTCTCTTTTCCCCTCTCCCCATCATCCTCTGCTGCCTCAAAGGTCCATCCTTTCGGTGCTCCTTCCCCCTCATCCTCCTCCTTTCTTTGCTGGTTCTTGGCCTTCTTGGTCCTTACCTCGCTCATTTTCCCTCTTCTCCTCTTCCCTGTGCCAATTCATAGCGTCCACATTCTTTCGTCGTTCTCTCTCATCCTGTCTCCACCGCTTCTTGATATCTTTGTCCTTAACTTGCTCATTTTCTCTCCTCTTCTCATCATCCCTGTGCCATTTTATTGTTTCAGTATTTTTCTGTGGTTCCACGCTTCTTTTGAGATAGTCTTGTCGCCTCCTCCTCTTTTTTAACATATCCCTTTCCCTGGCACGAGCCTGCTTTTCTTTCTGGGAAAGAAAAGCTTTACGGGGCATCATGAGCTGCTGCTGTACCTGCAATAATATCGTATCCATGGAATGACACACTATACATGCACCCAGCCAGGCACCAACACCAACACTCCTTTGGAGTCAAGACTTCAAAAGCTAAGCCAGGACAATGCACTGCTTGTTCTCTCCCCTGCACAGCCCTGGGCTCGCTCCCTGTTGGATGAGGACAGGCACTGCCAGCTCCAGGCACCACCTCACCGGCCCCTCTGCAGCACCGGGAAGGGACCCCCTGGAACCCTCTGGAACCCCCTGGAGCCCCAGGCCTGAGCACTGATATTTCTGTGCCCTCCTCACGACCCCTCCCACTGAGCTTTTAGCAGCCCCTCGGCGTTGCTGCACCCAACTGAAGGAACAGGCTGCTAAGAGAGCTAGGAAGGAAACTTGGGAATGTTCAAACCTGTTTCCTCCCTTAGTGGAGAGCTGCACTGAACCAAACTTAAAGGTGCTCATTGATCTTTTCAGACCTCCATCTCCACCCAGTTTGGTCAAAAATGGCTCCCTCTTCTCTTGGCTGGGAGGAGGGATTAGGAGACAAGCCACAATCTGAAAAAATTGTGTAAGCTTTGTTTCCTGGGGAAACCTGGCCAAAACATTTAACTGCAGTTAATGAAATAAGTCCTGACTCATCTACTCAGACTTCCTCCAAGTATGTTATGTCTTGCTATTCACAAGAACAAAGGGAAAAGAATGAGGCTATTTACTTGGGGTTTCTGCTGACAGCATTCCCCAGGAGTGGGGCTTCTTGGGTTTGGGGTTTTGAGGTTTGAGTTTCTTGCTTTTCAAGAGGTGTCAACAGACAATTGATTACACTTAACAAAAGGTTTTACTTTTGGTCATTCTCTGTATTCACCCAACACATTCGTATCTTCAAATGTAACAATGTTAATACCTGCAATTTTGAAATCATGGAGAACAAAACAAACCCCAGGAAGAAGATATATCATTACTAATAACCTTTAAATTCCTTTTTGTACACACTGAGCAATGTTTCAGCAACAACAAACTGCAATTGTGGCCCAGGTTTGAGGTTTTTTTGGGTTTGTTTTGGTTGGGCTTTTTTGTTTAACTTTTGTTTAGAAGAGAGATTTGCAGAGGTCTAATCAAAATGAAAACTGCAGAAAAGGACAAAATTACTGGATTAGAATACTTAAGCAAAGCCTAAAACAAAATGAAACAAATGTACTTTCAAAATTTAGCTACCTTATGGAAAGCACTTGTTCCCAGCATGCAATACTCCATCTTTTTCCTACAGAAAAAGCAATGTTTCAAACCCTGATTCTAAAAGCTGTTCCTTTCCCCTACATAATACCCCACCCCACACACTTAAACCCTCTCCTCTGGTCCATTGCCTTTGTTAGCTCTGTATCATGATCCCGTGGTTTTCATTCCAATAATTCAACCCCAAATTTCTTAATACCCGTAATACTAAAAGGGAAGGGCTGCAGCAGAGTCAAACACCATAATCAAAAAAATGCATGCAGTTTGGCAACACATTAGTATAGAAAATTCAGATTATACTCCAAATTACTTCATTAAAAGGTGTAGGTAGCTCTCTACCAGACAGCCTCAGTTTAGATATTAAATATTTGGCAATAACAGTTGGCATTAAAAATCAGAAAGCAACGAGAACCCAGGATCAACATCCTCAGTGCAACCCAGACACTGCAAACCTGCACCAGGGTTTCACTTCTCTGTGGGCTGGGTGCCAGGACATCACTGGTGTTTACTCGAGCAAACTTCACTCATTCACTTTTAAACATACATTATCTTTACAATTTGATCAGTAACCTGATTCAATTCCAATAACAGCATGAATTAAATTGGAAGTAAAACACACGTCATGCAAATTATTCTCCCTCCTCCCCCACCCAAGGCAAGTACCAACATTTAATTTTGTCATTTAAAAAACCCCAACCTTCTGGGACTAATTGTTATATTTTCTTTCATTTGTTTGTTTTGTTGGTGGGGGGGGGCTTTCCCCCTTTGGCTTTATCTTTTCACAGTATTCTTCCCTGCCCTCCCTTTATACAGCCCCCTTCCACAGACCAAGTTATAGACAAATGATAGAAAATATCTTAATAAAGAGCATTTCAGTTGAATTCCCAAAATTAAACATTTCAAGTGAGATTCAAATATGTAATGTCAGATTCCAAGGAATAACTTAAAGGGATATCCAACTTGAATTAAGTATCTTTGAACTTCCCTACCCCAGTTCAGAGGTATTCCCCCCCAGTTTAGCATGGCATTACTTCAGGCAGGCTGGTCATTTCCCTTGCAGTCAGAATCAGCTTTCACTTTTACTTCTGATGGTTTTAAACCACCAGAAGGGGGGAAATTTTAACCCAGGAAACTAATTAATCTGCAGCGAAGCTGCCAGACTGACTGAGCCCAAAGCCCCCACCCCTCAATTTCTCTGAAGTTCAAGCTGGTGTTCCTTTAAGTTCAAAACATCCGAACCTCAGAAGCAAACAGTCAAAACTATCCTTTCTACTATTTTTTGCCCATGCTTTGTCAAAATGAAAATCTTAACTCTTCCCCATCTATTCAGTACATATGATGAGGCATTTACCTCCAAAATTAATGGTGCTTGGGCGTCTCAGACTCATTGGACAAGTTTCATGCAAAAGCCTCCAAACCCAAGTCTCGTGCAGGCCGCCCGCTCAGGGGGATGTTGCACCTACTGGGGGAGGCCCCAGCCCGGGCACAGGAGGAGGATCATATCCTGCTGTACAAAAAAAAAGAGGTAAAGACAAAGGTAAGAGGTGTTGACAAGGGCAATCTCACATTGATCATGAACCATCAGTGCTCCTTCCAAACCACAGGGCTGTGCCCGGGCTGCTCTGAGTGCAGGCTGCACAGGGCTGCAGCCACTTGGTGGCTTTAGCAGCAGTTTGTGCTGGGTGGTGCTGCCTGAGGAACGATGCAGTGCTCAGGGTGCAGTTCAGGCACCCAGTGCACACGTCCAGCAGTGAACAGGGCGGGAATGCTCCTACTCACACTCCAGCCAACCCTCTGGCTGAGGGGGTTCAGAGCTGTTTGCACTGCCCTGAGCTCTCAGCACCACACAGCTCACAGCTGCACCCTGAGGGACACAAACACCCACAGCAACAGCACTGCCTTGGGCAGCTCATTCTTCCTCCAGGGGTCCATACAAATATGCCCCACCTTCAATGACCACTGTATGGGACATCAAACAGGGGTCAGCCACAGCCCTGGGGACACACATTCCTTTGGGAAGGAATTTAATTCAGATTAGAACTCATTACATTGCTAGGAGGAGGGTGGGAAGTTTTGGGGAATGGCACGTAAATGATCACACTTCTGCTGGAAGGCTGATCCCTCTTCAACTCCCACTAGCCGTGAACTCAGTCTTGAACAGACTGGAAACACAAGACACAACAGCAGCACCACGAAATCTGGAACAGCCAAATCTAAAGTTCATAAAAGCAAAACTTGTTGAGTCATTCAGAATTACTTTGCCAAGGAATAAGGCAAAATAAATTGTTAGATTTTAATCTCTTGATTATTCAGACAGCACATCCACAGCTTAAAGTACAGATTGCTTTCTTTGGCAAGTACAGTTCCAACACAGACACTAAAATGTTTTAAGAAATCAAAAAAGACAAAATTCTTAAAATGCTTCACACTGAGGCAAAACTGAATATTTCATGTGCTTTAATAAGAGCACCAGCCAAACCTTCAGACAGGTAAGGCTGCATGATGGGTTGTTGTTTCATACTACAGTATTTTCTAACTAGAAGGTAACTTTGTGCCCACGTGCCTCTAGCAAGCCCAAATTATCTCTCTCCCATGGAATCCTCCCTGTAGAAAGCACACTTGTGGGTGAGGACCCATCAGCCTCGAGAGCAGATCAGTGACAATTAGTTTATCAGGCTGATGATGCTGAGCTCAGGGAAGCACTTCATCCCATGCTGGGTCTCCACAGACTGAGTATCATTGCCCTGGACCGTGTTGCTGACAAGGATCCCCAAGCATCTGCCATTTCTGACTCCATATAATCTAAATTTCTTTTATATCAGCCCTTATTTTGCCCCTGTTTTATCTAACAGCCCAACACAGGAGCAAACGTCAGAGCTGGCTGCAGCTCCAAGATCCTAGGCGAGATGAAACAAGACCTGGTTTCTTGATACTGTGCTTTTTATCTCCCTATTCCAATACTTTTAAAATAAGGTAACTTCTAACAATTTGCCCAGCTAACTACATTTAATAACATGCTCTAAAAGGCAGCCATGAAACAGACTTGTAAAGAAGGCTGTAGTGCAACACTGAGTGAAATCTCTTAAAACTCAAGAAAAATATGCAAGAAAATGAACCTGTGGTTCCCACAGCAACAGAAAAGCTGCCTCCTTGTGCATGCAGGTTAAATGGTGCTGTGTGGAATGATGGTGTGTAACACGCCATATTCACAGGAGGACAAGGATGGCCTGTCCCTGGGACTCTGGGACCTGACAGTTCCAGGACAGCTGAGCAAGAAAGAATGAGAGCCAGGAAGCAGAAAGGTGTCTCAGGGAAGAGTGAACAAGTTAAAACCACCAGGAGTAGAAATACCAGGGAGAACAGAGAAGTTGGAAGAACTGAAGCTACTAAAAACTCCCTTGAAAACGTGAGAGTTGCAATTAAATCTCCCTGCTCTGAGTGCCTGAAGAGTCAGCTCCTGACACATCTATCGCTGCCTGACTTTGAGCATTTTCACTTCCTTCCCTTGGACTCTTCCCTTTCCACATTATTTAAGCATTTCTGGCCTAGTTTTCCAAGGGCTGTGCACCCACACTCCTGTGAAGGTAATGAGATTTGCAGTTTAACAGCACATCTGAAATGCCAGACAACTCAGGGCTCGTTTTCCCCATCCACTATAATCCTGGAGGGAGAGTGTTTTGTAACAAGCAGCATTTTAAACTGAGAGCACCTCCTCTCAACCGCTGCAGCTGGAAGGTCCTGCCCAGGGAACAGGATGGTCCTGCAGCTTCCAACACACGCCATCTCCAGTGGGGAATTTGGGGTGCACAGCTGCAGGTCAGACACAGCACTTCAGTTCAACCTTAAGCAAATGAGCCCCAGCCCTTCAGCTTGTTCCTATATCCAAGGTCCTTTAACCCACATCTACATCCAAAACAGGACTTATTGAAAAGATATGAAAAAAAAAAACCACACCAAATCAATCCCTGGGGAAAAACCTGGCATTGTTTTAAAACTAAGGCACTTGGAACTGAAGGCAATCAACAACTGCAGGTTGCTACCTGGTCAAAGCACTGCAAACGTGACACCAGCTCCCCCTCACAGGTAAACACACTATTTCTTAAAAGGCCCTTTGTCAAAAAGAAAAATTTAAAAAACACCTCAGAGATTAAATCAGCTACATCCAAAAAAAATTTCAAGTTGTGTGCCAAACCAAAAGGACTGTTTCACACCCCTTCTCCTGACATCCCATGTAAACATGGCTTCAGGAGACAAGATGAGTACTAAAACACTCCTACCTTATCCTCTGGAGGAAATTCTGAGACTAAATCTTTACTGTGCTGTTTCAATGGCTATACGCAATTGTCAGTAAGGGTTATGAAATTCTGGTTTAAATCTCTTTTTTGGGGCTTGCTGTCTCCCTTCAGCTCTTGCACTAAGAACTTGCGACTTGCCATCAGAGGAGAAACTTCATGGAGGATAGCTGGAGCGAAAGGAACCAGTAAGGCTGATGTGCCTGTCTCCATTCATTCTTTATTTAAAGGTTAAAAGCCCACCTTCTGCAGTCCAGCAGACAGGGATCTCCTAAGTCATTCACACACTTCTCATTCTTGCTCAATTTCTGGAATTTTCCACTGGAGCCCAAAGCTCCATCTGGTGGGTGTGGACACTAACTGCAAAACTGAGCGGGAATTAACTGTTTCCTCATCAACTCCTGTTCAGTAGGAGTTCTGGGCACTGGGGCACAGAGGTGCCACAGTGTGAAATCCAAAACGGTCAGATGTCGATTGCTCTGGGAACCACAGCTCCTCATTTCTGCTCCTGATGAACAACCTGCTTCCCTACCCTCTGCTGGGAGCTCCTCTTGGGTTTTCTGGTTTGGGTGACATAGGCTGAGGTGTGTTAAAGGATGTGCTGTCGCTAAATCCGAGTGTTTTCTGAAGGATCTTTTGAACACACATGACAAAGCCCACATCAACACCGGCCATCTACTGCACTCTGAAAAGCAGCTTGAAATTGTGACCATTCTCCAGGGCATAGGAAATCTTGAATTAGAGCCACTTGCAGCTCAAGAATTAGGCTTACACAGCTACTGCCATCTTAAAGAATATCTTTTGTGCCTGTTGAAGACTTCCAAAGATAAAGGTTTATATGCATACACCCATGTGCAGTGAAATCAAGATGCAACACACATACTCAATACAGAAGCAGGGCTTGTTTAGGGCTATTTCTAAAAGATTTGGGTGTGAAATGCAGCAAAGCCTGCACATCTTGCTGAAATTTGAAATCGAGACTGGAGATCATTGAAGCACAAAGGATATTATTTGCTTACACCATGATATCCACACTTCAGTGATCAGGAAAAAAGGCTGCATGAATATGCTCTGCAATTCCAAAATAATCCTCATCTAGATTGTAGCTAAGCACAAACAATCCCAGAATAAAAATTATTTTGGAAATAGAAGAACATTTAACAAATGAGCAGTTACCATTTAAATCAAATCAAGAATCATCTTAAAATTTTCAATGCAAAGCTCACAAAAACATTTGTCTAATTAAACAAAGCGGCACAGAAGTCGCTGTAAAATGTGCGGGAACAAAGCAAATAATCAATATACAAGTAATTTATGACTGGATTACACTGGCTGTGAAACTGCAGCCAGATTAGACTGCAAGGGAAAAGGGTCCCCAGCCTCATGTGTCATGTTTCCTGACATCACCACTGTGTCCGAAGCCAGAGCAAAGCCCCATCCAGCCAAAAAGGAGTGGTCTGGGGGCAGAGCAGCTCCTTCACTCCCCACACACAAGTGCTGGGCCTGGACCAAGCCCCAGGGCAGCAGGAACAGGGCTCATGGCAGCACAGACACACACACAGGTATTTACATCAGGAGGGAAGTGCAGCCTTGGTGTGTCCTGCCCAGCAGACCCACGGCCTGTGTGGAGCGGCAGAGCAGCCCAACGACACAATGGAGCACACAAATACTTTCACAGGCTCATCCAAAGCCCTGCCAATCCCTGCTTTCTCAGACAGCAGATACATCAGCTATTGAAGGGATCTCGCCAACTGGCTGCATTGAGTATTTAAAGTGTAAAAATAGTCAGGGAAGGAGGCTGGTGCTGATTGTTTTTCCTCTGCCTTACACTTCACACACGCGATGCACAAATGCTGGCATTACGAGATTGGGTAAAGTCTGTAAAGAAGAGCTTAAAAATCAGTCTTACCACTTCATGTTTCTTACCTCTTTCCCTTTCTGTCTAAGCATAGCTCCCAAGTGCTCCAGCCCCTGCCTACATTTCAGCGTTAATCCACCTCAGCTACTGCTGTCCTCCGGCTGACTCAGGAACCTTCCACAGGCAAGGCCTTCAGAGCAGCAGCAATGGGGAAACAAAACAGAACAGAACATCACAAACTTGAGCTGGACCAGTCAGGAAGGAAAAAAAAAGCATTTTAAGACCTTTATCTTTCCCACTTAGATTCCAAGAGCCATTTTGTCCCCTCACTGTTGCTGCTATGAATCTGCATCACCGACAGCTCCCTTGGCCCAGCTGCAGCACGAGCACGAACTACCAGAGCCACAGCAGAGATCAGTGCACGGGAGAGGTGACACGGGGTGAAAGGGAGCGTGGCTGGGGGCTGGGACAGAGCAGAGGAGCTGGGACAGGGAGGAGACAGCAAACCGAAGCCAGAGCAGGGCCCTTCCTCCACCTGAGGGGCTGGATGAGCTGAGTGTTTCTTCAGGGGACAGCTGCTCACACAGCTGCTTAGTTTCTAGTTCTTGTAAACTGTTTTAGACACTACTCCAGAAGTAGATACTAACTGAAGCATTTGGCAACATGATCGAGATACACCTGCAGGTATGGGGTGTTCACAGGGTCAGCCACACAGGCACAGACCAACAGTCACTGGCAGCTTTCATCAAAATAATCTTTAATGCCACCTTAAAAAAAACCCCAACAACTAAGGATATAAATGGTGGTAACTGAAAGTGACTCACTGCAGAAAAAATGATATTTACTCTATTCTCACTCAAAACCATCAACTGCCACACACACTCAAGAGCACTACTGCGAGATCACAGACACTAAATTCAAGCCTCCTGTTTGCCTTTTGAGAGCTGCAGCAAAGCTCTGAACAATGCAGCTCTTGCCTTGAGGCACATGGCCCTTAGGTAGATAAATAAGAGCTACACCCTCTTGAAAAATGTCTTTATTCAAATCTAGAACGTGTATTTGATTTTTAAACCAGATCTAAGTTCTTCCTGAAAGCTCAAAAGGAACAGGGCAATTTGGCCATCCTGCCTAGGAAAACCAGGGCACTCTTCCCAAATGTGTCAGCTGAAGCAAAACACACCTTCCACACATACAGAGAGTATAGGATTTCTTTTTAAGAAAACTAAATTAACATGAACAAGAGTTCCTTTCCTTCCAGCGCATATACAGACTCAGACCAGCACCTCTCATTCTCATCTCCATCTCTTACACTATTAAGAACACACTTCTATCAACAGATCTATTTGTATGAGCAGGACTACCTCCACATTAACAATTATCCTGTTACAATTATGTTCACAGAAACCATACCCTATATACCTATGTAGATATAAATCTAGGCAGAGCAGGTCTTGACTGAATACCATGAAAAACTCCTGTGCTGCTTGTTCAGATGCAGGCCAGCACAGTCAGCTGCTCGCTTTTTAAGCAAGCATGTTACATGCACCTTAGAAAACACAATCCCAGTAAACGCAGCATCATTAATACAAAATCTCAGCTGAACCAATGATTTTTAAAAAATCCCCCATTTTTGCCCCTGCAGATAAAGCAGCTCCAGTGACACCTGTGACACACTGAGCAGCTGCAGCCCTGTACCTGGTCCCTGCCTCTCCTGCCACCCAAGCCCCACACGCTTACACTACTGCTCCTCCTCAGATCTGACACTGGTTTATTCATTCCCAATGTATTTTGTCTCCTAAACCAACTTCAAGTAGTGGAGCAAAGACAACTTTCCCTTTCTGAAAACAAAACCCCACAAAACACACCCCATTAAGTTTCCTACAAAGCCGCTAAATCTGATTTGCAGCCACCTCCAAACAAACACATTAACCCAGGAGCACTGCCTTTGCTGCACAAAACCATTTGTTTCAATTGCTTTCTTTGCATCAATCAAATCAGCTGCCATCTTAATAACAAGCTATAAAATATACATTTGGACTGTATGACTTCTGACTACTGATAAGATTCTGATATGTTTCTGTATTCCAGGAACGCTACCGCAAACTTTCACATTTGCTTTCAGTGTTTACTGTTATTATGGAGTGGTAAAGCTGGGTTGGGAATAATCCTCCATTATTCCCTCTGCAGTGTGTGAGCACAGCTCACCTTCCCCAGAACACGGCAACATGTTCACCTGCGATCTACCAGCGATTCAGTCACGGCACAGGGAGTTTGGGAAGCACCCAACACATGAGGTTTTATACTACTGAAGCCTAATTAAAGTGCTGTTGGAATATACCCCTGTCAGTGACACACATCAGCTCTGGAAATGCTCGTGGGCACCTTCTGACAACCGGTAACTTCTACCCTACACACACAGAAACACCATGAAGTTCTTCACCTCCTCCTGAGGAGCACACACACCTTCCTAGGTGTGGTGTTTGTGCAGCTGATGGTTAATGCTGCAGGGCAGGAACTTCCCAAACCAGCCAAGAAGCTCCTCTCCTGTGAAGGCTTTTCATTCCTAAGCACGGCAGACACTTGTTTGTCCTACCTACAGGCAAACCAGCCACCTTTCAGCCTCCTCATCTCTCAGACTTCCAAAGCACCTCCCTCTAACACCTGAACACAAGTGAGCTTACAAGCTCTTCGTGACACAACAGACTTTGAAGCATAAGTTGTGGTAACCTAGGGAGATGCTTTCCACAAACCTGTCCGATGGACCATCACTTCAAATTCAAAACAAAACAAGATTTTTTTTAAATAACGGGGCAGTAAAAACGAATCAGTTTGCAATGATCTCAGAGCCGTCCCCCGACCCCAGGAGCAACTCATTTCTATTGGAGACCAAAAAAGTAATTCTTGAGAGCTAATTCAAAATAATGTTTATCTGAGTAAAGGGTAGCTTACTCAAAAAAATAAAACTAAGCTAAATAGTTTTGTACTTTTCTTTTGGAAAACAAGTTATTTGTCATGTGCCAAAAATGACACCTCTGTTTTGACTAAAGTTTAAGTATTTGCTGCAATAATGTTCAGAAAAGGTAACCATTATGTTACAACCCATCAGCATCTTTTAATTCTTTTACCAACGGGGTGTTCCTCTGGTGTTGTCTCTGGCGAATGTTTTAAGATTTCAGCACATATCATGGTACATGTCCATCTGCTGACAGCAAAGTACTGTCCAACATCTGCAAATGCACATCTGCACAGGAACCAAGCCTGGGTTTGGTTTGTTATTAGAAGCACAAAAAAATTCGCCGCTTTTCTGTTTCTCAAGCAGGCTGGTCCATCTTTCTCACCTACAAGGATGACAACTTGCGCTTAGGAGTTGCCAGAGTCCTCAAGTGAAAGTTTTCCCGAGTATGAGACCCTGCAGGAGGGAGCAGTGCTGGGGCACACACAGCTGAGCCACAGCAGTCAGCTAAGGTCGGTCCGTGCTACCCTGACAGGCAGCAATGCTGTGTCTCCATTAGCTCACACCCTGCACCTCCAACAGAAATAGAAAATAGGGGTAAAAATAAATACAAACATAGCCAGTTAAAAAAACCCCAACTTAAGGAAAAGGGGTGCAGGAATAAAAGCCTCTTTCACACCTACCAAACGCCTCAAATACATCCACTAAACAAGGAACGACAACACTTGCAGGTACGGGGGCTCTGCCCCGCGGCCCCAGACAAAGCCCCCCGAGGCTGGAGAACGCCCCGCGCCGCGGGCTGGGGGCTGCAGCCACGTGCCCGAGGGCTCAGCGAGCGCACAAACCGCGAGGCCCGGCCGGCTGTGACACGGCCCGGGCCCGGTGGCCCCGTTCCTGCCCCCGTTCCNCGGCCCCAGACAAAGCCCCCCGAGGCTGGAGAACGCCCCGCGCCGCGGGCTGGGGGCTGCAGCCACGTGCCCGAGGGCTCAGCGAGCGCACAAACCGCGAGGCCCGGCCGGCTGTGACACGGCCCGGGCCCGGTGGCCCCGTTCCTGCCCCCGTTCCCCCACCCCCGGTCCCGGTGCCCCC
>VXAY01001630.1:2806994-2817746 GCA_013399855.1 Oxyruncus cristatus | reverse complement strand
GCCCCCGCCCCGGGCACCGACCCGGCCCGGCCCGGCCCATCCCGGCGGACAGACCCTGCACCCCACACCGCTCCCCGCACCGGTGCTCCCGCCACTCCCGCCCGGCCCTCTCACCGGCCTCGAGGTTGCCCGGCACCCGCCGTGCCCACCCAACAGAGGCGGTGAGGATGGTGAGGGGACCGGACCATCTCTGAGGGAGCTGGGGCTGTTCAGCCTCGAGGGGACACACTGAGAGGGATCCCCATCCACGTGTGTCAGTGCCTGCAGGGAGGGGGCAGAGCATGGACCAGGCTCTGCTCGGGGGGCCCAGCAATGGGACACGAGGAACGGGCAGGAACTGATGCCCAGGAACTTCCACCGGGACATGAGGAAGAACTTCTTCCCTGTGCAGTGACCGAGCCCTGAACAGAGGCCAGGGAGGGTGTGGAGTCTCCTCGCTGGGGATGTCCCAGAACCATCTGGACACAATCCTGTGCCGTGTGCTCTGGGATGGCCCTGCTGGAGCAGGAGGTGGGACAGGTGACCCACTGTGGGCCCTTCCAGCCTGACCCATCACAGGACAGCTGGGACTGGACCCAGGGAGGTCCCAGGCCGGGCTCAGCCTGAGGGAGGGAAGGAGGTGTCAGGTGAGTGGCACCCATTGCCTAATGTGCCCCGGAGTGTGATGGAATTGGTCAGGGAGTCCAGAGAGGCATCAGAGGACATGTGTGATTTACACACTGCCACTCTCAGAAATCCAAATTCTCCATGTTTTGGGTTAATTTCCTGAAGCCAAGGCAGCACCCAAGAGGCATGTGTGTGATGTTCCTGTGAGTCCTGTGCATATGTGCTCACACACACCTGGGCAGAGACACTGGACTTCACTTTTTGAAGCAGGAACGTCTGGATCAGGACAAGACCTCACGTGTAACTCTTCTTGTAGATCAGAACACATCCGCTCAAGACCTCTTCAACAATCTGAGTTCTATAGCACAAAAAACCCTTCAGAAGTGAAAGGGAATGATGGTTTTTGCTACTTCAGAAAGACACAAGCACTTGGAGGATGAAGTAAAGTGTAATTCCTTCCATCCTCAGCTTTCAAACCCTTCCTGGTTCAGTGACACACTCCAGTTCAGCCTTACAATGCTAGAAAGGAAAGTCCACGTGTTTGAAGCATTGCCTGAGGTGCAGAAGCAGAGAAAACTTGTCACCAATTACTGAGACTTCATATAACTAAAGGATCTCCTGCGTTTTCAAGTGACTGATGTCCTTACAGTGTGTACATGCTGTTTATCACAGTTCACTTAAATAGCTTTTATGAAGAATTTAGTGACATGTTATTGTGTCTGAGAGGCTGCTTTGACACTTCCTCATCCAGTGGGATGTAGAAATCCACTGTCTGCAAGTCACACCAGGGTCTCACTCTGTGCTTCCATGGCGTCCTCTCAGCAGTGGTCATAAGAGTAAGCAAGTCACTGAAGGAATCTTTGTTCTACATGGAAATGTAAATAAAAAAATGGAAATACACAAAACTTACCTGCGAAACCAAAGCTGGTGCTTTGGCATTAAAAGGGCTCCTGGAACTGAGGTACTTCCAAAGTTCCTCTGAAACACGTGTGTGAAATACCTCTCGAGGAAGAAAAGCAAAGAAAGCTGGTTTGGTTTTCCTGTAACAACATCATTTTGCCTTCCAAGAGTAGATACTTTGATGGCACAGTGTTGCATTTCTGAAACGTCGTTAAGTCAGGACCATGTTCAGAAACTCAACTTCATGGCTGCCTGAGCCAGTTTTCTCCTGGCTAAATCACACAACCCCCAACTTAAGCACCTTCCTATTTCAACACTCTTTTATTTATGCTTTGCCAGTGACCACTCTGGAGCCATCACTTAATACAAAGAAAATAACTCTAGAAAAACAACTCACAGACCTTCTAATCCAAGGAGGGGGGATTGGAGAAAACAGAAGTGTCTGAAGGTTGGTGGAAGTGAGTGTAGAGGAATGTGATTATGCAATTGGAAGTAGGAATTATATTTGATACATATTTAAGGGAATGAACACAACAGGAAGATCTGTTCAAAGGATACAACAGCACAAGCACAAACAATCTCCAGGCAGGAGAACTTTCTCCCTTTTTCTCCTGCGTGTGCAGAGTGAGATGAACAAAATGAAGCAAAAGTTGATAGTAATAGTTTTCATGTACTTTTTATATCACAGAAGTGGGTATTGTTTCTCAAACTAGAGAAATCAGTAAAATCACAGCATTGTAGGAGACTAAACACTTCACACCAGAGGGGAGACAATTAGTGCTCCCAAGTTGAATAGGTTTCATTGCGCGTGTGGTGCTGATTCAGGTTAAAATTGTGCCCAGATTCATCATTGTTCTAGTTTAGGAGCAGTATTATGTTTGGTTTTTATTCAAATACTGAATAATTAAGACAACTCTGGTGGCTTTACACATAATTAATTATATAATAAATACAAGTAAGTTAATCTGCATTAAGATCACTGGTCTCACAATGATCCTTAAGACCCACTAAGCCACCCACCTTCTGAGCTGTGGCACTTCATCATCTGTCAGCATTCTCCAACCTTCTTTCATGAAGTTGGCTTTGGGAAAAGTCACAAGGAAGGAACCAAATTTAGTCTGTATCAGGATAAAAGTAGGCTTGTTGCAGAGTACCCTCCTTTTCTTCTTGTTTTTTCAAAGGATACTCCTATTGAGCATGTCTGTGATTAGAGATGCTTTTAGGATAGATTTGCTTAGTTGGTTGGGATAACTTGAAAGTCCCTTAGTCAGACCAATAGGAAATTTATCTGCCATAAGTAACAATTTCTCTTGGAAGCTGGTCAGTCAAGTGTCCTCTCGTTTGGGGGTGATGCCATGACAAGCTACACTTCTGTGGATATCTTACATGTTGTCAGTGCTTTCACAAACACTGCATTCAGGTAGGATTCACTGAGTGAGAGACATTGATTATAATTAAAACATTACAACTTCAGTCTTTCCGCCATGGATTACTTCCAAGCAGCTTGTCTTTTCCACGTCCCCTGCACTGTACAATAAGAAATGTCATTATTTTGACAGGATCCACCCATCAGAAGTGCTGCCATGTGCCTTCTTTGCAAGGCAGGCAGAGTGGAACCCGGGCTGGAAGTGGGAGCTCTCCAAACACGCTGCAGTCACGACATGAACTTCACATGTACTGAGTAAATCTGGTTGTTTCCTTATGGGGAATCCCCCAGCACAGAATAGTGCTACAAAAGAGCCTAAAGCATTCCCAGTGACTGCAGGAGCTCAGTCAACATCTTTCCTGTTCTGGAGCAAAAGCACAAGCATCCTTTAGTGCTCAGATTTTCCCCTTCCTGAGAGCACAGCATTTTAGAAGCTGTGTTAGAGAACCACCCTCAGCTTCCCAGGAAACAAGTTCTCAGCTGTGGTTTTGTCGGGGTTCACCTGCCAGGGTGTGACATGTTTGCAAAAACAACAGGAAAGAAGTTTGTGAGCCAAACACAAGGCGGTTAAGGTGGTGTTTATTTATTATGATGCACCATTGGTACCAGTTTCTGTTGAACAGTCAGTGCAACTACCCTTGCAGGGGTAACACTCCATTTTATGCTCTCTGCCCTCTGCTGCTTTGTTGAAATCCCTCTCTCAGGCTGAATTTTCAGATCTAATTTTGGATCAAAAGTTGCAATTTGGTCTTCTCTCTCCAGCTTTAATGTATTTCCTCCTAAATAGTAACAATCACAGTCTGTAAGGAAGTTACAAATTGCCACAGAGTCTGGAGAGATAAGGTAAAGTGCGGCAGGAACAGAGGAAGAGATGCTCATAAAGTTTCTGTGCTTTGCCAGCAGCTCCCTTGTTTACTCATGTCTTCTGCAGCGTGAAGTGGAGGTAATGTCATGAACAATGAAAAGTTTGATGAGGATTCCTCTCCTCTGCACATCCCCTGTTCGTGCTGATCCCAATATTACCATTTGCCTGCAGCTCTGGAATGCCAGCCCCTGAAATCTGTCGCTGAAGTCACCCATGTCTTGAACTGAGCCGGCAATCTGTCATTTCATTCCTTTGTGCCAAGATTTCAATCCGTGCTTATACTTGGAATCCTGATAGACCCTTAAGTAAATATTATTGATTAGTCATCGTTATTTTTTACTGTTGATATGCAGAAGGTTGTGGAACCTTGCGGTTGGATTTCTACACAGTCCACTGGAAAATATGTTTGATTATCGTGTTTGTATTGGCAGCTGTGTACACCTTTATTGCAGGCTCAGATTAGAGCCTCATAAAGATTTCACAAAGAACCCAAACCAAAACAGAAGCCAGCTCCCTCCAACCTCAGATCAGACAAACCCTCATCCAAACAGGCAGGGATCTTGCTTTGCTCCTGGTTTCACATTCTCTTGGGCACATTAACCTTGGGTGTCTGAAGTGGTTTTGTTCCAGCTCCAGGACCCCAGTGCTCTGGGTCAGAGGGATTGAACTGCTTGGCCTTGTGAATCACAGACCTCAATCTGCTCAGGGGAAACTGAAACGTGAGTTACCTTCTTCCCCCCTTCATTAAACATGCCCGACCAAATATATTCCTGATATACACTGATTTGAGCCAGGAAGCAATTAAAGCTCCTGTTCTTGCCAAATGATTGAGTGCTTGCAGACACAGATTCCTAAGAAAGTATAATAGAGAAAGTGCATTAGCAAAGTATTTGTGCCTTCATAGGAAATGAATATGGATGTAATTAAGAAAAGCTGATTTATGTAGAACTGTAAAACCAGGGACATAAAATGAAAAATTCTCTGTAAATGTCAAGTCAGTGTTTCGTGGTGGCCAAAACAAGGCAAGTAGAGAATTGCAATGGTATTAAGAAAGGAACTGAGAATTAAAATGCCACTTTATAAATCCCTAGTACATGAATATTTAAGACATTGTATGGAGTTCTAAGCACCTGAACTCTAAAGATCATAGAACTGCTGTTCTACTACAGTCTGCTACTAACACTTGGAGAATGGCAAGTGTAGTGTGGCTTCTCTGAGGACATGGAAAAGACAAGACTGAGTATGATGAGAGGAAAAGCAGGGTCTGTAAAATAATAGGAAAGGGAAAATGGGAACAGAAATAGGGAACATAGGATCACAAAATGGTTTGGTTTGGAAGACATGGGCAGGGGACACGTTCCACTGTCCCAGGTTGCTCCAAGCCCCATCCAACCTGGCCTTGGACATTTCCAAGGATCCAGCGGCAGCCACAGCTCCTCTGGGCAACCTGGGCCAGGGCCTCAGCCCCATCACAGGGAGGAATTCCTTCCCAATATCCATCTAACCCTGCCCTCTGGCAGTAGGCAGCCATTCCCCTTTTCCTGTCACTATGTGCCCTTGTCCCCAGTCCCTCTTCAGCTCTCCTGGAGCCCCTTTAGGCCCTGCAAGGGGCTCTCAGGTCCCCCAGAGCCTTCTCTTCCCCAGGGGACCCCCCCCAGCTCTCCCAGCCTGGCTCCAGAGCAGAGGGGCTCCAGCCCTGGCAGCATCTCCGGGGCCTCCTCTGGACTCCCTCCAGCAGCTCCACGTCCTTCTGCTGTTGTTCCCCAACTTGCATTCTAGCAAATGATCAGGATTATGTACACTTAAATAAACATCTAAACCCTCACTGTTTTGTCATTAAAAACTTGGTACCCGTTTTCAACTTAAAATATTGGGGATTGCCATGAAACCTCCAAATGAAACATAAATAGATTAAACCTCTCATTGGAGATTCAGTGGCCCTGTGGACCCAGAGACATCTCTCTGCATATATTATTAGATCTGATTAGTCTGCACCTAATGAAATTATATATATTTGGAAAAATTACAGGCAAATGTCACAAAATGTACAGTTCAATCACTGTGATCCACTTACATGAAGATTCAAAAACTTACAGCTACATTTTTTATTATTTATTATTTTTAAGCAAATGAAATAGGAAAATTTGCTCTGAATAGAAAAGGAGAAACTGTATCTGTACAACTCCCCTAAAGAACAAAGGAAGAGCTCTAAAGCAGCCCACTAGGAAACAACCTTTGTTTTAATTAATTATTTTTATCAGTGTGATAAAAGACTATCTGAAATATGAATTTATCATTTATCTACAGACTTCCTAAATTTCTTTTTCAAATAGTAACAACTGTATCCAGTGTAAAGGAATGCAGACAAACACGAGCCAAATAGGCAGCATTTTCAAGACATCTGTTGCTTCTCTTTTCCTACCATTAGTTTTCAGATACAGCTACCCACAGAAAAATCACCCAAAAAAAAGGACATAATTTTTCACATATATAAAGCCATTATCAGAATAATTTCACCCTCCTCCCCAATGCACATTTGATTGCAAGGGCTTTGGAATTTCTGAGCTCTGGCTCTATCAAACCATGTAACAAAAACTAGTATTGCTCTGTGTTTCCTTCCACAGGGACCTGGAGCAAATACAGACTTTACATTGCAAATTGTTATTTGACATAAGAAAAAAAAAAATCTCAAAAATCTTCACTGAGATGATCTGGGTCTTCTGTTACCCTGAACTTTGTGAGGTGCCAGGCTCCTGTTGTAGACTCCAAACCTATTTAGTTTCTAAAGGAGGTAAGAAAATGGACTCATCTGCTTCTGGACCAACACACAGCCTACAAAATTATTCCACATACAATTCTCTTTCTTATCCAAAGAATATTCCTTCTTTCCAGTCTAGGAACAAAGATAAGAAATTCCATTGTTTTTTTTTCTGCCCTTGCTTGTCTTTATTTCAAAATCATCTGTAGCTTCTGCTGAATAATGACTCATTTCCAAATGCAAAAGATCATTGAGCTTTGTGTTCTTTATTAAGACTTCACTGTTTTTACAAAAATAGAAAATCATTAGCCTTTATTAGTTTTTAGTTTAACATACAGTTCATTTCTTTTGGAAGAAGCATTCTGGGAGACAGTGGATTTAGTTGTTTGTTGGTGGTTTGTTTAACGTGGTGGTAGTTTATAGCAGGTCTTCTGGTCACCACACAGATTATCAAGCTTCTGCTGTCATATATTAAAAACTACACAGATGTCAGAAAATGTTTGACTGAAAAAGTGAATTTAGGACAAACTATCACGTTGTGGCAAACAAGGTCAAGAGCCCCTTTAGGAAAGAGACTATTTCATTGCCTCCCAGTTTGGATTCTCCATAGACACGGTCCACAAATGAAATAGGAACCTGTTGAAACAAGCAAAACTATTTTTAAGGTTCAAAACCTAAATAATCAAGAGATTTTCTACACAAAAGAATGGCCTTTGAACTACAGCATTTTCAGACACGGGAACAAGGCAAGCACCAGACTGGCTTCCTTCGTGTCAGTTCTTCCCAATGGCTGAGGAACATGAAATTATTTGGCCTTTAAAGACGATCCCAAGACATCACTCAGTGGCTGGATGATACACCAGTCAGAACAGCCTCAAGATTTTAAGCCTGGGGGCTTAAAATCAACCTCCAGCACTTTTCTTGTTCAATTCAGTACCTTTGAGTCAGTGCCCCAGGAAGCCCAAATCTCCCACCACCACGGAACAGCTCAGCCTCACCCCTGGCTGGGAGATGACTTCTGAATATGACAGTGCATCCTGCCCTCCTTTGAGGAACCTTGTAAAATTGTATACGCAGCTGAAGGAGTGGCAACAGGAAGAGGGAGGGATCTCAGAATCTTATCAGCCAGGGGAAAAAGTAACTGGAAATTCAGATCCGGTATTCCCCTGGTAAAGTTGGAAAATTAGAGTTCTACACATGTGATTTCTTTATCTTAGTTTGAAACTCTTGGCTGCTTCTTGGGAGCACGCGAAATTCAGTAATCTGTGGGTGTGTCCCTTTACACAAAAGCACAAGATCCTTATCAAATTTGTCCTGTACCTCTCCAATGGTGTATCCCAACTGCCTGGCCCGAACAATCATCTCCATCTGGAAGACGTAGCCTTTAGAAACACATTTCTCCATCAGTTTCTGTAAGACTTCTTTTCTGTACAGCCTGTAAACAGTTACAAAGAAAAGGAAAACCTGAAGTACAATTTCTGAAATGCGGAAATCGAGGCAGTGTGTGGGAATCTGAACTGCAGTCCCTCACTCATTTCATTACTATTTATAAAACCTTGAACAAAGCCATAGGAGCAGCAGTTCTTGCAATCTAATCCACTATTTCTTCCACCCTTCCCAAAATGATTTCGTAGCCCTCAGTAAAGAAGGGCTGTTCTTACTCCAGTTCCTTGTGCAGCAGTTTCTTAATTTCCAGTGAACTTTATGAATTGCAAACCAGAGCCATACCTGAAACTCCCTGTGAGGTCTGATGCTCCTGGTCTCAGCAAAACCTGAGTCAGAAAATTGGCGCCACGGCTGGGAAAGAAAACGTGAATGTCAGAGGTGCCCAGCACACAATTCCCAAAGATCCAGCAGAATTTCTGAAAAATAAGTACATATCATCCCCCCCCACCACCCAACAAAACATTTATTGCTTAATATTTCTAGCTTGTTTTCAATTCTAGATTTGATTAATAAACTACAGAATCTTGAAATCAAGCACCCAACGTTTCGGTTTTCAAAAGCAGGTAATTATTAGATTATTGAACTTCTCCATGAAGAAAAAACAAGGATACAATTGGTTTTGCAGTGCCCAGCAGTTCTGCTGACTAAAGACTCAGTTTGTATCACGCAGATGGAATGTTTGTAATTATTGTTTATAAATAACAATTTTAATGGTAAATTCCTGAAAAATACTAACCTGATTAATTTTCTTCTCAAATCCCAGCCGTATACCCCTCCATTTCCTTTATATCTTGTTCCAGATACAATATCAAAATTGCCTTCTTTCTGCTTTCTGTAAACAATTGGTTTCATCACAAAAACAGGACAAATATTTCAAAGGACAAATTTCAAAGTAAGAACGATCACCCTTCTGGTACAAAATCTGTAGTTTACAAACTTTTGAATAAGTAAGTAAAGAAGAGAGGAAAGCATTAAAAAGAGCTACTTCAGGGAATCTTATGATTGCCTTTTACCCACTATGGCACAGAATTTCACACAGGAGTGCATAAATAATTTATTAAGATCAACGTGCATTTTCATACTACAGTTGGCACCTACCTGATAAACTCTGGAATAAATTTTGGCTGAAATGGAAGGAAAACAGATCAGAAAAGACAAAAAGGGTGGGGGTAAAATAAAACCAACCAGTGAAAGTTTAATTCTAACAGCCTAAACCCACAGTACGTGAAATACAGACTTACATGGTGAGAGAGGTCAGCATCCATAATGACAATGAAATTCCCAGTGGCATGCTTCATTCCATGAATGTAAGCAGTGCCTGGTGAAAACATCACAGAAATATTTCCCTCACTACTTCAACATGTACAATCTTCCAGCCACAGTCTTCCCTTCGTTTTCTAAAATCTCCGCTAGAAAACAATCAAGTAAAAACTCCTAAATTATTTTTAAATGACATATTAGTGGATAAACATTCAAATTCTTATTCCTTTTCCCTATGATTTCAGCCCTGGATTTCATAAATATAAACCTTGGCAAGTCCCACTGCACCAGTAATGCACAAAGAAACTTGACTGCAGAAGTAGGTCACTACCTGAAATCTCATTTACAAAAGCACTACAGGCACTAAAACTAGAATAGGACTCAGGCTCCAAATATCACTGACAGTTCAAACCCTCATTCTGCGCTCAGGGAACGAGGGTGGGAGGTAAAGGAGCGGGTATGAAGTTGTGAGAAACGTTTTATAAACACACTAGGATTTTTATGTGTGCATTTTTAACCTTGTTTGCTTGCAAACAACTTGATGAAAACATACATTTCTGCTTTGGGGCTTTACTGTGACTTCTTTCTGGACCTTTATGCACTAGATCAATCAAAGTATGCAGCAAATTTTTTATATTACTAAATCAAAGTTAATAAGGACTCACCCAGGCCCAGCTTTCTTGGTCTGGGTCTCAGAAGCTGCAGAAAATATAAAAAATGCATATATTACTTGAAGTACAGTTTTTAATTCATTTTAGTGACACCTTAAAAGTCGCTGTTTTCAAGGTATAAAAGTATTTTAAAGCTTACTTTTCCTTTTTAGGGAAAAAAATTACAGAACACACAACTCACAATTTTATCTGATCCGTATATTTTTTCCAATTGCTCAGCGATTTCCTGTGTCCCATCTGGGCTTCCATCATCAATGATGATAATTTCAAAGTCGATTCCACTGAAGTGAGAATTATTTTTCAATGAACAAACGGAAACTCCCGTTTCCCTCCCTAAAACCCCCCGCGAAGGGCAGGAAGCCCAGGACCAGAGCAGTGATTTTGTGGGGTCAGAGCCACGCTGTGGGTGGGTCGGGCCCTGCTTCCACGGGACGAGGGACAGGATAAGAGGGAACAGCCTCAAGCTGTGCCAGGGGAGGTTCAGGTTGGACATCAGGAGGAATTTCTTCCTGGAAAGGCTGTCAGCCATTGGAAGGGGCTGCCCAGGGAGGTGGTGGAGTCCCCACCCCTGGAGGCGTCCAAGGAACGACTGGACGTGGCACTCGGTGCTCTGGGCGGGGTGACAAGGTGGGGATCGGGCACAGGTTGGACTCGGGGATCTGTGAGGGCTTTTCCAACCTCACTGATTCCGGGATTCTGTGATTCTGAAGTTCACTCCGGGCTCGGACGACGTTCCTGCCCTCCTGACCTGCGCCGCGCCCGTGTCGGTGTCACGGCCGTGCCCTCCCCAGCCTTACAGAAGCCGCTGTCCCTGCTCCCC